>CM066031.1:718236797-718448660 GCA_033557465.1 Ichthyophis bannanicus
CGGCAGGAGGAGGGCATTTCTATGGATTTCAACTGATTTTTTTTAGAAAAATTCCTCAGACCCCTATTATTCTAACCGTTGTAGCCAGCGCTGGTGGTCACTTTGGGGGGGGGCCCAATTTCTTGTGTATCAGGCCTTTTATTTTTGAAGGCCTCCAAGTTTCTAAAAAGTGATTTTCTCTTTTTTAACGGCCACAAAGCGTTTCCATTTTCCCCTTGACGTCTTCCTCAGGACAACGGCAGAACCGGAGAAGGTCCTTACCTGCAATTAAAACCTCCGAGTTTTTCGCGCTGGAGGGCGTAACCTTCTTCTTGTCAGTTCCCATGTAAATGTTTGGTGACTATTCAAGGGGTCAGTTATGTATCATCTCGTGACTCCTTCATTGGTTGGAATCTCTTCTGGTATTCATGTCCAGGTTTGAGTCGATATTGTATGCAGATTGATTGTATTATGGAAATGTGGTTTGGTTGGGGGTGCCGGTAAGCCTTCTTCAGTTTTATTAAAGTGTCTCCGGTATCGTCCCTTGCTGTTGCCTCGTTGCGTGTAGACGTGAGGGGGAGATGCTGATGATGTGACCTTGTAAATTTCTCTTCCTTTTATTGGTTTGTGATTTTTTTTATTGTTTCTCTGTATAATTGGTTTCATCTCGCGTTATTTTCTTGGTGTTTTTGTATAATTATTGGTTGTAATAATTTTCGATGAACTTAATACAAAAAAAACGCAAAAAAACAAAAAAAACCCTCGAAGGAAGATGGCCAAAAACTGAGCTTGCATTATCGTTCCCCCTTCCCCCCCTCGAATTCCTTTATTTATTTACTTTATATTTACATTCTCTTATATACCGTGCTGTGTCTGCATCAGTGTGGTTTACATTGAACAAACTGAAATTACATTGAACAGAAGTCATTATAACGTTGGAGAAACTAATTTTACAGGTAACATGCTGCTGCTTATGGAGGGGTTTGAGGTGGCTTGCCCAAGACCACAAGGAGCACCTGTGGGACTAGAAACCCCAGTCCTTCCGGCCCAAGGTTGCTGTCCTCTAGTGGGATTTAAACCCCGGACCTTCTGGCCTGAAGTACCCCCTTGCCCCAACCACTAGGCCACTCCTCCACTCCACTCCCTCCTCTTTCCCTTTTCCCTCTCTCTCTGTTGATAACTCCTGTACTCCTCCCTGTTTTTTCAGCATGTAACCTTGGTGTTATCTTCGATTCCTCGCTCTCTTTCTCTTCACATATCCAGCTCATTGCTAAAACTTGTCATTTCTATTCTATACATTTCCAAAATTTGCCCCTTCCTCTCTTTTGACACCACTAAATTGATTGTCCACTCTTAATCACCTCCCGTCTCGATTATTGTAATGTTCTCCTTGCCGGCCTCCCTGCAAGCCATCTCTTTCCTCTTCAGTCAATTCAACACTCCGCTGCTTTGACTCATTTTCCGCCAGTCTCGTGTTTTTTTCCCCACATCACTCCTCTCCTCAGTCGCGTTCATTGGCTTCCCATCCGTATCCGTATCCAATTTAAACTTCTCCTCCTGACCTATAAAATGTATTCACTCTTCTCTGCCCCACAGTACCTTTCAATCTCTCATCTCTTATTACAACCCCCCTCTCGGTTGCTTCGCTCTTCTAACAGTCTTTGTTTATCTGTGCCCTTTACTCATACTGCCAATTCCAGACTTCGCTCCTTCCAACTGGCAGCACCCTTTGCTTGGAATAGTCTTCCTATCTCTGTGCGCCTGGCGTCCTCCCCCCTGGCCATTTTCAAGTCCAGACTAAAATCCCACCTCTCTTCACTATTGCTTTCCGTTCCTGTCTTAACCCTATCTTGATCTCTCTATCAACATTTGCTTACTTTGTCCTGTAAATTTTTGTTATTTGTATTATGTAACTTATTTTGTTTTCTATCTTATTAGATTGTGAGCTCTGATGAGCAGGGACTGTCTCTCTTCTATGTTTGTACAGCGCTTCGTATGTTGCGGCACTTTAATAATAAGTCTTTATTAATAATAATAATAATACCTGTTTGTAAATAGTTCTGCATTCTTTGTTATTGTTAAATATCTATTGCATGTCATCATTTGTTAGTTGTACAATTGTTACATGCTTGTTCCTTGTAAATCGTTCTATAGATTGTTCCTTGTAAACCGCCTTGTGCAGTAGTTACAATGTTATCTGTAAGTCACTCTGATTACCAGGACAAAGCGGTATATAACAACTATATGTGAGTACATAAAGAAAATAGATGTCATGCCTTGAGCTGCTCAGCAGGTTTTTTTTTATTTTTATTTTTTACATTTGGTCTTATGTGTTTTGTATCGCACCCAGATTTCATTGGTTATTTTGATCTCTGTTTTCTTTTTATTTTCATTTTGCGGTTAGATTTTTGATCGATGCATATATTTGTTTGCACAGTCAGGTTTATTCATTGATTTTTTTTCCACCCCCTTTGTTTGTTACTTACTTCTTTTTATTGGTTCCACTTCATTAGAATTCAGCTTCTGTTTTTTTGTTTCTAACCATATTGATTTATGGCTAGATCATTAACTTACTAGTACATTGCAGGTTATTGTTTCCCATAATGCACATTGATCCTTTTTAAAGTACCTCCCGTTTTTTTAAAAATATTGTCTCCGTGTTGGCTCTAGCTTTTTTTTTTTTATAAATTGTTATGTTCTTTTATAGGCTTTTTAACTCTTTTTTGGTTATTTTATAGTGGGTGTGACAATATTATTTAACAGGATTCTTCATTCAGCTTAAGCTCTCAGCCTATTGCCAGTAAGTTTTTATCTTGCCCCTCCCTCTCTGCTCTGGAGATGCCTAGGTGCCCCCCTCCTGTATTGCAGATTTTCCACTTGTCCTTTTTGTCTTATTTTGTTTTAGTTTGAATGCATACTCCTATCGATTGTTGAATGACTACTTTTAATATTATTATTACTATTCTCATTAACCATCATTTATTAATTGTCTCTTTATTTATAAGTTTTTAACCTATGTTTTCATTCTTTACATTTAATGTTTAGTTATCTTTTAACATTTGTTAATTATTATTTATGATGTATTGCTTTTATTCTGTTTACTATATATTGTTATATATTTGGTACTTATATGTTTTTATTTGACAAATGACTCATTTCATGTTCTCTTTGAGGTTACCCCCTGATGAAGTCTACACCAAAACGTGGCTGTGTAGGGGTCTTGTTAATACAGGACCTTTTACCTTCTCGCCCTTGTGTGGTTCCTTAGTCTTAGCAAGATTGGACGTGTGTTTTTTTGTGGACCAGATTGCACTTGGTCATCCCTTCTAAAATCCCCCTCCACATTAGTAATTGTTCAATTCCCACGCTTTGCTCAAACTCTGCTCATGTGTATGCCCACGGTGAACGAACACATGATGCAAACTACACATAGGGGTATGTTTACTAAACCATCTTAACGTAGCAGCGGCGATGTTATCGCGCGATACATAATGTTATCGCGTGATATTATTGTGCGATAAATTCATGTATCGCATGATAACGGCAGCACCGGCGTTAAGTCACACTAACGCTGTGAAATCTGGGTCTGAAGAGTAGAGTAAGGCCTCCCAGAGGGCGGAGATAGGGGTCAATGGGCGGAGAGTGGGCGGGGAGAGGCTCCAGGCACACTAACGCTGTGAAATCCGGGTCTGAACACTAACACCAGTGAAAACCCTCGTGTTAGAGGCACATTTGCAGGAGAGAGAACCATTTCAGTCAGCAATGTACAGCAAAGGCAGGGAAACTAGAAAAGTGATAGTAGTGATACATGTGCAGGGAACCAAAAAGGCAAATAAATGTATAAAATGACAAAAACCACATATGAAATCCCAATAACCAAGCTGGCCAATAGTGATATTAATGATAAACATAAAGCAACAATACTGACCAAAGCGTAAAAAAGGAAGATATCATGTTTGGAAGGGTCTATGCTCTGTCCCCCTACAAAGTGAATGATCCCACACTGAAACAGCGGTGATCAGGGTTTTTGTCATTTATATTGGTCAGGTTGTTAGGGCATGCACATGTGCAGTAAAAGCAGAGTGGGCACGTAGGAAAGGGCAACTGTACTGATGCTGTAAATGGGATACAGGGGGCTGCAGGCGGCACATGCTGTGGTCCAGCTGGGGCACAGTGCGGGCTAGGCAGATGCCTAGGTGGCACATAGGAATGCCGAAACTGTAAAGCAGCAAGACAGCAACTGATGAGGGACCAACATGGGCATGAGTGTGTGTCCCACAGTGTCACAGGGATATTACCCAGCAGGTACCCCCAAGGGCACATAACATTGGCAGGCTGTGCCGGGGGGAAGCGCGCGCATGTCCATGTAGGCACCCCTACCCGAGAACCCACACCATAGGCATCTGACTACTGGCACAACTGGATTGCCTGGTACTGCACACTACCAGCACCACCGGCATAAGGGCATGTCAGCATGGTGGCGGAGGGGTGCTGGTTGCGGAGGGGGCAGTGGCATCTGCACACAGCAGACCACAGCCAAGCCCCATTTAGGTGGGTGCCGTGCACTGCAACAGACAAGGTCTGTCTGACAAACCGTCATGGTATCCCCAGGGAATGACCTGCCCCTGTGGCAACAGTTTTGGTACAGTACACACACAGCCAGTGTGTTCAAAGGCAGAAGGTCACACGTTCAAGTCCCAGCTGTGGCTCCTGCCAACCTTGTCCCCATATTTTTATCCAGTACAAAACCGTGGTAATAAAGGATGGAACCTTTATTGCAGATAAATTAAACATTGCCTGAAACGCCTATATTTTACAGAGCACAGACACCATAAACATGTGCAATCCGTAGAACAGAGTTTTCCAAATGCAGTCCTGGAGGGCCAAACACCATTCAGGTTTCATGTTGTCCTTAATAAATATGCCTGTGCTGCATTTTTATGCACTGCCTCATTGTATGCAAATATATCTCATGCATATTCATTAGGGACAGCATGAAAACCTGAACCGTGTTTGGCCACCAGGACCGGAGTTGGGAACCTCTGCTCTAGAGCAGCAGCCAACAGGGGCACAAACACCCACACCCACAGGCTCCACTATCCAAAGCCTCATGGAGAGTCAGGCTGTTGGGCCTTGCGCGGAGCAGCATCTCTCAATACTGGCACCTGCATACCTTAACAATGCCGTCCTAAACTTGGGAATACGTTCCACATATATCAAAAGGTTGCTATGATTAATGTCAGCTAACAAATCCTAAGTTAAACACGATTTGTTGATAGAGATTCATCATAGCAACCTTTCTGATATCTGTGGAGTGTGTTTCAGTTATTGCTTCTGACAGTGTTTACCACCCCGGGGAGTGACCCCAACAGTATCCATGACCAAAGTTCTACATTAAGGTATTCGAAACTTTGTCACTGATAACCAACTGACCCAAAAATCTATACCAACTACTGTATCATAACAATGCATTTGAGTTTATTTTCTTGTATTTTGCTTACACCTAGAAGGTCAAGGTGCGTTATATTCAAATATTGTGGTTATTTCTTTCTCTGTCACTGGCTGGCTTACGATCTAAATTTATATGCAATGCAATGGAAGATGTAAGTGACTTGTAACAAGGCCATGAGGAGCATCAGTAGGAGCTGAACTCTTGTTTCTTTGGTTCCCATTTGCTTTTCTAACCACGGCCTACTCCTCTACTCCTGCACATTTTTTGAAAAGTTAGGACAACAATCTCATGTTCCAAAAGAAAAAGCCTAACATATACATGCAGGACTGTTGTACCTGCTCACCTATCCCTGGCAATATTATGTTGGAAGATCTGAAAGTCTTGCACAGAAAAGCCAGAAATAGCATTTCCCAGCTCTTAGCACAGTAATTAGGACTTTGTTTTACAAGTAACTAATCTAATTTGCAAATAAATCATCAGAGTTTATTTGACACTTAGTTTAATTATGTAAAGTGTTTGTCATCAAAGAAATTTCACAGAAAGGATGATCTTGTCAGGCAGAAGACAAACCATCTGCCACTACAAGCAATTAGAAAACTATAACATCTCGTTTGATATCTTCAGTGGGTATAACTAATTGTTTTCTGGTGGTCTCTTCCATGAAGATGTTTGTGAATTTAAACCCGTTGTATTAAAATCAGGGCCTGATTTGAATTTTTTTTATCTGATTGCCTACAGAGCACATAGAAAAGCGTTATGTGCCTGGAAAGTCAGTATAGACAGAAGAATCATTTAAAACATGCTCATAGTCAATGAGTACATATATACAGAGGCCAATTCAAGTCTATCAGATAGAGGCACATCAAGACATGGCGGCATGATTGGCTCCTAAAGGATATTTAAATCAGACTTATTGGACTCAGACTAGCAATAATCCATCATGATGTATCCAGATGGTGCTCACAATCACTTATTTATTTATTTACATTTCTTATATACCGTGCTGTTTTCATCAGTGCGGTGTACATTTGAACATAACACACCACAATGTAACAGGCAACATTGGGTTTACAATAAACAGGGGTAGCGAACATGGAAGTAACCAGGGGGAACTATTTACATATTATGATAAACTATTTACATAATTATAGTGAACTCATTACGATAGGCAAAAATGGATCGTTTATCAGAGGGGTATAACATAAAGGTATGGAGAGCGGGAAGGGAGTGCCGATTAACCATTCTCTATGGGTGGCATAGATATGGAGCAGCCTGGAAGGAGGGCGGGGTGGTGTCTGTGTGTTCTCTGGTGTTAGATTCAGGGTAATATATTAGGAACAGGTGATATTTAAGAGCTTTTCTGAATAACGTTATGTTTGTGATGGCTCAGATTTAAGATGGGAGGGCATTCCACGCTCTGGGTGCGAATAAGGAGAACGCTCTGCTGTCTGTTGTCTTAGTGCAGTTCGTCAACAATTTAGGAACTTCAAGTGTGTTCATAAATGGGGACCTTCTGCACCTGTTAACTGGCGTGCTGTGTATAAGACTACTGATGGGCGAGGGGGACTGGTTCTTTGAGGCCTTGAATGTCAGGACTAGAGTCTTGTAGATGATTCTGGCCTGCAGAGGTAGCCAGTGTACTTCTACTGATATTGTAGATAGACACTTCAAAAATGAAAATATTTGGAAGTCCTATTGATAGTCCTACCTTCCAACTCTTGAATTCTAGATATTTGACATTTAGGCTTGTAAGCTCCCAAAAGGATCTCCCAAAAGGATTTCAAAAGGGTCTCTATCACTAATAAAATCAAATAAACTCAACTACTTACACTTATCCCATATAACTATTCAATTTTTCTTGGGTAAGAAACAAGGCCATGTCCATTCTTGACAAAGAAAGAAGACCAGAGGTCGAGTAGTATCTATTTTTATTTGTTCATTTTAAGTATTTAGCTCATATCATTTGAGTTCAAGGTGAGTTGCATTCAGATACAGTAGAACTTACAATTTAAGTAAGTTTATTCCTTAAGGAATGGAGTAGTAAATGATTTGCCCAAGACTACAAGGAATGTCAGCAAGATTTTGAAGCCATCACAACACAGTACACTAGGCAGACCAAGTGGTCCTTATCTGGCAGTATTTTCCATGTTTCTGTGTAGATCATGTGCAGGGGCATTCAGAATTTTCTTTCCCAGTGTGTAAGGATAGGGAAGAGACAAAGCATTTAAATGATGCTCCAGCAGTCTAACATATATAAGTGAAAGCCACCTAAAGTCCTTAAGTCTATTTTTCTCTTCATCATTCAGGAGCTTAAGCAATGCTCATTCAGCATTCCCCCACCAATCCAGCAACACTCCAGCCCAGCAGTTAAAAGGAGAACGCCATCGGGTGCTCCTGATCACATCACCGACTCCAGCCGATGCTCCCACTGATCGGGGTTGAGCAGGGGAGAGAGAAGAAGGACTCCCCCTTCATTCAGCACTCCCCCACCAATCCAGCACACCACTCCAGCCCAGCATTTAAAAGGAGAGCACCATCGGGTGCTCCAGATCATATCACCGACTCCAGTCGAGTGCTTCCACCGATCGGGGTTTGAGCAGGGGAGAGAGAAGAAGGACTCCTTCCTCATTCAGTGCTCCCCCACCAATCCAGCACCACTCCAGCCCAGCAGTTAGAAGGAGAGTGCCATCGGGTGCTCCTGATCACATCACCGACTCCAGCCGATGCTCCCACTGATCGGGGTTGAGCAGGGGAGAGAGAAGAAGGACTCCCCCTTCATTCAGCACTCCCCCACCAATCCAGCACCACTCCAGCCCAGCAGTTAAAAGGAGAGCACCATCGGGTACTCCCGATCCTATCACCGACTCCAGTCGAATGCTCCCGCTGATCAGGGTTGAGCAGGGGAGAGAGAAGAATGACTCCTCCCTCATTCAGTGCTCCCCCACCAATCCAGCACCACTCCAGCCCAGCAGTTAGAAGGAGAGCACCATCGGGCGGGCACGCGCCTGGTGGGCCCACGCCTGGTGGGCCCGTGCCTGAGGGCCTCGCCAGAGGGCCCTTAGGTGTGGACAGTAGGTGCCACCAAAAACACCAGTCCCGGCAGAATATGGCACTCTGAATTGAGCATAACACCACCACCCGAAGACCACCCTGAAGCCTCCTGCCCATCAACCAGAGGAACCAAAAGCTCCAAATGTGATACAGACCGTAAAACAAAAAAAGACACAGAACGCAAAGAACTGTGAGTAAACCCGCACACAGCACACAGTTGAACAAAGCAACCACATGTATCTCAACCCCTCAGAGAGTTAAACCAATCAAATTATTAGTCACTTCACAACCAACCCTATTTACTGCCAACACACACAAGACAAGCAAGATGGATAGCAAAATACTACTCACACTACTCCTCCTCCTACTCCTCAAAAATGGTCACACGCATGCTGGAGAAGGCAAACTACCATCACACACACACCAGATACCAATTATACAAACAGGCAGATATGCAACTTACAAGATACATGCTGCTACACATACAAAACAACACAACAGACCACAAAGCTTAATACACATAACCCATAGGTGTCAAACCTGTCCTGGAGGGCCACAATCCTGCCAGGTTTTGGGATAGCCCTAATGAATATGCATGAGATATTTATGCATTAGAGATAGCCTGCCAACCTGACTGGTTTGTGGCCCTCCAGGACTGGATTTGGAGACCACTGCTTTACACCTCTGTCATTTAAGATGGTGAGTGGGCAAGGTACAGATGTCCTAGACATCAAAAGGGTAGCTAGAATGTGTCACATTCATCCTCGATTCTCACCACCACCAAAAAGATGTCTAATGGACAATATTTTGGTGGTGGTGAGAAGTGAGGAGGAATGTTACAATTCTATCTAACCTTTTTGATGTCTTGGACATCTGCACCTTGCCCACTCACAATCTTAAATGACAGAGGTGTAAAGCAGGGGTCTCCAAATCCAGTCCTGGAGGGCCACAAACCAGTCAGATTGGCAGGCTATCTCTAATGCATATATATCTCATGCATATTCATTAGGGCTATCCCAAAACCTGGCAGGATTGTGGCCCTCCAGGACAGGTTTGACACCTATGACATAACCTCTACTAGCAATGAAGAAATATCTCCTATCAAATTACCACAAGACACCACACTCTCCTGCGCAATAGTCAATGCCCAGGGCCGGCCCGTCCATTGAGCGAGAATGTTTTTTGCACAGGGCCCCGCGTTTCAGGGGGCCCCACGCAAAAAACATTCTGATCCTAAAGTAAAATAAAAAAATTAAAAAAAAGCTGTCTTCTCCCGCTGCCGGGGCCGCCGCGGCAGTATCGAGTGTGCCGCGGGGCCCCCCTGCCCAGCAGAGCCTGCCCTCCCCCGTATCACCTCTCTCTTCGTAGCTGCAGTCAGACGCGCCGGCTTTCAGAGCGCGAGGGGAGAGTTTCTCCCTCGCTGCTCTGTTAAGCCCACGGGGGCTGATGGGAAGTTCCCATCAGCCCCCGCGGGCTTAACAGAGCCGCGAAAGGGAAACTAGGCCCTTCGCGCTCTGAAAGCCGGCGCGTCTGACTGCAGCTATGAAGACAGAGGTGATACGGGGGAGGGCAGGATCTGCTGGGCAGGGGGGGCCCCGCGGCACACTCGATTCTGCCGCGGCGGCCCCGGCAGCGGGAGAAGACAGCTTTTTTTTTAAACTTTTCTCTGGGCTGGGCTGGGTTGGGCTGGGGGGGGGATTAGGAGTGGTGATGGGCTGGAAGGGTTAGGAGTGCTGATGGGCTATGGGGGGGTTAGGAGTGGTGATGGGCTATGGGGGAGCTAAGTCTTTATATGGGCTGATGGGAGTAGGACTGGAAGTGGGTTGATGGGGGGTTAGGACTGGTAATGGGCTATGGGGGGGCTTAAACTAAAAATTGGGTGGTGATGGGGGATTAGGACTGGAAATGGGCTGGTGGGATTAGGACTGGGAGTGGGCTGATGGGGAGGTTAGGACTGGTAATGGGGTATGGGGGCTTAAAACTGAAAATTGGGTGATGGGGATTAGGACTGGGAGTGGGCTATGGGGGGCTAGGACTGGTAATGGGTTGGGGGGGTTGCTAGGACTGGAAATGGGCTGGGGGATTAAGACTGGAGGTGGGCTGATGGAGTTAGGACTGGTAATGGGCTGTGGGCTGTTGGGGGGGGGTTAGGACTGGTAATGGGCTATGGGGGGCTAGGACTGGAAATGGGCTGATGGGGGGGTTAACACTGGAGGTGGGCTGATGGGGTTAAGACTGGTAATGGGCTATGGGGGGGTTAGGACTGATAATGGGCTATGGGGGGGGGGGGCTAGGACAGGAAATGGGCTGATGGGGAGGGGTTAGGACTTGAGGTGGGCTGATGGGGTTAGGACTGGTAATGGGCTGTGGGCTGATGGAGGGGGGTTAGGACTGGCAATGGGCTATGGGGGGCTGACTGGAAGTGGGCTGATGGGGGGTTAGAACTGGAAGTGGGCTGATGGGGGGGCTAGGACTGGTATTGGGTTGGGGGTTGCTAGGACTGGAAAGGGGCTGATGGGCGGCTAGGACTGGAAATGGGCTGATGCAGGGACTAGAAGGGAATGGATACTGGGTGAGGCTGGAACTAGAAGGGAGCTGATGTTGGGGGAGGATTACAATGGGATGGGCTGGGAGAGAGTAAAATGGAGAGGGGAAAAATATTTTGTGTGGGAGGGATAAAAAATCTACAATTGGCCGGGTATTGGGAGAGTAAGTGGGGATTGAGGATGGAGGGGTAAAATTTGAGTGGATGAAATAGGAATGAGGAAAGAGCAAAAGGAGAAAGATTAGTATGTTAAAGCAGATGTAGAGAGAGAGAATGGAAAAAAACTAGAAGAAAGGACAAATGGACAGCAGACGATGGAGAGTTAGCAGAAAACATGAAGAAACCAGAAGAAAGTGGCTGGAGCAATTGCAACTGAAAAAAATGCACAAAAGGTAGAAAGATATCTCTTTATTTTGAATTTATTACCTGGAATATGAAAGCTCTGGGAAATGTGCATCATTAATGTCTGCGCTTTGTTTGGTACAAGAGGAAATTAATTTATAGTTTTATTTCTACAGTGTTGTTGTACATTCCAAGTTTGGCTTTTGGGGTTCCCAGTTTAATTATTGCCTTCCTGTTTCTAAATTGTGATTCCTTGTTTGGTGATGGTCTATGTTCTGCATGTGTAACTGAGCTGAGGTATTCTGTTTATGTAATTCCTATTAGACATTGCCACTTGTTCTCTTTCCCCAGTAGGTCATGTATTGTTCTCTGAAATGTATTGGTTTAATATTTGCAGTGTTGCCTTTTGATAGGTAGGGTATGGTGCTTTGTGAGTCCTGGTAGTGCTGTTAGGATACGGCGGGTTTGCTATGGGTTCTAAATGGGCAGTGTTTGTAGTAGTTCCTAATGTGTGCCTGGCGGTTGGCACTGGATTATAGTAATGTAGAAATCTTTTAGTCTGTCTTTATCCATACACTCATTAAGAGACATGTTTACTAAAAGTTAGTGTATGTTAGCATTATGCAAATATTTATGCAAATAAGGCCACTTATGCAAATGAGGCCCCGCACCGAGTCTCCGCACATGGCCCCGCACCCCCCTTGGGCCGCCCCTGTCAATGCCCATTCCATATGGAACAAATTCCACACAATTATGGACTACATACAGAACCAAGACATAGACATCATTTGCATCACTGAAACATGGCTCTCCGATATGGACAATGTACTTATAAATCAAATGGCCTCCCAACAGTATATAATACACAGCTCCACAAGACCAACACGCAGAGGCGGTGGTGTGCTAGTTATTGCAAAGGCACATCTACAATTCCAAACAACATCCAACGTATGAGCCACAGGAAGCAACATAATAACAGTCTCAAATAAACATCTAGCACTGCCTCCTATACAGAGCCCCAAGCTCAAATGAAGATGAACTCTCCACCATACTGGAACAAATCTGCTCCCTGGCAACCCAAAGCAAACCACTCATAGGGGTATGTTTACTAAACCGCGGTAATGTTACCCGTGTTAGGTTCCACGGTAATAGTACAGATGCCCATATAAAGGAGTGGGTGGTGCATCGTTAAAGCAAGACGTGTGAGGTAACGCGCGTTACAAGGCGCCTTAGACTAACGTGTGTTACAAGGCACATTACAAGGTGCCTTATAAGTAAGGTGCCTTATAAGGTGCCTTGTAATGTGCCTTATAAGGTACCTTATTAGGTGTCTTGTTAGGTGCCTTATAAGGTGCCTTATAAGGTAAGAAGGCCAAATCTGCTAAGTTAGTATAAACACTGGCTGAATCTGCTCCAAAACTGTCACTGTCCCAAAGTATTAAAGATCAACAGAAACTGAAGACCTCTGGATGATGTGCAATACAAGGACCGGAGATGCCAAAACCACACATGCAGTTCTAAAAGTAAAAATAAGAAATCATCATACTGGCACCAATAATCAAATACCACCAAACAATCATCAAAAAAACCTCAAACACCTGTCCAGCAAACCAGATAAAATCAAATACCGCCAAACAAGTTCAAATACCACCACACGCGATTTAATAAATTCTGCGCACAGTGTAGAATCAACGCAAAGGCAAGGTGAAATAAAATTGCAGAGGCAAGCAAATGTCACAGTGGTTTGAACCAATTCGAAGGAAAGGCATAGGCAAGTTAGAACAAAATTCGAAAAGCCTGCCAAAATCACCAAATTCTTGACACTTTGGGGTATGTTTACTAAACTGCGGTAATGTCACCTGCGTTAGGTTCTGCGGTAAAGGTACAGATGCCCATATAAAGGTGTGGGTGGTGCATCGCTACAGCAAGTCATATCAGCTAACGCACATTACAAGGCACCTTAAACTAACGCGCAGAACAAGGCGCCTTACAAGGCACCTTACAAGGCACATTACAAGGCATTGTAATGTGCCTTGTAAGGTGCCCTATAAGGTGCCTTGTAAGGTGCCTTATTTATTTATTTATTTACACACATTTATATACCGCATCTTCCAGAGTTCAGTTGCGGTTTACAGTGAACAACAATTAACAAAGCAAGTTTGTTTTACAAGGAACGTCATATTATAAGTATAATGAATAACAAAACAGCATATGTATTGGAACAAAGTAATTAACTAAACAATGTATTGTCTAAACAATGTGAGACAATACGGAACAAAATAAACTATATACATATATATATATATATATATATATATGGAAGTGATAGGGCACTTGTAAGACGCCCTATAGGGCTCCCAAGCTAAGCGCCGTATTAGGCACCCCTGGACAAGGCACCGTAGAAGGCACCCTAGGTTATGGAACAATAGGTTAAGGTGGCCTAACAAGGTTACGGTGCCCTAGGTTAGTGTGCCCTAAGGGCTGCAAGGTGCTTCAGGATGACATGCATGACCTGTGAGGCACAGAGACAGATGTAGCCCTAACACTAGATAGAGCACTAAGGAAAGGCAATGAACAGGTGAATGAAGGAGAGAGAACTGGGAGCCGCTGGACCTGCCATATCTGCGGGCATCCCATGTGGCTGACAGTACTGTTGACAAACATGGTGGGGGCATCTGTACCACAGCACAGGTAAATGTAAAGTACTGGACAGACAGTTGGTGGCAGACGATGGGAATACGTATCCACCAGTGGAGGCAGAGGTGGCAGGAGGAGGGTGGACAGAGGAGTGGTGGTGTCATGCAGATCAGGCACAGGCGAGGCAAACATGATGAGGCGCAATGCAGGAAAGGGTAGCAGTGCAGGACATGGGGTGGCAGCCTGTACAGGCAGACAGGACTCTACACAGCTGACAGACTCAGATAGACAGACCGAAGGAATGTTGGCAATTGTGGCGAGGGTATTATGGGCTAGCAGCACAGATCTGCAAAAATATGACTGTTACAGGCATGCAAACTATTTGCGTAGGACAGGCATGAAAGGAGGGAACAATGAGAAACTGAACCCGTGAACACTGCTGAAAATGGCATGGTACTAATCAGCAGGCTATACCTCTGTGGTGTACTACACAGCAATGGCTGGGTACAGAAGGACTGCAGGTCACTGCACAAACTGTCTGTTCTGAGTGCCAGGATAGGGGAACCCACCAGTACCCATGATGTAATGCACATGCTAAATAACTGTCTATAGCTGATCACCAAATGGGGTCTGCACCTCTCCGGTACCTCAGCTTGGAAAAATGAACTGACAGTGTGGGATACTGGCACAGAGTAGCTACAGACCATGCCATTGTGCAGGTTCTGTGTTCACCCTAAAAGGGATAAGATGGGTGCCCAGCACTAGGTCTGCAGTACATGTGTTGCTAGAGATAGGTTCTGCTGTACATCCCCATCACTGTCAGTGTGTGACAGGTGTTCCTTGCAGTGCATCTGTATCCTGCAATCACATGTGGCCCTCTGGAATATCAGAGACATGGTGGAACGAGGACAACCAGTGGGACACTGTGATACCTGGGTACAAACTATATCGTAATGATAGAGCTGATCAAATTGGTGGAGGGGTTGCGCTCTATGTTAGAGAGGGCATTGACTCAGAAAGGATTAAAGTTTTGCAGGAAACAAAATCTGCTGTAGAATCTATATGGATTGAAATTCCATATAAAAGGGGGAAGGCGATGGCAGTGGGGGTGTACTATCGAGCACCTGGCCAGAATGACCAAATGGATGATGAAATGCTCAAAGAAATCAAGGAAGCTAACAAAAGTTACAGCGCAGTAATAATAATGGGTGATTTCAATTACCCTGGTATCGACTGGGTCAGTGTCACGTCAGGACATGCTAGGGAGATAAAGTTCCTAGATGAAATAAATGACTGCTTCTTGGAGCAGCTGGTTCATGAACCGACCAGAGGGGAAGCCATATTAGACCTAGTCCTTAGTGGAACACCAGATCTAGTGCAAGAGATAAGGGTGTTGAGGCCACTTGGCAATAGTGATCATAGCATGATCGCCTTTGATTTAATTAGTGGAGGAGGGATAGTAAGGAAATCCACAGTACTACCTTTTAACTTTCGAAAGGGAGACTATGATAAAATGAGGAAAACAGTTAAGAAAAAACTAAAAGGAGCAGTTGCGAAGTTTAAAGACGTACATCAAGCTTGGGTGTTGTTGAAAAATACTATCTTGGAAGCCCAGACCAGCTGTATTCCACGCTTTAAGAAAAGTGGAAGGAAGTCCAAAAACTGCCAGCATGGTTGAAAGGTGAGGTCAGAGAGGCTGTTGTTGCCAAAAAAGCATCTTTCAGGAAATGGAAAAAGAGCCAAATGACGAAACCTGGAAACAGCACAAGCACTGGCAAGTCAAATGCAAGGCATTGATAAAGCAGGCAAAGAGAGAATTTGAGAAGAAGCTTGCTGCGGAAGCAAAAACGCGAAATAAAGACCTTTTCAAGTACATTCGTAGCAAAAAACCTGTGAGAGAGTCAGTTGGTCCATTAGATGATAAAGGGTTAAAGGAGCACTAAGAGGCGACAAGGCGATAGCGGAGAGACTGAATGAATTCTTTGCTTCGGTCTTTACTGAGGAAGATTTAGGGATGTTACCCATGACTGAAGTGGTATTTAAAGGTGCGGAAGAATTGAAGGAAATATCGATACATCGGGAAGATGTCTTACAACTATTAGATAAACTGAAGAGTAGCAAATCACCTGGGCCGGATGGTATACATCCAAGGGTGTTGAAAGAACTGAAATATTTGATTGCAGAACTGCTATCAGTAATCTGTGAACTATCATTAAAATCATCTCTAATACCTGAAGATTGGAGGATCGCCAATGTAACACCAATTTTTAAAAAGGGTTCCAGGGGTGATCCAGGAAACTACAGACCGGTGAGCCTGACGTCAGTACCGGGAAAAATGGTAGAAACCATCATAAAGAATAAAATTACTCAGCATGTAGATAGTCACAACCTAATGGGAGACAGCCAACATGGCTTTAGACAAGGAAGATCTTGTCTTACTAATCTGTTATGTTTTTTTGAAGGAGTGAATAAACAGGTGGACAAAGGTGAGTCGGTTGATATTGTGTATCTGGACTTTCAGAAAGCCTTTGACAAGGTCCCTCATCAGAGACTTTTGGCAAAACTAAAGAGTCATGGGATAGGAGGCAATGTACTATTGTGGATCAGGAACTGGTTAAAAGATAGAAAGCAGAGGGTAGGGCTAAATGGCCAATTTTCCCAATGGAGAAAGGTGAATAGTGGTGTACGCCAGGGATCTGTGCTGGGTCCGCTGCTTTTTTAACATATTCATAAATAACCTGGAAAGTGGAATAACGAGTGAGGTTATCAAATTTGCAGATGACACAAAACTATTTAAAGTTGTTAAAACCCAAGAGGATTGTGGAAAATTGCAAGAGGATCTTGATAAATTGGAAGACTGGGCATCAAAATGGCAGATGAAATTTAATGTGGACAAGTGCAAGGTTATGCACCTAGGGAAGAACAACCCAAACTATGGTTACACGATGCAAGGTTCCACATTAGGAACCACCACCCAGGAAAAAGATTTAGGCGTCATTGTGGATACCATGTTAAACCCTCGGCCCAGTGTGCAGCGGCGGCCAAGAGAGCAAATAGAATGCTAGGTATGATAAGGAAAGGAATGGAAAATAAAACAAAAGATATTATAATGTGGCAGGTGCAGGCCTGTGACCCACAGTGTCCGAACATAAGCAGGCCAGCATGGCTAGCTTGACCTGTAAATGAGGCCTGTGGAGAGGCATATAGGATTGCACATCCCCCAATATGATGCTATTGTAAGATAGAACTCAGTAGAAGTATTGAATTAGCTTAGGTAAGCAGAACTGCAGTATTGAAAGATGGAAAAATACAGAAAAACATGTTTAAAAGTTACTGATAAGAAAAAGTACATCTGCAAAGAAATAATTGGGAGTGCTGACAGATGAGTTGCAGAGCCCAGCTCCTCTGCACGTACAAATTGGTTCTATAACCTTGAAAGTGTGAAAGTAACAAGTTGATGAACTGACCATTGTAATTGAGACTAGAAGGGGGGTATGCAGGTGTCATGCCCACTGGAGGACATAACTGGATAAACTTATCAGTACCGGGACCAATAGAAGAGGTACGGGAGGTACGGGAGGTTACCGGGACCAATGAAATGTTTTTCTATACCTAGAATGGAACAGAAGTCTATAAAAGTTGTTGTAATGCTAGAAAACTTTGCTCAGCCATTTTGAAATTGATTGGTTCGAGACTTGTGCACAAATAAATGATTTGGACCTTCTGAACAGACTCCTGGTATTATTGGTTTGTCTGCCCTTTGCTGCTACATATTCCTTGGTGCGTTGGCCGGGAAGTTGTGGAATCAAAGTGTATATAGGGCAATATACCACGACTTTCCGCCTCTATAGGCTTGGTCCTGCCGGGATCGCGCCCTTCCGACGAGGGCTGCTCCCTGGCGCCACCGGTCCCTTGTATCGGAGGGAGCTGGTCGGACCTCGGCGGGTGACAAGCCCGGCTGGAGTCAACGCCTCGAACCCGAGTGAGGGGAGTCCGAGGTCCAACTCATGCGCCTGCTTGGGAAGTTTGAGGACCGGATCCGGTGAGTACAGTTTTGATTTTGGGTCTAGACAGAAATAGAAAGCGCAGTACTGCCATTGGAACTTGGAACTTTGGAATTTGTAATCTCGAGATATTGGGAATTGGTAAGAGAGCATGATCAACTCTCAAGGAAGGGCCGAGTAACCCCGCATGGGAATTCGCCGGGTGAAACCCCCATCCTTTTTGTAATTGGGAAATTGGAAAAGACTAGTCAGAATAGGTAGAAACGAATGCATTCTGGGATACGTTGCTAGCATGATTGTGTGAACGAAGTGTGAATGAGAGGTCTGGCAGCACGGACCAAGTGAAGGCGGACCCCTGAGTAGCGCATTTCCTGACCGGGCGACCGCGTTCAGGTCGCGAAAAGGGGGAAGCGATTGTCGTCTTGTCTTGTTATTTGTACTCCTTATACGTTTCCAGGGCCGTGAGGACCCCTTACCCACGGTCCGCCCTCCTTTTCCCTTCTGTCTGTTGTTGCGCGCACACATCGAAATGGGAGGGGCGGGGTCTACTAGAAACACTCCATTAGAATGTATGATTGCACATTTTAAAGAGGGATATTCAGGAGATTATGGTATTAAAATGACAGCAGCCCGTTTGCAGATTTTGTGTACTAGGGAGTGGCCCGATCTAGACCCCATCTGGCCCCGAGAGGGAACGTTCAAAGTAGAGATTATTCAGTCAATACACCGTAGAGTGCGGATAGCGCACCCCGACCAGTACCCCTATATAGATTCCTGGTTAAGTATTTGTGAAGATCCGCCCCCCTGGGCGCAGCGCTGTTATGAGGAACAGTGCAGAATAATGTTAGCTAAAGCAGATTCTAGACAGAAAACGGAACAGCCTAGAATGAAAGAGCAGGATAAGAAAGCCAGCAAGAAGCCCATCCTGGCAGATCCTGATTCCCCAGAAATAATTCTCAGGCAGCCCCGAACCCCAGGTCCAGTAAGAGTAGCCCGGCGTCCTGCCCCAGAACCCCAGAGACGGCCAGAGCCGAGGCGGGACCCAACCCCTGATCCCCCTCCTGGAGAAGAGAAAGAGGAAGAATTAGCGGGAAAAGAAGAGGAGGACCTAAAGAGCGAGTCAGAAGGGGAGACTGAAGAAGGAGAAAGAGAGGATCCCCCAGATGAGGAAAGTGTACAAATAATTGAGAAAGCCAGCACTAGCACTAGCACGCCAGTGACAGAGAAACCCAAAGCAAAACCTGTTGAGAAAAAGAAAGTGACTCCTGCAAAGGCAACGACAATAACCCTTAGATCCCAAAAGACACCCATAGCAGCTAAACTGTTTCCCTTACGGCAAGTCCCGGGAGTGCCCGTAAAGAATGATAATGATGAAGTGGTAGCGGGACCCCTAACTTATGTGTATATCCCTTTCTCTACAACTGATTTATTAAATTGGAGGTCGCATTATGCCTCCTATACTAGTAAGCCCCAGGAGCTGACAGAATTAGTAACTAGTATTATGGAAACTCACCAACCCACTTGGCCAGATTGCCGTCAGCTCCTGACCACCCTATTCACTACAGAAGAACGAGCAAGAATTAGAAAAGCAGCTATTGAATGGATGGCAGAAAACCCTGCAGCTCCGGCACAGGGGCAGAATATAATAGACCGTAGGGAAGCAGCTCAGAGAGAATTCCCGAATGAAGACCCCCAATGGGATCCAAATACAGAGGAAGGATCCACAGCCCTAGCCCGTTTTCGCCAAGGCTTTTTACAAGGCCTGAGAAGGGGGGCCAGAAAGCTATGAACCTTTCCAAAGTTACAGGAGTTATCCAAGGGATAGATGAGAGCCCAGCAGATTTTTATGAAAGATTAACTGAAGCATACAGAATGTATACTCCCTATGATCCCGAGGCACCAGGAAGTTTATGTATGGTGAATTCTGCTTTTGTAAACCAGTCTCAACCAGACATTAGACGCAAATTACAGAAGTTAGAAGGGTTTGCGGGCATGAATGCAACACAGTTATTGGAAGTCGCTCATAAAGTGTATGTGAATCGTGATACTGAAAGACAGAGAGAATGTGATAGAAAGATGAAGAAGAAAGCTGATTTTTTGGCTGCGGCCATAGTGGAACAGAAAAGGGGAGGTGTCCCTAGTCGAAGGAGCAGAGGAAGAGGGCGGGGTCAAGGCGGAGGCCGGACCCAGAGACTAGGCGTGAACCAATGCGCCTATTGCAGAGAGGAAGGACATTGGAGAGATACGTGCCCGCAACTCGAAGACGCCCAGCATGATGACGACAGCAGCCATCAGTGGCGAGAAGAAAGACGAAGCTATCCCCGAAGCCGAGGAGGAGCCAATCGAGAACAATTCCAGCGAGAGAGAGGAGGAACCATTCAAGCATTGGCCACACCAGCCCATGATGAGAATGACGTGGATTAGGACAGACCGGGCTCCAAGTTTGCTTTAGGTCTCCAGGAGCCTATGGTCGGAATACAAATAGGAGACCAAATTATGGACTTTATGGTTGATACTGGAGCACAACATTCAGTAATAGACAAAAAGATATCCCCATTCACTACAAATGCAGTCACTATCATAGGAGCAACTGGTGCCAAAGCCACAAAGTCTTTTCTTCAAAACCGAATATGCAGTCTGGGAGGACAGCAAGTAACTCATCAATTCCTTTACATGCCCGAATGTCCAGTACCACTACTGGGACGAGATATGTTAGCCAAGCTTCAAGCACAAATATCTTTCTCTGAGCAAGGAGAAATGCAAATGACAGTAAATCCCCAAACCAAACCAGCAGGAGTGATGCTGCTGACAGTTCCCCGAGAAGAAGAATGGAGATACTACATTGATGATTCGATACAAGATACCTATTTTGAACAAACTTTGAAAAGTATTGATGCACCACCTGGAGTATGGGCAGAAGGCAGCCCCCCAGGCCTAGCCAAACATATAGCTCCAGTGATTGTAACCCTCAAGCCTAGTGCTACACCAGTGCACGTCAAACAGTACCCTCTCCCAAGAGCCGCAATTGAAGGCATTCATCGCCACCTACAAAGATTGCTTGAGTATGGCCTACTAAAAGTATGTCAATCCCCATGGAACACTCCACTTTTGCCAGTAAAGAAACCTGGGACAGATGATTATTGCCCAGTGCAAGATTTGAGAAGAGTAAATGATGCAGCTGAGACCATACATCCAGTCGTACCCAATCCTTACACCCTCCTAGGACTGATACCTGCTGAAGCTACCCATTTCACTGTACTGGATTTGAAAGATGCATTCTTTTGCATAAGATTAGCCCCTGTAAGCCAAATATTGTTTGCATTCGAATGGCAGGACCCCATCTCTGGAAGAGGGGGCCAACTTACCTGGACAAGATTACCCCAAGGATTCAAGAATTCGCCTACCATCTTTAGTGCCGCACTGAATCAGGACCTTTCAAGCTATCCAGTAGCCCCGGGGAAGAGAGTGCTTCTCCAATACGTGGATGATCTGTTGATAGCTGCCGTATCAGAAAGTGAATGTATACTAGCCACTAAAGATCTCTTGCAGTTACTAGAGGAAGCTGGATACAAAGTTTCCAGAGCCAAAGCACAGCTATGCCAAAAAGAAGTGAAATACCTGGGTTTTCGTATCACCCAAGGAAGCAGGAGATTAGGCAGAGAAAGAAAAGAAGCAGTATGCAGAATTCCAACTCCAACAACCAGAAAGCAAGTCAGAGCCTTTCTGGGAGCGGCAGGATATTGCCGAATCTGGATACCCAACTTTGCCCAAATTGCCAAACCACTGTATGAAGCCACAAAAGGAGAAGAGAAGTCACCACTGGAGTGGGGACTTGAGCAGGACACAGCCTTCCAGAAGTTAAAAGAAGAATTGATGTCATCACCAGCACTTGGACTACCAGATGTCCACAAACCTTTCCATTTGTTTGTACATGAAGCACAGGGAAATGCCCTAGGCATGTTGACTCAGAAATTAGGAAATTGGGAGCGACCTGTAGCCTACCTATCGAAACAATTGGACCCTGTGGCCAAAGGATGGCCGCCTTGCTTGAGAGCAGTTGCAGCTACAGCGCTACTAGTGAGTGAAGCAGACAAACTCACACTAGGACACAACATACGAGTCACTGTGCCACATGCAGTCCTTGCCCTTATGGAACAGAAAGCAAATTATTGGCTCACCAATTCCCGAATGTTGAAGTACCAGAGCATGTTATGTGAAAACCCACAGATACAACTTGAAGTGAGCCATGCCCTGAATCCAGCCACCTTGATACCCATCAGTGAAGAACTCCCAGAACATGACTGTATCGAAGTCATGGAGACTGTGTTCTCCAGCCGACCCGACTTGACAGATGTGCCCATAGACAATCCTGACCAAACCTATTATGTTGATGGGAGCAGTCTCATCCTTGATGGACGACGCTGTGCCGGATATGCAGTCGTCACTCAACACGAAGTAGTTGAATCATCAGCCCTAGCCTCAGGCACATCAGCCCAGAAAGCCGAATTGATAGCACTTACCAGAGCATTGTTGTTAGGAGAAAAACTTATACTGAATGTATATACAGATTCCAAATATGCCTTCACTACCTTGCATGCCCATGGAGCTCTCTATAAAGAAAGAGGACTCATCACATCCGGAGGAAAATCAGTCAAGTATGGTCCCGAGATATTGATGTTACTTGATGCAGTCTGGGCCCCAACACGTGTAGCTGTCATGCATTGCAGAGGACATCAAGCAGGAAAAGGAGAAGTTGCCCGAGGAAATAGATTTGCAGATGCCTCAGCACGACAAGCAGCTATGACAGGACAAATTGCCCCACAAGCTATGCCAATGCAAGCAGCATTGTTTCCAGTACCTTTGAATCTATGGACCCCACGATATACCACCAAAGAATTGGACTACTATTGTGACAAAGAAAATGGAGTATTGAAAGACGGATGGATTGAGCTGCCACCAGAAGAGGGCAGTCAACCTCCAGGACGAATAGTAATTCCTGAACTGTTAGGACCATCCTTTGTCAAAGCTTTCCACGAAGCCACCCACTATGGGAAGAGTGCTATGGAAAAAGCACTCAGACCACATTTCTACATCCCTCTGATGACAACCATATCAGCTTCAGTAGCACGACAATGTCAAACTTGTGCCAAGAATAATGCCAAGCAAGGCCTTATTACAGCACCCCGAGTTCAGTCGAGAGGTGTGACCCCCATGCACAACCTCCAAGTTGATTTCACCGAAATGCCAAAAGCCAATGGGTACCATTACCTATTAGTATTAGTTTGTACTTTCTCTGGGTGGGTAGAAGCATTCCCAACCAGAACTGAGAAAGCCCGAGAGGTTACCAAAGTCTTAATGAGAGAAATTGTCCCCAGATTCGGAATTCCAGCAGTAATAGGGTCAGACAATGGACCCTCATTTGTCTCCCAAGTTACTCAGCAGTTAGCAAAAGCTTTGCAGATACAATGGAAACTCCACACTGCATACAGACCCCAGAGTTCAGGGAAAGTTGAGCGCATGAATCGTACCTTGAAAGCCCAAATGTCTAAGCTTTGTCAGGAGACACAATTGAAGTGGCCCCAAGTGCTCCCCATAGCTTTATTCAGAATACGCTCAGCTCCTGTAAAGTCAACAGGATTTTCCCCTTTTGAAGTTTTGTATGGTAAACCCCCACCAATAGTGCAGGGAATCAAAGGAAGTCTAGCCCAAATAGGTTCGGAAATAACCAGACAAGAACTTCTAGCTCTTAGTTTTGTTCTGCAGACTCTCCATACGTGGATCCAAGACCAGTTGCCTATCAACTTGACGGAACCCTTGCATCCCTACCAGCCTGGTACTTCGGTGTGGATCAAAGATTGGAAGAAGACACCGTTGGAACCCCATTGGAAGGGACCGTACACCGTCATCCTGTCTACCCCAACTGCAGTAAAGGTAGCCGAGATCGACGCCTGGATCCACCACAGCAGAGTCAAGCCCGCCGCCGATCCTGAACCAGAGCAGTGGACAGCAGAACAGCACCCTGATGTACCCTTGCGAGTTACTCTGAGACGGCAACCAGCAGCATAGACACTTCAGCACAAGTGCTTTGCAGTAGCCAAGTCTTTCGAAGAGGATTGCTGTTTTCCATGCAGCAACAGTTTTGTTTCAACGAACCCAATTTGTGTGTGATTTGACACACTACTTTGAGACTACACTGACTAAGCCGGACTCCACAAGCCAACTGAATTGCTAAGTTGGTCAATGTGTACTGGACAACTTGAGGATCTTCAATCAACACTCAGCACCCGTTAAATTGCTTCATTAGCAAACGGGACGAAGAATAATAGATCGTCGTGATCAAGATCAGCAAGCTGAGGATTCAGAAGAACTCCAATCAACATCGACATGCATCTTTACTTTTGCTTTACTTTGGTTGCCTTCTTTGGAGGTTTTGAACAGACTTATGCTTTACCTCCATGCACTGCCTGCATTACATCTACTAGAATTGGACTGAAAGTAACTCAGACTTTGCTTTATCATTCTTACTATACCTGCGAGGGAACAGTAACTCGGTGTATCTATAACACCACTGAACTAAATGTTTGCACTCATGGGAAAATTAAGACATGTTATAATCCGCATCAGAATCCATCCTATTACACGATGGAAATAAGATGGAAGGATGCAGATGGACCTATATTAGCTGCAACGCCACCACTTAAGGACATTACTAAACCTGCTGTTTTGAATTTTGATGCATGCAATGCTATTAATAGAGATAGTTATTCCACTTGTGGTACATGGGAGAAAGCGTATCGAAATGACCATAAGTATATGTGTCCAGAAGGTGCCACGGGATGGAGAAAGTGTACAGGTAAAAAGGAACCAGGCTATAGTACTGCCCCAGCAGCAGACTACTATTGCCCGTATTGGGGATGTGTTTTTTATGCTACCTGGAATACTGGTATAACTGATGAGAAAATAGATAAACGAATGGCTACTTTAACCAAGCCAACCACAAATGATAAATGTCAAAAAGATGCTTGTAACCCCTTACACTTACGTATACACAATCCCCATGCATGGAAACAAGGATATAAGTTTGGTTTACGTATTGCTGGAGGAGCAATAGATCCGGGGACCATTGTGTATATCAGATTGAATACCCAAGCCCACAAGTCATCTAAATATCATCTTCATAATACTTTTTATGAAGCCATGCATGTAAATAAGTTTGAGATCCCTCACCCCTCACAGAATTTATTTCTAGAATTAGCCAAAGCAGTAGTATCTAGTCTTAAGATCACAGATTGTTATTTCTGTGGCGGAACCCAAATGGGAGATCAGTGGCCATGGGAAGCCCAAGAATTGAATTATTCCATGATTTACAATCAGACTGAATTACACAAGACTACCAGTGAATGGGTGTTAGCGCACTCAATCGTTGGACGTCTTTGCTATGCCAGAACTGGACCCCAGTTCACCCAAAAGGTAGGACAGCTGGTCTGTCTTAGCCAGAAATACTATAATGCCACGACCACAAAGACAGCATGGTGGTCAGGAATTGGACATCCTGAACCTCCTAACCCATTAGCCAGATTTCCTGAACTGGCAGGTCTATGGATTAACCTTGCTAAAGTCCAAGCCTGGCAGGCCCCACCTGGCCTATATTGGATCTGTGGAAACCGAGCATATGCACAACTCCCACCACACTGGGGAGGAGCATGTGTCTTAGGAACCATCAGACCTTCTTTCTTTCTTTTAAACACTGAACATGGAGAACAATTAGGATACCCAGTATACACTACCCACCGACACAAAAGAGCACTAAGACAGAAGAGAGAGGCCTTACAGATAGGCAAGTGGGAGAAATGGCAAGGTGATGATTGGCCACCAGAAAGAATCATTGAATATTATGGACCCGCCACTTGGAATGATGATGGTATGTATGGTTATCGTACCCCAATTTATATGATTAATCGTATTATTCGCTTACAAGCAGTAGTTGAAATAATAACTAACGAAACTAGTCATGCTCTTACACTTTTAGCTAGACAAAGTACACAGATGCGCACTGCGATATATCAGAACCGCTTAGCACTTGATTATTTGTTAGCAGCTGAAGGAGGAGTATGTGGTAAACTGAACTTAACCAATTGCTGTTTGAAAATAGATGATAAAGGTCAAGTAGTTGAAGAAATTGCTAAAGATATGCAAAGACATGCTTATGTGCCAGTACAGACGTGGCACTCATTGAAATTTCCTAATTGGTTTGCTAACCTCTTTTCATGGGTGGGAGGATTTAAGACTTTCATCGTATTGGTACTAATCCTTGTTGCTGTTATCTTCTTATTGCCATGTTTAATCCCATGTTGTATGCGTTCCATTCATAACACTATTGATAGTACAGTAGAGCGGAAGACCGCAACAAAAATCATGGCTTTATATACAGCCAGTCCTGGTAGAAATCCTTTAGCCAGGATGTGATTCTTCAGAAAGTGATTTAATTCTCACACCTTATTAAGTAATAGGGTGAGATTAATCAAAGGGGGGAATGTGGCAGGTGCAGGCCTGTGACCCACAGTGTCCGAACATAAGCAGGCCAGCATGGCTAGCTTGACCTGTAAATGAGGCCTGTGGAGAGGCATATAGGATTGCACATCCCCCAATATGCTGCTATTGTAAGATAGAACTCAGTAGAAGTATTGAATTAGCTTAGGTAAGCAGAACTGCAGTATTGAAAGATGGAAAAATACAGAAAAACATGTTTAAAAGTTACTGATAAGAAAAAGTACATCTGCAAAGAAATAATTGGGAGTGCTGACAGATGAGTTGCAGAGCCCAGCTCCTCTGCACGTACAAATTGGTTCTATAACCTTGAAAGTGTGAAAGTAACAAGTTGATGAACTGACCATTGTAATTGGGACTAGAAGGGGGGTATGCAGGTGTCATGCCCACTGGAGGGACATAACTGGATAAACTTATCAGTACCGGGACCAATAGAAGAGGTACGGGAGGTACGGGAGGTTACCGGGACCAATGAAATGTTTTTCTATACCTAGAATGGAACAGAAGTCTATAAAAGTTGTTGTAATGCTAGAAAACTTTGCTCAGCCATTTTGAAATTGATTGGTTCGAGACTTGTGCACAAATAAATGATTTGGACCTTCTGAACAGACTCCTGGTATTATTGGTTTGTCTGCGCTTTGCTGCTACAATAATGCCTCTATATCGTTCCATGGTGAGACCGCTCCTTGAATATTGTGTGCAATTCTGGTCGCCGTATCTTAAAATGGATATAGCGATTTTAGAAAAGGTACAGAGAAGAGCCACCAAAATGGTAAAGGGGATGGAAGGATACTCCTATGAAGAAAGGCTAAAAAGGTTAGGGCTCTTTAACCTGGAAAAGAGACAGCTGAGGGGAGATATAATAGAAGTCTATAAATTAATGAACAGAGTGGAACGGGTAAACGTAGATCGATTGTTTACCTTATCAGAATATAGAAAGACTAGGGGACATGCAATGAAGCTACAGGGTAAACTATTTAAGACTAATAAAAGAAAATATTTTTTCACTCAACGTGTAATCAAACTCTGGAATTTGTTACCGGAGGATGTAGTAAAGGCTGTTAGTGTAGCTGGGTTTAAAATAGGTTTGGACAAGTTCCTGGAGGAAAGGTCCATAAACCATTATTAAGAAGTGACCGAAGATATCAATGCTTGACCCAGTACAAGCATTGTGGAACTTGTGTCTCTTGGGGAAACTGCTAGGTACATATGTCCTAGATTGGCCACTGTTGGAAACAGAATACTGGGCTTGGTGGACCTTGGTCTGACCCAGTATGGCATATCTTATGTTCTTATGTATGTTCTCTAGGACCAGACACCACCCAGATTAGTGTGTATGCCATGTTAGGGTCTGGCTGACATGTGCACCTGTTATCAGGGCAGCAGGGTTTCTAGATTTGCATGAGGTTTGTGTAGCAGTGCCTTTATAGATCAAAGTGGTATACATTACACACCCCAAAGAGCCACAATCACTTTTTTTGTAGTTAAGGAACAGGTGCCTGTCCCACTGAAGCAACCTCCATCCTGCTGGTATAAGACAACTCACCAGGGTTGGTGGGCCAGAGCCATACCTGTGACTGGAGCAGTAGCAGACCAGCAGTAATGCTGGGATTAGGTCTGGGAAACCACAACGGCCTCATACTACTGTCTGCCAGGCACCAGCAGACAGCACAGTCAGACTATACCTTAGAGGTGTTCCAACCATGCACAGTCTAACTGCAAACAGTCCACTAGCCAGTCCATAATGCATGCTCACAAAACTACTATGTGCACCAAGAAAGTATCCCAGTGAGTGGGGCCTATCACTAGGAACACAAAAGTAACACTGGAGGCAAATACTGTAGAGCGCTATGTGGGAACCTAGACATGCCATGGTCACTGCTTGGTCTGAGTGAGTGCCCTCCCAGCATGCCATGCTGTGGCCACCCTGTCCATGCAGGTGGTGGTCGGGCACTACAGTGTCCCAGCCATTGCCCCACACCCTGTAAAGATGAATCCTTGCCGATCCACTCTGTCCAGGCCATACCCACAATACCTTGCTCCCATTATGCACATATTCAGGCAAACGCTGGTAACAGTGGGACATTGTGGGCCCAGTGAGGTGTGGGCAGCAACAGAACAATGGAGAGACATACACACACACACACACACACACACACACACTCCTATTGCAGCATTGTGCAAAGATAGGGGTGGTTGGCAAACCTGCCCGCCACACTGGTCCTGATCACAGTGCTGACATTGATAAACTGTGCAGGAGGTAGTAGTAGTGCTCTGGTGATAACTGCAGCTCAATGCTGGGGCCAAAAGCATGACTCTCCATGCAGCTTTGGATTGTGGAGCCTGTGTGAGTGGATGTTTGTACCCCTGTTCGCCGCTGCTTTGGGTTTTGTACATGTTGCTGTTGTTTCTGCATTGTAGGGTAAAATGCAGGGACATACTCTGCAGGATCCACAGCTGGGACTTGAACCTATGACCCTCTGCTGCTGGACACACTGGCTGGGTGTACTGCACCACACATGCATGGTAGCTCTTGGAGCTACCTGTACTTTTCCTCAGCCAGACCTTTTATGTTGCACTGCACACCACATACTGGTACAGGGCATGGCATAGGTACACTGCAGACAGGTGCCACTGCCCCCTCCAGCAAGGCACACACCCCCCTGCCATGCTGACATGGCCATATGCTGTCAGTGCTGGCAGTGCGCAGTCCCAGGCCATCCACTGTGTGGGTAGGCGGTCACCTTGGGAGTGGGGTATGGGGCGGGGGGCATAGATGAGCATCCTCACATCCCCCCCATCACCGCCTATGAATAGTATGTCCCTTCCACTTGGGGGGAGGGTTGGCTGGGGGGATGTCAGTTCAGTGCCCTGGCAACTGTTAGCTCGGTGGACCAGGTAGATGTAGGTGGATTGTGTTTGGCCTTTGTCAGCTGCTGTCTTTCTGATTTCTGGTTTCTATGTTCCTATATGCCACCTAGGCGCCCACCTAGTCCACCCTGTGCCCCAGCTGCCCCCGCTACATGTCCCGCCTGCAGCCCCCTATGCCCCATTTGCACCATCGCCATGGTGGCCTTTCATACTTGGGCACTATGCTGTGGCTGCAAATGGAGCACTACTATCACTTTTCTTGGGCTCCCTGCCTATGCTGTACATTGCTGTCACTGAATTGGTTTCTCTCTCCTGCAAATGTGCATCTAACGACAGGTTTTCATTCGCGGTACATTTCAACCCTTCAGTTCCCCGCATTAGTGTAAAAGGAGCCTCTCCCCGCCCACTCCCTGTCCATTGACCCCCTTCTCTCTGCGCTCTCTCCACCCTCTGCGGTGTTTACCATGGTCGGGAACGCTTACGCTCGTTAGGTAACGTTAACGCGGGTTAACGTTACATAGCGCGTGTTAACATTACCTAACGAGCATTAACGTAGCTGCTGCTACGTTACCGCAGTTTAGTAAACATACCCCTTTGTTGTGTCTTCCCAAAACGTTTAATGAAAGCGAACTATAAAGCGACCAACGACCAGCACACGACACAACTAATACGGTAAGTGTATTCAGGTAAAGCCCGGGCGAATGGATATCGCCCAGTATATAACACACTTCTAAGGGGTGTTGGGGTGGGGGCAGGAATGGGTGATTCTGAGAGGCAGGAGACCAGGTATGACGCTGGGCCTGTGGTGTCTCATCGCAGGGTGCAGACGGCGGCCCCCTGGAGTACGCACAAACTATCGGCATGAAAACAACAAGTGCCCCCAATACACCCACAGGCAAGATTCCTGCAAGCAGGGAAAAAAGACAGGCAAAGGATCAGCAGCAGTGGCAAGCCCTCGGCAGATGACCTGCCGGCATGGGCTCTCTCCTAGCGACGGGGCGAGCTGCTGGAGAGATGGAGCCAAGTGGGGCTTGCGATCTACCTCTGACCCCTCCGCGATCTACAGGTAGATCATGATCTACCTGTTGGACATGCCTGCTATATGGAAATATCACTTTGGCTTGCTCCTGTGTTGCTCACCCCGAAGAATGTGGTTTACAGATATTACTGATTGGTTCTTCTTCTTTCTGGCTTCTAAGTCTGTCATCTCCAGACCCTAGAACATAAGAACATAACAAATGCCATGTTAAACAGCTGAGAGGCTAGCCAGAAGATTTCTAGGTGGGCCAATGTATGAGTGTTTTTGGGGGGGGGGCTTCATCTTTTACTCTCTTTCTTGTTTATATTTTGTTTGTAGTCATCTACCTGTTTATTCATCTCTTCAAAAAATACAGATTAGTGAAAAAGATTTTATTTAGTTAAATCCATGTTGGTTTTGTCCCATTAAACCATGACTCTATATGCTGAGTAATTTTGTTATTTAAAATGGTTTCTACCATTTTGCCCATCATATTCACTAGTCTGTAGTTTTCTGGTTCACCTCTGGAACCCTTTTTAAAAATTGGCATTACATTGACCACTCTCCAATCTTCAGGTACTATAGACAATTTTAATGATAGTTTATAAATTCTAAATAGCAGGTCTGCAGTTTCATTTTTGAGTTCTTTCAGCACTCTGCGATGTATACCATCCAGCCCAGGTGATTTGCTACTGTTTAGTTTATCAAATTGCTGTATTACATCTTCCATGTTTATCAAGATTTATTTCTCTGATATATTCCTCTGATATATTACCTTTAAATATCATTTCTGGCATAGTCAACTTTTCTACATCTTCTTCATTAAAGAACAAAGCAAAGAATTCATTCACGCTCTCTCCTATGGCCCCATCTTCTCTTAGTGCTGACTTTTACCCATCTATCATCTAATAGTCTAAATGACTCTCTCACAGGTTTTTTTTTACTATGAATGTACTTGAAAAAGTGTTTATGATGAGTTTTTGCTTCTACAGCAAACTTCTCTTCAATTTTTCTCTCTGCCTGTCTTATCAATGTCTTGCATCTAGCTTACCAGTGCTTATGTTATTTCCTGTTCTCATTATTTGGCTCCTTTTTTCATTGTCTGAAAGATGCTTTTTTGACTACAATAGACTCTCTGACCTCATCTTTATACCATGCTGACAGTCATTTGGCCTTCTTTCCACTTTTCTTAAAGTATGGAATACATCTGGTCTGGACTTCTGTGTTAAGGATTTTACTGTTTATTGGCCAGATAATGGCCAGGTAGATGGTAGTATACTATGACTATTATAGTATTACCCACCATATATGACATTTCTATAGGGTCAATTTCTCCAAATGGGTTCATTTTGTGCATAATACATGAAAATAAACTGCCCTAAGAGTAAACAAAATAATCCAAACAGATCAACTCTTAGGGGTATGTTTACTAAACCGCGGTAATGTTATCCGTGTTAGGTTCTGTGGTAATGGTACGGATGCCCATATAAAAGAGTGGGCGGTGCATCGTTAAAGCAAGATGTATGAGGTAACGCGCGTTACAAGGCGCCTTAGACTAACTCGCGTTACAAGGCACCTTATAAGGCACCTTACAAGGCACATTACAAGGTGCCTTATAAGTAAGGTGCCTTGTAAGGTTCCTTGTAAGGTGCCCTATAAGGTGCCTTGTAAGGTGCCACATAAGGTGATTTGTAAGGCGCCCTTTAGGGCTAAGTGCCATATTGGGCACCCCTGGACAAGGCACCCTGGGTTGTGGAACCATAGGTTAAGGTGGCCTAACAAGGTTATGGTGCCCTAGGTTAGTGTGCCCTAAGGGCTGCAAGGTGCTTCAGGATGACATGCATGACCTGTGAGGCATAGAAACAGATGTAGCCCTAACACTAGATAGAGCACCGAGGAAAGGCAATGAACAGGTGAGTGAAGGAGGGAGAGCTGGGAGCTGCTGGACCTGCTATATCTACGGGCATTCCATGTGGCTGCCATTACTGATGACAAACATGTTGGGGCATCTGTACCACAGCACCGGGTGTCGGCAATGTAAAGTACTGGAAAGACAGTGGGTGGCAGATGATGGGAATACGTGTCCCCCAGTGGAGGCAGAGGTGGCAGGATAGTTACAGTGATGGGTGGACAGAGGAGTGGTGGTGCCATGCAGATCAGGCACAGGTGAGGTAAGCACGAAGAGGCGCAATGCAGGAAAGGGTAGCAGTGCAGGACATGGGGTGGCAGCCTGCATAGGCAGACAGGACTCTATACAGCTGACAGACGCAGATAGACGGACCGAAGGAAAGTCGGCAACTGTGGCGAGGGTATCATGGGCTGGCAGCACAGATCAGCAAAATTATGACTGTTACAGGCATGCAAACTATTTGAGTACAACAGACATGAAAAAGAATGGAACAATGAGGAATTGTACCCATGACCACTGCTGAGAACCTACACATATACACACCAACTGTGTGTGCTGCACCACAATGCTACCTTATAGTGAGAACAGCTTCTGTTGCTGACATGCTTCCCTTCGGCTGGCCTTTGGCACATGCTGCAATATGCATGGTGCACATGACCAGGACAAGGCATCTGTCTGCTGCAGGCTGGTGCCACTTCCCATGCCACCACCAACACCCCACCATGCAGACATACCCATGCACTGTCAGTGGTGGTGGTCATGGTCCCAGCTTTGGGGGGGGGGGGGGGGCAGAGGCACACCTGGATGGCCAAGCAGAACCAACACTAGCTTCCCATGCAAGGCCCCATCACTGCCTGCCACCAATATGTCTTTAGGGGAAGATGGCAGTCACAGCTGTGGTATTTCCCTGGGCACCTGCATTTTCCAGCTACTTGGAGGGCTACAACTGCAGACACTATTGGCCTCTTCATCCACATTTGGATTCACTGACACTGGGATGGGGGGGGGGGGGGTGTGCTGGCATCTCTGCCAAGTGTACCATATCCGTTGGATCACCCCATGTGGCACATCACCGTTCCACACCAGCAGTATTTATTTATTTAGCTGTATTTATATCCTGCTTTTCACTGGGTCAAAGCGGTCAATTCGGGGATACATTTAACACAAGGGGATATGAGACACATATGCTAATACTTAAGGGAACATGGGCAATGGAGGGTTAAGTGGCTTGCCCAAGACCACAAGGAGTGCCTATAGGACTAGAAATCCCAGTCCCTCCGGCCTAAGACTGCTGTCCCCAGGTGGGACTTGAACCCTGGGCCCTCCGGCCTGAAGTATCTTGTCCTAACCACTAGACCACTCCTCCCTCCTCCCTCCAGTATATCTGTGTTCCACCACTGTCACTTGTGATCATGATGGACATCACAGATGGTGCTGCGGATGGAAGGATTCCCCTATGTGAGGAGCTTACGAAGGTTAGACCTCCTCAACTTGTTGGTGAGATAGCTGGGGGGAGATATGATAGGAATCTATGCAGTACTGAATGGCTTGGAACGGTTTACAGTTGTTAACGCCATCACAATATGGGGGGACTAGGGGACAGGCACTACTGCTACAGTGTAATGCATTTCAGACACATTGGGGCATATAGTTTGTCATTCAATGCATTGGCAAAAACTGGCACACAGTGGCAGTGTATGTCATAATAGCTCCTTGTATAGCTAACTTTTGGGAGGGTTTGGTCACGCTCCTTGAGGAAAGGTCATTATATGTTTATTCGGAGGACACTGATGATCGGCTGCTTGGCCAAATACAGGCCTCTTTGACCATGGGCGTCCTTTTGGGACCCAGCTAGGTACCTGTGCCCCTGATTGGCCACTATTGGACAGAGGATAGTGGGCTTGAAGGACTTTGTTCTGACAGGTATGGCATATATTCTGAACTTATGTTCTTATGCCACCCAGGCAGCTACCTAGTCCACCATGTCCACCAGCACCCCCACTGCATGACCACTGTGCCACCCTCATGCCCCATTTGCACCATCAGCATGGTGCCCTTTCCTACATGAGCACCATGCTGTTGCTGCTAATGTAACACAAGTATCACTATCTTGTGCTCCCTTGTCAGTGCATCACATTGCCAACACTTAAATTGTCTCTCTCCCCTCTACAAATACCTTTTACGCAAAGTTTTAATCGGCGATTGGGTTCCTAGCATTAAAGGACTTTTCAGGCCATTGCACAATCAGTGGTATGGGAGCACACACTATAACCACCCACTCTCCACCCAGGCACGTCCACTCTCCACCCCCTGAGTCCTTAATGTTGCCGGTGCCTTTACCGTACCTTAAAGCAGCATTTTTTCGGCATTAAGGGAGCAAGTGTGGAAAGGTGGGATAGAAGTGATATGATTGAGACATTTAAACAACTCCATGGCATAAATACACAGGAGGAAAGCCTCTTTCGATCGAAAGCAAGCTCTGCTATGAGGGGACATAGGATGAGGGTGAAAGGGGATATACTCAGGAGTAATATGTGGAAATATTTCTTTATGGAAAGAGTGGTGGATCTGTGGAATAGTCTCCCAGTGGAGGAGGTAGAGATGAGGACAGTATCTGAATTCAAAAAAGCTTGGAAATTCTTGATGCCCAATAGAAATGGGAATAATTCTGTATCTTTCTGCCACTTTATCTTGGTTTCTGATTGCATTTTCTTGCTGCTTGAGGATTCAAAGGATAAGGCTATGGAGGGGATGGGGAGGGGGGTGCACTGTTCTGCAGAATTCCCATACTCCGGAGCTCATGCTGAATCTATGAAGGAGAGAAGAAAGTGCTCAGAAAGCAGCTCCTGTGCGTTGATGAACCATTTGAGCATCATTGTGTGGCAGTGATTTTTCTATGGCACACCTTATCTGAAGGTGTACCAGTGTGCCGTGGAACATTGATTGGGAAACACTTTCTTGGTACACAAATACATCTTGTATTGGACAGACCGAAGAAGCAGGACAACTACCAATCCCTACACAAAAGTACATGCTAGAAGAATATCACAGAAAAAGGGACCAAATATTAGAAAAAGAAATACACAAACAAAATTGGAAACTTTCAAAGGCCAGAATCTGCACGCAGCGCAACACTAGAAAAACAGAAATAAAAATGCATTTCCTCTTGTTCTGTGCAAAACAGAAACATATCAAAGATGCACATTCCCAAAGATAGTATATTCTGCTCACGAAACTGAAAATATGATGTTTCATTTACATCTCTGTTATCTGAACATTTTAGAGCCTAGCATAATACCCACATCCCACCAGAATGATGACTTGGGCCTGGCGGCCCCAACATTATATCTCTCCTCTTGCCCAACCTCACACATAGCAAAAAACACAAAGGGGACTCAGAAGTCCAAACAGTATATTTCTCTCCCACCCTATGCCTATGCATAGAAAGACCCTTACCTTGCTAGATATATATATCTGTGTGTGTATAAATGGTGGTACCTTGTATAAACCACAGTAAGGGACCTTGGCAGTCAAATGTAGCATCTCCCCCTCTCCCCTGCAGACATGATGACAGAGGCACAGTGACTCTAACATAACACCTCTCCCCCTCCCACTTGTATAACATCGATGAGGATAGGTATACTACAAAATAATACAAACCCTGCAAAATAACCACTTACAGCTTGTAACAAAGGAGCTATACCATAGCAGCTCCAAATTCACCTAGGAAAAGGCAGCACTACAAGAATCATACCAACCCCTATAGGTTAATATATAAATAAGCTCATACTTTTCCACCAGTTCGTACAATGTTACTGTTCTTATGTTCACTGTAACTGTTCTGATAATATAATGTTGATGTTACTCTGTAAACTGCTTTGATTGCTGGAGAAGGTAGTATAAAAACACTTAAATAAATAAAAATAAAAAATAAATAAAAATGAAATAGTCAGGCTATGCCTATGAAGGATCTAGATAAGATTCTCAAATGCAGAGATGTATCTGTACATACGAAGATTCAACTTTCCAAGCCATGGTATTTTCAATAACATCTTTATTGTTGCTATGAATATTTAATCAGTTTTTATTGTTATTATGAATATTAATCATCAAATTATAGTTTTACAACTTATTTTCCCTGGGCTTTTTATCTCGCTCTTTTTGCTGGAATTGGTAGCCAGTTCTGTTTCTGCAATGCCCTTAAGCATGCCAGGAGGACTAGCACAACACCTTGATTGGTTGCAAGGTCCTAAAATATACTAAGAGGACCACCACAGCACTTTGATCACTTGCAGGACCCTAAAATATACCATGAGACTCAGAAGAGAATTTTGAGCAGCTGCAAAGCCTAAAACACCCAAAGAGGACCAGCATAGCACCTTAATTGCCTGTAAGGCCCTAAACATGCCTAGAGGACCAGCAGAGCACCTCAGTTGGCTACAAGCCCTAAAACATGGTATGGAGACCATCACAGCACCAGGATGGGCTGCAGGGCTCTAAAACATGCCAAGAGGACCAGCACAATACCAAGATGGGTTGCAAGGTCCTAAAACATCACAGGAGAGCCAACCCAACAGCAGAAGAGGCAACACGACCCCAGGTTGCAGGAGTGGTGTGAGTCCAACTCTTTTTTTCAGGTTGAAATGCCTGCTCGTGCTCTTTATGGCAAAGCTGCTTGTGTTTATTAACCTTATCTGAGTTTTTCTGATTGACTTACTGCTTTGGAAGTTAGAGTCCTGACACTGAGGACTTTGGTCTCAACATAGGAACCTTAAGTAGAGAGAAAGATCTCCCTGTTCAGATCACATGCTGAGGGATTTAAAATAAGAATAAGAGGATGTACCATGATGATGGCCTCAAAAGTAGTGGGAGTGGGGCTACTGCACTGGTGACGACTGCCCAGAAGGGCTGAGGAATATTAACACAGCAGCAAGATAGATTGGAAGGCCCTTGAATGAAAGGTTTATAATATTTTTGGCAGAAGAGCAATATTTGACAAATACATTAATGGAGATGTTGGATGTGAGGGTACTCTGTAGCCCTATGATAGCTAGGGTTGATTCCGCTATCAGGCTGGCTAAGCAGATGATCCTTTTTCCCCCAACACTCCATGCTCATCCTTCCTGATAGAAGAGGTAATGGAGTGAAAGAAGCATTCATGGCGTGCACGCCAATCATTCAGAAAATGATCTGTTTCTTTGTCAATGACTTAATATATACAGTTTTTAGTAAACAAGTACGGTAATGGAGAATTGGTGGTGGATGCCTCCTTTCTCCATTTTTACTCCATGTTCATCACTCTAATGGTACTTCTTCTATCAGGAGTGATGAACATGGATAGAAGAATTACCATTATCTGGTCAAGAATATAGCAGTAGTTGCTCTCCGAAGTATGAACCTCCAAACAAAAATAATAGAAATTTAAAAAAAAAACTTTGAAGAGAGAGTTTAAGGCTTGTTGATGATGGTAGGCTGATAGTGGGCCCCCATTATCCCAGATTCATTTTCTTCTAGTCTGGGGTTTTTAGGAACTGCATGCCAAAGTGGGTGGCAGAACATCCAAAGAGGAATGTAATGACAACCCTAAAGCACCTACAAAGATGTAAAGCAGGAGGAGAATGAGGCATGCCCCAAAAACCCCAAAGCACAATGGTGACAGAATCATACAGCAAGGCTTTTATCAGTTCTTTTTCTTTTGCTTCCTTTCTGTTTGTTTTGCTTTTTTGCTTTTGTTTTTTATTTCTTGCTTTTTTCTTTTAAATTCTGGCATGGGAGGCTTGAAAGCTAGCCACTGGAAATGGGCACCATCCCCGAGAGACTGCACTGGCAACTGTCAAAAACATAGCAAGACACTGAAGGCAAATGTCTAACCCTCAGTACAGCTCTACGCTCATTCTTCCTCCCAATCACATGCAAATGTAAGGAAACAAAACAAGGGAAGGTTTGTCTTTTGAAACACCAGCTTTTCCATCAAGTCTGATGCTAGGCGTGAACATGGGACACCACAGTATCCCCTGCAATGGAGAATATATGTTCACTGGGCACATTGGAGGGCAGGACAGGAAGTGTTGCACAATCCTGGCCAAGTCTGATCAGACTGCTGATTGTGTGCCCGGTATGCCAAGGGACCTGTGGGCACAGCCTCAAAGGGCTCTGCAAGGTAGCATGTCCTGAAATCCACGCAGGAGTCCAACGTCTACAGTAGCAGGCTGATCTCTGCTGTTTGTGCTTAGCATTGCAGCTAGAGCTTCGATCACCAAAGATTCTCCTATGCAAGAGCTTATGGGTCACTGGCATCTAAAACGAGGCAGGGGGGGGGGGGGCAGAGTGGTAAGTAAGAGGATGGTGCTTATGATACCAGTACTGTTTGCCGGAGTACCTACTGTTTCCCTTGCTGCATCACCACAACCTCACGGACTCTGGTGCTCCCTCTCCAGCACCTCAGTCATCAGTGTGGGGCACTGCAGTGCGATATTTTCTTTTATCCACAGGTCACAGAGACCAGCTAAGCACCTCTTTAGTAGGGGGTTCTAACGTTTGCTCCACTTGAGCATGTAAGAGGTCCAGCATCACTAAAACCTCTGCTGTGAATCTCTGTCGCTGCCAAAAACCTAACTCTGTTTGGAAACTGTTCAGTACAGGGATGAGAAGGCTCAGGGTAGTCCTTGAGGAACTCATGTCCTCTATGGCATCCTTAAAGGGCTTTAAGACTTCTATCATCTTCTTGATATTTGCCCAGTCCTAGCAACGCAGGGGACTTTTGATCCCAATCATGGTTTCCAATGACACCTGATGCAGAGCTGCCATCGCTCCATTCACCTATCCAGTATTCCCTAAATGGAATTCTACCTGGTGCCAAAATCCTGCTTGAGCAGGTGCCCCTGTAGTGTCCTGCGTCTCATGTAGTTCATGCCCACCCTTCACACTCCAGTGAAAAAACCCTGCTGTTTTTTGGCACTTTTCACTCAGTTGCTTCAGGATAGAACTGTCATTTCCCTTACTTCCTAGGCCTGCGGAGTCTCTGACAGCCAAATGCAGCAAGTGTGCAAAGCATCTGATCCCCTGAAATCCCCCTCTTTCACTGATTTAACCATGTTTATTCCAACATCTGTGACAAAGAAGCCTGGAAGCACAATCTCTGTTAGTGCTCTATGTGCGAGCCCTGAAGCATTGTCCTTATTTCTGCTAAGATATGGGTCCATGTATGGCTGCCATCCACTACTGGTTGTACAATCCAGCCCACCGGTACCCTCCCCCATTAGACTTACAGCCTGTTCCTGCCTCATTCAGCTTCCATCGGTGTGCCATCGAGGAGAGATAGGCTTGTGTAGCATTTTGACTTGTCCAACTGTCAGTGGTGGAATACATGCTACTACCGGCCTCTGCCTTTTCTAGCTCTGCATGCACCTGCCTAATAAATGTTGTCCTGCAGGGCACTCGGTGCTCCCACTGCCCTGATCAGTTGCCTTCACCTGCTGCTTCTCTCATGTCCCCCCACCCTGCGTCATTTCAAACTCCCTTTGTCTTTTTGTGGAGATGATGCCAGAGACCTCCTTCTTCACAGTTGCACCAAAAGCTGCAGTTCTTTCTACTGTCCTTGTAATAATATCTCTCTTTAGCTTTATCAGTGGACCAGAGGAGTCCATAAGCATACCCTGGAAATGACCTGTCTCTTTCTGCGTTCTTGTGCCAGTGCTGCTCACTCCCTCCCTTCTTTCCTTCTACAGCCGTTTATTTTTTCAGGCGTACCCTTCTCAAGCATTATAATATGCTTAGACTGGATTTCCAGCTCTTGGGTACAGGGACTGCTTATATTTTAGCACCCTGTGCAACTTACTATGGGAGTCACTTTGGAAGCTGTATTCATGCTTTGGACGTCCAATAATGGGCATAGAGATGTTCAAAGCACAGAGACATCTCCAGAGCCATGTTAGAAGCTAGGTCTGTGGGTATCCCCAGAGTGAGGATGTCCAAGTCTGAACAGGGATGTTGTGGAGGCATGGCTGGGGTGTTCCCAGGAACCTGGATGTTGCCGCCTGATTTTAGAAATGTCCCAGATATCTGGCATCATGTCTAAGTTTAGAGCTGCTCCAGGCACATGATACGTGCTTGTTTTGGCTGAAAAATATATAGATGATGTAGAGGAGAAAGCACTCCATCATCACCAGTGCTCAGTAGAATTTCAATGATAGCAGCAAAGGTATTTCAACCATGGCTTCCCGTTCTTACCCCACTGCTCTAGCCATTAGGTTATGCCTAGATGTCTAAGTTCCAGAATACTATTCTGGGGACGTCTATGTAGATGCCCCGGCAAATGTCCATATCGGGCATGTCCACATTTGTGAAACCAGGTCTGCAGCTGAACGTGCCTGCTTTTATTTCAGACGTTCTGGCTTAGATGTCCCAAATTGCATTTGGACATCCTTTCTAAAATTCCCCTCTAGGTCTCTGCTGCCCTGAAGTACCATTACCCAAGTGGCTGCATCAGAATTTGGTCATGGGGTCACCTGTCTGGCCTGGTGCAGGCCCTGGAGTGTCTAGTGACCACGTCTCTCTTCTCCCACTCTTTGTTAGACTAGGGAGAGGGGTAATGTGTTTTCTTGGCTAATGGTTCTGTCGGACTGCATTTCCAGCTCTTCAGGACAGAGACGGTCTGTCCTTTAGCGTCCTGCACCACCCACTATGTCTCTGCTACACTGGAGCAGTGTCATCCCAAGTGTATACAGGTCCTGGATCCAATAGGTAATTGTTACAAAGAAATGCATTCAACTCTACCATATGAATTTGGGATGGAATAGATAGATACAGTAAGGTGCTCTTCCCTCTCATCTCCTCTGCTGCTGTTTTAGACGATAGGTAAGAAGATTGTTCCAAAAAAAAAGTATTTCAGTATACGAGTATCCTCTGTCCTTCCCCAGTGCCACTGCCTGCTTTAAATGTACAAATCTGTGTGCACATCTTCTACCGATGCTTAGGAAGGTAAGCAATTGAAAACTAGCAAACTGTAAAAGTAGAACTTTCCTAGCCTCTCTCTGACTTTCCTGCTCTCCTCCCCTCATCCCAGAAAGATGTTCCTGCAGGAGCAGGTAAGAAGTCCTGAAAAACCTTTAAACTCTTAGTTGTACGTAAAACCAGACAGACACAACAGCACTCCTGTAGTTAAAACAGGGAGGCAGGACACTTCTCTTTTGTTTTTCTCCTTCAAATTCACAAGCTCCAGCACCCCTTCCTCACTCCCTCAAATTCAAATACAAAATGATTCTCTGGGGCTTTGGCTAGGCTGGGTCCTCCATCCTGCTGTGACACCATGACCCATGGGATGTGCATAACTCAAGCAGGGATATGTTTCTGTGCTGCTTGTCAAGGAATTTTCCATTCATATGAAAATTAATGCCCATGCCTAATGTATATTCAGTATTGATGTAAGTGTTGGCACTGAGTGGAGTGGAGGAGTAGCCTAATGGCTAAAGCACTGACTTGGGAACCAAGAGACCAATGTTCATTTCTCACTAGCACTCCTTGTGGTCTTGGGCAAGTCACTTAACCCTCCATTTCCTTGGACAAATCCAAGTTATCAACATCCCTGCTTTATGTACATTACCAAGTTTAAGTTACAATATAAACTGCTTTGATTGAAATGATAAAGCAGTATAAAAAACCTGTTAAACAAATGTAGAATGTGATCAGTGTCACAATATTCAGCCTTTATGGGAATCATTCACATCTGTGTTTAGTGGGTTTGGACTTCCGATCTGGATGTCCAGACCTGCTAAATGTCTGGACCATGCTTGCAGCAAAAGAGCTCCTGCACATATTGCCGAGTTGTGTGGGGAGCTTTGTTCATGGGTGGGAGGGGGAGGGCCATGTGAGGAGTGAGGGCAGGCGATGGGCGGGAATGCAACCCTGGATGTACAGGGCCGATTCTGAGGTTGGCCCTGTACGTCTGGGTCTGCAAGGTAGACAGGGGACTTACTCCACCCAGGAGGTAGAGTAAGTCCATTTGGATGTCGGGGGACTGCAGAACCTGGCGAACTCGAGGGAGTACAGGGGGAGACCTGAAGCCTAACCCTGGCCATGAGAGGCCAGATCAGGGGTTGGGCTGCAGGGAAAGAGCCTTTTCTTTCGTGGCTGGGGAACGCGGCTCCTAAATGGAGCCAAAGTGCCATGGCAAGAGGATGCCATGGCACTGCAGCTCCATTCAGGAGCCTAGTTGAGGTAGCCAGGCATCTGCTGGGCATGCGGCTGATCAGAATCATGCCAGAGCCTGCACATCCAGGCCAGTAGACCCAATTCTGATCCCATCTAGCTCCCATGGGATCAGAATCGGGTGCCACCATTGTGCGCCCAGATTCTGATCAGCCATATAGGGGCAGGACAGCCAGGATAGAATTGCTCTCCACGTGTGTAGCTAAACTGTTGACTTTCAGACAGCTTTTTTACCTAGGTGTACAGACAGTGGTTGAATAGCTAGTCATTCTGCCCTAGTACTTTCTTGATAGTGCAGAGGCATTCAGAGGAATTTTCTCTGGCACTATCTAGCAGACGCTAAGCACATAAGTTTGTTTGAATAGCAGCCCCATTGTTTTCTTGTGCTTGTTGTAAGTTGCTCAGAATTCAGGACAATTTTAATAAAGGTTCCATCCTCCCCTTCTCCTCTCAGGCTCACCCATAATCTTGGCAGGTTGTACAGACAGAGGCATCTTTTTCACTCCCTCTTGTCAGATGAGACGCAGCTGCTCTTTTCTCATCCCTGACTTTTGTATTTCTTGACAATGAATGTACATTATATCTGATATGGTTTCACAAGACTCTTTGTGCTGCCTCATGTTTGAATTAGTCTGAATATTTCCATTATAAAGTTCAACTAGCAATTTCCCATCTGATTCTTTTGCTACGACCATCGAATTTAATTGTCCTTGACATTCTTTTCAAATCACTTTTTAACGTATGGAACATTAACAGCATCCCTCCCAAAACAAACTTCTAAAAATGCATGAATATTAACTTTTATCTATTAAACTTTGTTTCATCTGAATCCTTGCCAGGCTGTATGTTCTTTCAGCGATATGCAGTGCAAGATGGTCTGGCGATACAATCTCTTTAATGGACAGACTTTCTCTGTGAAGTCTGACTCCCGGGATTTGATAGGTTCTTGGGATGGGATCAAGAAATCATGGGAGTCCTATTGCACTCTCGGTTCACTCTCTCCACTTCTTTCACTACAAAGAACTCAGTCTAGGTCAAAGGTTGGTTCTGAATCCAGTAAAATGTATTTAGGAAACATCAAAGTCACTCAAAAAGAATCTTCAAGCACAACTGGTCACTCTCAATATAAATCAAGCAACAGGTTCAAATGATTTGACTTATAGCTTCTTGATTTATACTTCAGTCCATTGTCGTTGGGTTCTGAAAGAGAGTCCCAAACTCTTACTTGATTCCCCTCCCGGTCAAAGTTTAGAGAAATTGCAGACACGCTTCCCCTTCAGTGTACAACTCCTCTGTGGCTTAGAGCTCCATGGTCCTTGTGTCTCCTCTTCAGTCAATGCTGTCTCTGATTGTTTCCTTCAGTAGCTCCTGTTAAGGACTCTGAAGTACTATGGTTTGAGTGGCCTTGAACATCCCTCACTGGGAGCCCTTGGGCAGACACAGAGCAGCTTTCTGGTGCTGCTCCTGACCTCTCCTCCAGTAGTTCCAGCAAAGGTAATTTGCAGTGCTTTGACTTAAGTGGCTAATTTTCTTCAGAAATTTTTTTGAATGAGCACAAAGCTGCACCACGTCTCCTTCCTCTCCTAGGTGCTTGGCCAGAGACCAGAGGTACAATATTTTGGTGCAATGGCTGTGAATTCCAAGCAGGGCCGGCCCATTCATTGTGCGAGAATGTTGTTCGCACAGGGTCCCGCGCCAACAACATCTTTAATAATCGGCACCGGCAGCAGCAGCAGCAGCAAGGTCGGCTTTAGAGGATTCCCAGCAGGCCCGGCTTATTTCTGACAGCGCCGAAGTGAAGATTGCCATTTTTCTTCACTTTAAACTAACCACTAAGAGTGAATGTATAGTGATTAAATATTTTTTGTCGGAAGTTTTTGCCTTGAGAGAATTCTCCCTCCTGAAGCGTAACTTCCCTTTTAATCAAAACTGCATTACAAAAACCACTAGTAAAATATCGTGAAATAATTGTACACTCTTTCCAGTGCTATATCACAATAAAATCATTTCCAATGAACCAAGATCCCGGACACTTCAAAGAGATCTATTTGAATGCTCTACCCACATTTTGCAGTCATTTTCAAACACAGCACTGCGTTTAGGGCCAAGTCATCTCTATCTGGCCCTGTCTCAATGCTTAATATTACTGCAAATATATTGGATATGATGTACTTATCCCAGTGAGGCGTCTAGCTGAGACTTTTTTTCCCACGAAGACGCTTTTCATAATTCAGTCCAACTTGCTGACCAAACAGTGTGTGTTCCAAGAGGTTTTTTAAAATTCCCCCAGTCAATTCCTAGCCGATACGTCACAACAAACTGGCCCAATCCTGTTCCAAATTTTGGTTCTAATGATGACAAACGAAAAATCCATGCTTGTTCAAGCCATTGAAGCCGCCGCTCTCTATCTCCCCCTCTTGGATTTTCAGGGACATGATCTAAAATCCTCCATTTAAAATCCAAAAACGTATGTTGTGAGTCAAGGCAATGTTGTACTATAGGGGCAGAAATCACTGCATTTCATACTCTTGAAGCATGTTCTTGTAATCGCCGTCGTATCATTCGAGTAGTACGTCCTATGTACAACTTCTCACAAGGACATAACAACGCATAGACCACAAAAGATGTAGAGCATGTAGTGGACCATTTCGAAATATGTTTTATGTCAGTATTTGGTATGAACCATTCTTTTCCTTCTATGGTCTGTGTACAAAGGTCACATGTAGAACAAGAGTAATGCCCCAATTGTGTATCTGTGGAGTCTCTATTTATTTTTGTTGTTAATGACGTACTCCCTATAAGATCACCAACATTAGGGCCCCTCGTATATGCAATCTGTAGTGGTTTTTGAAAGCAAGAATGTAATGTTAATAAATGCCAGTGCTTTTTCAAAGTATGACATACTTGAGTAATATTCGACATATAAGGTAATATACCAGTAACCTTTTGTCCCCCGTCCACCTCAATTGGCTTCTGAAAGGCATTTGAACCAAATAACCATTCTCTATGCGTAAACCTTGCTCTCTTCCAGGCCTGTTTGATAATATGCAAGGGATGACCCCGATGTAACAATCTTTGCTTCAGATCATGGGCATGCTGATCAAAATCCTGCACCGAACTGCAAATACGTCTCAATCTCAGAAATTGACCATACGGCAGCCCTGTTTTCAGAGCAGGTGGATGGAAACTAGTAAAATCAAGCAAAGTGTTTCTCTGCACTGGTTTGTGATAGAGCGTAGAATGTAACTTAGAACCATCTTTGAAGATTTTTACATCTAAAAACTCCAATTCAACAAAGTGATAATGCAATGTGAATTTCAACCACTCTTTTTGAGAATTTAACCAATCCACAAAAAATTTTAAGTTTTGTTTTGTGCCTTTCCATGGGAAAAAAATATCATCTAAAAACCTCACCCATAACATAACTTCGGAATACCATGTTGAAGGAAAGATGACATTCATTTCAAATTCCGCCAAATACAAAGTAGCAATGGATGGGGCTACCATAGCGCCCATTGCTATACCATGGACCTGATGAAAAAACAACCCATCAAACTGAAATTTTTTTTTGTAAGTACCAGGGATAATATTTGCTGGAAAAACATTTTAGGTGTCTTCGACGGTAAAGGTATATCCAAATTCTCAATAACTTGCAAAGCCTCATCTTGAGCAATGTTAGTATAAAGCGCTACAACATCAAGGGACACCAACCATAACTCCTCTATTGGATAAGTAAGAGAGTCTATTTTTTGCAAGAAATGTGACGTATCTTTTATGAAAGAAGCAACTCTCTGAGCACAAGGCTTTAGAAAAATATCACAATATTGGGAGAGAGGTTCTAAAAGTGAACCTCTACATGAAACTATGGGACGACCCGGAGGCGCAGTGAGAGATTTATGGATCTTGGGTACTATATAAAAAATGGGCATCAAGGGATATTTTGGCGTCAAAAATTTGAATTCCCGCTTAGTTACCCATCCTTGATCCAAGGCCATTTGTAACAACTCCATTATTTCTGCTTTCAATGTATTGGTCGGATCATGTGACAGCTTCTGATAAAAATTTGTGTCATCTAGTTGTGCCATGACTGACAAACGATATTGATCTGCAGATTGTATAACAGTCGCACCACCTTTATCTGCCCTTCTTATAGCTATGTTAGAATCATTCCGCAATTCACCTAACACTTTCCACTGAAGTTTAGTCAAATTATTTGAATAAAACTTCAATCCTGTAGATTCCAATTGTTGTAATTCTTGTAGAACCAAATTTTGATAAGTTAGAATAAACGGATCAATCACTCCCGAAGGAGTCCATTTAGAAGGTAATCGTACTACGGATGTGTCTTCTGTCAAAGAATGAGTCGCACAAAAGTGTATAACTTGTAATTTCCTAAAAATTTTATACAAAGCAATCCATAGTCTAAAAGGATGATATTGAACTCTCGGAACAAAAGAAAGACCTTTATTCAATATAGCTTCTTGAGCACCTGATAAAGGGGAATTAGAAATATTTATGACGGTGGTCTTGATCGAGTCCTTGTGATCGGGCCCTGTAATTGATCTATCGGAGGCTCCAAATATTCTTCCAAGGGTCTTCGACCCCAACCTTGACCCCTGCCACATTGACCCCGACGAAAAACCTGCTCCTGTGAAAAAGAAGATTGCAATTGACCTATTCGACCCCTCCGAGTTACTTTTCGATCTACGGAACTATCATCTTCCAAATCCTCTTCAGAGGAGGTGGTAAACGTCACAGTTTTTTGCTGCGAAGGCACCTTCTTCGACCATGTATATACTTGATCCAAATCATAGTCCTTCTGGTCCCTATTAAATTTTCTAACCTTAATAGATTTCACATAGGCCCGAAATTGATCCAATTGAACTGACATGTCAGTCATCTGAGATTTAAAGTGTTCCTCATCCAAATTCGATTTAATTCGTGTTTCCAATTCCACTATTTCAGCTTTAATCTTCTGTACTTCTATATTAGAACGCTGGCCTAATAAGGCAACTAAATCTAGACTACACTTATTAAGAATACTGTTCCATTTGGCATAAAATTCCACATCATCAGTGAAAAGTTTTGGAGGTTTTAAAACCCTTAAACCCCTAGGACTCATTTTTTATTTCAAATATTGGATCATAGTAACTTCATGTAATTCTGTTCTTATCAATTTCTTATTCAAAAGCATTAGATCTTCAAACGATGTTGAATTAATCATAGTTGTAGTGTCATCAAACAAGGCTGGTCGTTTTGCCAAAAGTTGAATTTGTTCCTCCATAAAGGCAAAAGTAGCTTGATTGGATTTAAAACCAATTTCTTCTGCGGATTTCTCCTTTTCCATGTCAAAGGGAACTTCCTGTTTCCCAACACAGTGTGCCAGCAGCCTATAGTACAACACAGCTGCCGAAGTGAAGAAAAATGGCGCTCTTCACTTTGGTGCTGTCAGAGGTGAGCCGGGCCCTGCCTGAAGCCCTCTAAAGGTAGTCGGACAGCTGCGGGGTATTCACGGGAGGGGGGGGGGGGCTAGAACTGGAAATATCTGATGGGGAGCTAAGGATGGAAATGGGCTGATGGAGGGCCAAGGATTGAAAATGGGCTGATGGGGGGGCTATGATAGGACTGAAATGGGCTGATGGGGGAGACTTGGACTGGAAATGGACTGATGGGGGGCTAGGAAGGGACTGTAAATAGCTGATGGGGGAGCAAGGACTGGAAATAGGCTGATAGGAGGCTTGGACTGGAAATGGCTGATGGGAGGGCTAGGATAGGACTAGAAATGGCTGATGGGGAGGCTAGGATTGGAAATCGCTGATCTTGGGTTAGTATTGAAAATGGGCTGATGGGGGGACTAGGACTGGAAATGGGCTGATGCAGGGGGATGGGAGAATGGGACTAGAAGGGAACAGATGCTGGGTGGGGCTGGAACTAGAAGGGAGCTGATGTTGGGGGAGTGAGGATGGAGAGTGGAAAAAATATTTTGTGTGGGAGGGAAGAAAAATTTACGATTGTCCGGGTATTGGGAGAGTAAGTGGGGATTGAGGATGGAGGGGTGAAATTTGAGTGGATGAAAAAGGAATAAAGAAGGAAATGGAAGAAAGAACAACAGGGGAAATATCAGTATGTTAAAGCAGATGTAGAGATAGAATGGAAAAAAACTAAAAGAGAGAAGAAAGGACAAATGGACAGCAGACAATGAAGAGTTAGCAGAAGGCACAAAGAAACTAGAAGAAATTTACTGGAGCAATTGCAACTGAAAAATAAAATGCACAAACAAAAGGTAGAAAAATACTTTTTTATTTTGAATTTATTAACTGGAATATGTCATCACTGGGAAATGTGCATCATTAATGTCTTTACATTTTGTTTAGTACAAGAGGAAATTAATTTATAGTTTTATTTCTCCAATGTTGTTGTACATTCCAAGTTTAGCTTTTGGGGTTCCCAGTTTAATTATTGTCTTTCCATTTCTAAATTGTGATTCCTTGTTCTTTGTTTGGTGATGGTTTATGTTCTGCATATGTAACCGAGCTGAGGTATTCTGTTTATGTAGTTTCTGTTTGACAGTGCCACTTGTTCTCTTTCCGCAGTAGGAGATGTATTAGTATTCTCTGAGATGTATTGGTTTAATATTTGCAGTATTGCTTTTGATAGGTAAGGTATGGTGCTTTTTGAGTCCTGGTAGTGCTGTTATGATATGGCGGGTTTGTTATGGGTTCTAAATGGGCAGAGTTTGTAGTACTTCCTAATGTTCCTGGCGGTTGGCACTGGAGTATAGTAATGTAGAAATCTGGTAGTCTTTCTTTATCCAGGAGGAACAAAGAAGCTGGTACCAGGAATGGTGGATTTTCAGCTATTGACAAACCCTTGTCTTTATTGATCCCAATGCGTTTCGGACATAGGCCTTCCTCAGGGGGATTTAGGGAGACAAACCTCAAAAAAAAATATAGTTTAAAAGTGAAATTACATAAATAATATGTTAATTAACAAATTAAAAAACAAAAAATAATAAAATAACAATATAAATATTACGTTCAAAAATTAATAAAAAGATGTATAAGGATGAGGAGGACATATTGAAAGGTATATCCGTACCTTTAAAATCCTGACTGTGTGAAAAAACTATTACCACTGAAAGAGAAAATAAAAACTATTGCCACTGAAAGAGAAAATAAAAAATATATTTAAAAATGTGTCCCCCTCATCCCCCCTCTCTCCCCTCCTTTTTACCAATTTTTGATTCACTTTTTTATCTACTTTTAATTCATTGTTTTGTCTTTATGGCACAAATATATAAAAGCCTTTTAGATGTCATAATGCACTTAATTCAGTCATTCTTTTATATGATTGTGACACTTTCTATGTGTGTCCATGTGACACAATTAGATGTATGCTTTTTTAGATGTCATTGTTGTATTCAATTAAGTTATTCTTTTCATCATATAATTATGGTACATACTTGCACATGGGTATTTTCTATTTTAATTTTTATACATGTCTCCTGCTGCTCTGTGCTGGGCTGGGCTGAACAGCCTGACTCTCCATGAGGCTTTGGAAAGTGGAGCCTGTGTGTGTGGGTGTTTGTGCCCCTGTTTGCTGATGCTCTAGGGAGTGCACATGTTTATGCTGTATGTGCCATGTAGGGTGAAATGTAGGGACATGGTCTGAAGGAGCCACAGCTGGGACTTGAACCTGTGACCTTCTGCCCCAGGACACACTGACTGTGTGTACTGCACCATACTGTTGCCACAGAGGCAGGTCAGTCCCTGGGGATACCATGACTGTTCATCAGACAGACGTTGTCTGTTGCACTTCACGCCACCCACCTGAACAGGGCTTGGCCTTGGTCTGCTGTGGGCAGATGCCACTGCCCCCTCCACCACCAGCACCCCTCTCCCACCATGCTGACATGCCTATATGCAGGTGGTACTGGTGGTGCACAGTCCCAGGCCATCCAGTGTGCAGTGTGGGGTCTGGGGTAGGGGTGCCTATATAGATATCCACGCTTCCCCCCGGCACCACCTGCCAATGTTATGTGCCTTTTGGGGTACCTGCTGGGTAATGTCCCCTAGATGGGACACTGTGGAACACAGACTCCTTGGCATGTTTGACTTGGTCTGTTGCTGTCTTGCTGATCTCCAGTTTCTGGTACATGTACATGGCCCGCCCCACTCTGCCCACTGTGCCACCTAGGCATCTGCCTAGTCCACCCTGTGCCCCAGCTGCCCCACTGCATGTCCCACCTGCAGCCCCCTATGCCCCTTTGCAGCATCACCATAGTGGCCTTTCATACTTGGGCACTATGCTGTTGCTGCACATGTAGCACTACTATCACTTTTCTTGGGCTCCCTGCCTATGCTGTACATTGCTGACACTTGAATGGTTTCTCTCTCCTGCAAATGTGCATCTAACGACAGGTTTTCACTCCCGGTAATGTTCGGCCCTTCAGTTCCCCGCGTTAGTGTAGCAGGAACCTCTCCCCGCCCACTCCCTGCCCATTGACCCCTTCTCTCCGCCCTCTTTCCACCCTCTGCAGGACTTACCATGGCCGGAGACGTTAACGCGCGTTAACGTTGCATCTGGTAATGTTAGCGCGCGTTAACGTAGCTGCTGCTACGTTACCGCGGTTTAGTAAACATACCCCAAACATGTCAATTACTGTCTAAAGGTGCAAGAGCAGATTGAAAAGTTTTATGACATGAAGGCACTGACGGCATGGCATTACCTACAGGTATTAGGATTCATGGCAGCAACCATCGAACTCATGCCTTGGGCTTGGGCTCACATGCGCATGTTACAATGAAGTTTATTGTGCAGATGGTCACCACAGCATCATCCACTGTCGCTCCCGTTACCCTGTCTGGCAAAGACCCGAAGCTCGCTCAGGTGGTGGCTAAACGGTGACAATCATCGAGTGGGTATGCCCCTGGAGACTCCCAACTGGATTCTGGCTGGCTGGGGAGTTCATTGTGAAGGTTATATAGTGCAGGAGCATTGGTCAACACAGGAGACCGCTTGGTCAATCAACCGTCTTGAGTTGAGAGCGGTGTTCTTAGCATTATAGCAGTTCCGCGCTTGGCTTCTCAGAAGGTTGGTGTGAGTATTCTTGGACAATGCAATGATGGTAGCATATGTCACCCATCAGGGGGGCACAAGCAGTATCAACCTGAAGGAGGAGGTAGCTCCCTTGTTAGTCTGGGCAGAAGAGCATCTGCAGGCTCTCTCGGCGGCACATGTGGCAGGGAAGGCAGCCAATTACCTCAGCTAGATACAGATTGACCTGGGGGAACGGACGTTCAATGAAGCAGTTTTTGCTCTCCTGGTGATACGGTGGGGCCAACCAATTATGGACCTCATGGTGACATACAAATTGGCCAAGGAACCATGGTTTTTCAGCAGAAGGAGAGAAAGAATGTTGGAAGGGCTAGATGCCCTAGTCCAGACGTGGCCATCGGGCAGACTACTTTATGTGTTTCTGACATGGGCTTTCATAGGCCGAGTGATACAGATGATAGAGGTGCATCACAGTCCCGTGCAGTTGATAGCATGATTGGCCTCATTGCCATGGTATGCTGACTTGGTGTGCTTGAAAGTAGACTGTCTATGGAGGCTGCCAGTGTGGCCAGACCTGCTAGCTCTGTGCCCTATTCTAATGCTGCAGGTGGACTGATTCTCACTTACAGCATGGCTATTGAGCAGACACAGTTGCGATATCAGGGATATTTGGCTCCAGTGATCTCAATGTTGCTGAAAGCCAGGCGTTGCTCAAAGTCGCTGGGGTATATGAGAGTGTGGAGAGTGTTTGGGGATTGGTGTGTGAATTGCCACTGTCAACCACTTAATGCAGTATAATACAAGAAATAGAGGAGGCAGGTGACACTTTGCCTCACCTTTGCTGAGCAGTAGCATAAGATGCACAGGCCTCTCTGATCCCATATGCAGGCAGCACAGCCTCTCCCCATAGTCTTCCTCCTCCGTCAATCTTAGTGTCACTTGCTCAGTGGAGGCTGTGTTATTGATTAGGTGCAGTGCTGGCTCTCCCCGCAGCCCCTCTCTAAACAAGAATCACCAGGATCAAGGGAGTGGGCAGACCATGGGGATAAGTAGCATTGCCTGCAAGTGGGATCAGAGAGAACTGTACCTCATGTTACTGCTCAGCAAATGTTACTGCTCAGCAAATGTAAATGTAGCAGCTAGCAGAGAGGCTCAGCAAATGTAAAAGTAGCAGTTAGCAGAGAGCAGAGAGACAGAAATACAAATAACAACAGTTATAACTTCAGATATATGGAGGCTAATTCTGATCGGGGCACATACTGGTCATCCAGGTGTCCAAAAAATAGATGGTCCAAAAGTGTATCTGATTCTGCCCCCATGGGAGCTAGATGTTCCTGTGGGTGTAGAATCGGGTACTTAGACGGGCTGGACATGCCACGATTCTGCTGCAGGAGACGTCCAACCACCTGCCCACCCAGCCCTCCCTATGTTCCTGCTGGAGCGCCGGTGCCATGGCGTCCCATCGCCATGACACCAGCAGGAGCACAATCAGCCTGACACCAGTTCCACTCTTCTTTCCCCACCACCCAGCCCTTGGTGGGGGCAGCAAGGACTGGGATTGAGTGGTGGGGCCTTACCTTTGACTACCCTGGGACTTTTGGGGGTCTGCATGTCCTGCTCTCTGCTATGCATGGGGCTTATTCATCTCCATCTTCATCTTATTCATGTACATGGCCCGCCCCACTCTGCCCACTCTCCGCCCCATCCTACCCCTGTCTGGAGCTCCCTGTGCAAAGGCCCTGTGCATCTGGGTAGCTTCTGGGTCAGAATATAGCATCAGCAAATAGCAGGAGTTATACATCCAAACTGGATGTACATCCTTGCTATTCACTGTTCAGAATGACCTCCTAAGTGTCTATACGTGTGTGTGGTGCAACAGTAGTGTGCTTGTCTGTGTGTGGGAGGAGATGTGGTGGTAGGTGCCTTTGTGTAGGCAGGGTGTGGGGTGCCCATGTGTGTGTGTGTGTGTTTGTGTGTGTGTGCACGTGTGGTGCAGAGGTGGGGTGCCCATGTGTGTGTGTGTGTGTGGGCACGTGTGGTGCAGAGGTGGGGTGCCCATGTGTGTGTGTGGTGCGGAGGTGAGGTGTCCGTGTATGTGTGTGTGTTTGTGTTTGTGTGTCTGTTGTGCAGTGATAGGGTGCCTGTGGGAGGTAGGGATAGGGATGCTTGTGTGTGTTCTGGGGAAAGGGGAATTTGCCTTTTGGCACTCTTCCCTCCCCTTCCAACCCCTCTCCTGCTGGCTCCCATCCTCTGTTACCCTTCTAGACTCTCCCCCCTGCACCAACCCTCCTAGCATGCCCATCCACTGTCCTAAAATTCCCCCCAATCCTCCTTTTTAAATAGGCCCCTGCCCTTTTAAATTTTCCCTGCCTTCTCTACCTCACTTGAACTCCTCCCTCCCCTCCCATACACACAACCTTTCGTGCCACAACCGGGCCTCTCTCATCTCTTCTGCCTGGGAGGATTGGCTCCCCATGGGCAGACTGCTTGCCGATGCAGTCCCTTCTCTTCTGCCCATGGGGATCCGATTTCCCATGGACAGATTGAAGGAACTTGATCATGGCCATCCTCTTTTCTTCAGGAGATCGAATCCCCACGGGCAGACAAGTGTTGCAGTGACTCATTTGCATGCATTCCCTCCACTGAATAGAAATCTATGCATATCTCATGCATATTCATTGTGGTTTTCCTGAAAACCTTACTGACTAGGTGTGTCCTGAGGACTGGGTTGAGAAACCCTGCTCTTTGCACACACAGAATTAAACTGACTTCTCCCTCTTTCTCCTGCACGTGACCAGAGGGTGGGATAACTAAACAAAAAATGACAAAAAGAGGTGTTGATGAATCCTTGCTATAGAGAGTAATTCAGAACTCGACAGTGCTTTGCCTAAGGGTGAAATTGATTTCAGTTGTAAGCATCAGAATCTTATTGTCATTCACAGCAGCAGGAGGATTTCAGTCTCCCTGAACTCCATTCCAATAAAAGACATCACAGAGAATTTATTCTAGAAGACCTTGAATTACAGTAGTAGTTAACAATAGCCCAAGGCTGAAGCTTGTTGATTGAGGTACCCATATTTCAGCAGCTTTTCCTCCTGTCTCGGCAAATCGTTCAAAACATTCTTCTAAATAATGCAGGGAGCCTGTCAATGACATTTCATTTTCTACATTGGTGAAAAAAAAATACAATTAACAGATTTTTCTGTTATGTCTCTGCACAAGTAGCTCTAGAGAGCTCTGAAATATTGCAGAAAGAAAGCTTTCCTCATCACTAAGCTCTTAATTTAAGATCACTGCAAAATCAGAGTGGCCAATATGTGTTGCGATTATCTTCCCTCTCTTTTCCTATCGGTATTGAGGTGCAGAGATTTGCTTCTTCTTATCATACATTCACTCACTTCCTCTCTGATGTTTAACTCAAGGAGGGGGCTATGACGGCCTATATTTTACTGTGATTACTAAAGCCCAATTCAAAGGTTTGACAGGTGAATGAGTTTCACAGGGAAGACTCCTGTGGGAAGCTATGCAGAAAACTGAATGTTTGTAAGCTGAGAATTTTATGAATGGTATCTAGCTTCAGCAAGAAATTGCATCAAGAAAATGTATCACACACACACACACAATAAAGACTTTTCACAGTAAGGGGCATTAACTGTTAATGCGATGATAATGCGAGAAAAGCATGCCGTGATAACAGCTAATGCAGGTCAAATGCAGATAGTGCAGGGAATTATCCGCACTATCTGCATACCACACATTAGTGGCATGTGGTTGGAGAATGGCCATGCCTGTAACACATGGCTACCGTGAGTGTTGGCAGCGTGTGATAACTGCACATTTTGCAGACATCTTGGGTTCAGATAACGTCAGCTCAATGGCTGGTGTTAGCTGCATCCACCATGTTGTTGCGTCATCTCCTCTGCATTCTCACAGTGTTATCTGCTGGGAAAATGCTGTACATGCCCCCAACAGATGACACTTGACTTTTGCAGCTATTTGCACTAATCCCGGGCGTTAGCTACAAAAGCCTAACACCATTTAGTAAAATTACCCCTAAGAGTGGACGATAATCTCCAGCATACTCTGGATTAATTTAGTACATGCCAAACTAACCCATTTGGAGACACTTCCCAAGTAACAGTGGATAGGATATTATGAAGGATGGTGGCACAGTGGATTAGCCAAGATATCTAAGATTTTCTGTGACTGAGAATGAATAAATCAGTTGCCAGCAGTTCTGCATGGTACATGAAATAAGCTGGTTTATCCAATTGTCAGTGGGTGCCTGTAAACCTATAAAAAACTGAGTGATGGGTGCAGAAATTACAGTTTAAGTTCATGAGTCTATCTAAATACTGCTTTATACCTAGGGGAGTGAGCACCAGGATTTCTAAAGACTATCAGAGGCCTACGCCCTCTTTTTCCTGTTGAAACAGTATCTCTACTGGAAGGAAACGTGCAATGAGGGAGATTTTCTGATACTAAAAGCATACATAGAGGTACAGAACCCATGCTACTCTCACAAAGCAATGTTCCATTGGGGTGTACCTGGAACACTGTTTTTGTCATTTTTGGGCTTTCCTCAATTTTCAGACATTCATTTTGATTAAAAAATGTTCAAAGCATCTGAAATTTTTTTAACATATGTTAATTGACTTAGAGGGTAATGATATAACAGGTCTCCTAGGTTAGTTTGGCAGGAAAGCACCTATTTTTCACCTCTTTTTTAAAGCTACACAGGAGCCTATGTGTAATTACAAAAGACTAGCACAAATCCTTCAGAAACCATGCCTACATTGAATTTGTAAATATTTTTTTCTATAAAGATTTATACCACTTTATTGACAATAAATGATTAATAATAATAGTAGTAGTAGTAGTAACCTCATTCAAAATGGTGTGCAAAGGAACAGTACATTTACATAAAAAGAGCCTTCTTTAAATTTCTATCCACTCCCAAACCCTCCCTAACTTAGTGCCCTCCAAAATCCAGACAGATTCCCCATAGCCCAAAGTTCATCCGGCAACTTATTCCAGTACTCTGGGGACACCACCCTAAAGGCCCTAGCACGGCACACCACTCTTTGCATCTATACTACACCAGGGATCTGCACTGAGCATACATTTCTATTGGGAAATTCTGGCCTCTCATCCATTAAAATTTTAAAAACTATCATTGATGACTTATACATATACCTCTCCCAAACTGAGGGGTATGTTTACTAAACCGTCTTAACGTGCGCTCTCCCACGTTATTGCACGATAAGGCGCAAACGAGCGCTGAAGGCAGAGAAAGGCTCCCGGAGGGCGGAGGAAGGCTCCCCAGGGGCGGAGAGAGAGAGGGTCAATGGGCGGAGAGTGGGAGGGGAGCGGCTCCCTGCACACTAACGCTGTGAAATCCGAGGCTGAAAACTAACGCCAGTGAAACCCTGGCATTAGAGCTGATTTAAAGGGAAAAGAAACCATTTCCGTCAGCAATGTACAGCAAAACCAGGGAAACCTACAAAAAAGTGATAAATGTGATACATGTGCACGGAACAAATGGGCAAAGAAACAGTGAAAATGACCAGAAGAAAATGTAAAAAAACCATAACCAAGCTGGGCAATAGTGATATCAATGGGAGACATCAAAAAACACCCCAAGAAAGCTCCAAAAAAAAGATATAAATTTTGGAAGGGTCTATGCTCTGTCCCCATACAAGGTAAATGAGCCCACAGTGAAATTGTGCTGATCAGGGTTTTCCTCTCCATTGGACAGCTTTCCTATGGTGTGCACATGTTCCACAACAGCAGGGCGGGCATGTCGGAATGGGCAACTGGACAGATGCTGGAAAAGGGGACACAGAGGGCTGCAGGCAGCACATGCTGTAGTGCAGCTGGGGCACAGTGTGTACTAGGGTAATGCCTAGCTGGCCCATAGGAATTCTGAAACAGTAGAACAGCCAGACAGCAACTGCTGAGGGCCCAACATGGGCAAGAGTGTGCTTCCCACGGTGTCACAGGGAATAGTACCCAGCAGGTACCCCCAATGGCACGGAACATTGGCAGGCGGTGCTGGGGGAAAGCGTGGACAGCTATGCAGGCACCCCTACCCCAGAACCCGCACCATAGGCAGCCGCCTACCCACACACTGGATGGCCTGAGACCACCAGCAGAAGGGCATGTCAGCAGGGTGGCAGAGGGGTACTGGTGGTGGAGGGGGCAGTGGCAGCTGCCCAGAGCAGACCATGGCCTAGCCCTGTTTAGGTGGGTGCCGTGCACTGCAACAGACAGGCTCTGTCTGACAAACAGTCATGGTATCTCCAGGGAATGCAATATCTTTGTGGCAACACGGTGGTGCAGTACACACAGCCAGTGTGTTCAGGAGCAAAAGATCACAGGTTCAAGTCCCAGCTGTGGTTCCTGCCAACCCAGTCCCCATATTTTACCCACTACTAAAACATGCTAATACAGACAGAACCTTTATTGCAGATAACAGAAACATGCCCAATAAACCTACATTTTACCCTACAGAGCACAGAAACCATAAACATGCACATTGCCTAGAGCAGAGTCTCCCAAATGCAGTCCTGGAGGGCCAAACACCATTCAGGTTCTATGCTGCCTCTAATAAACATGGCTGTGCTGCATGTCTATGCACCGCCCCCGTGGTATGCAGATGTATCTCATGCATATTCATTAGGGACAGCATGAAAACCCAAACAGTGTTTGGCCCACCAGGACTGGAGTTGGGAACCTCTGCCCTAGAGCAGCGGCCAACAGGGGCAGACACACCCTCACCCACAGGCTCCATTATCCAAAGCCTCCTGGAGAGGCAGGATGTTGGGCCCTGCGTGCATCTCCCAATACTAGCACTTGCATACCTTAGCAATGCCACCCTAAACCTGGGAATATTGTACACACCTATCAAACGGTTGCTATGATTACTGGCAGATAGCAATTGCTAAGTTAAGCACAATTTGCTGATTGAGCTGCATCATAGCAACCTTTCTGCTGCCTGTGGAGTGTGCTTCAGGTCTGATGTCTGACAGTGTTTACCACCCTGGGGAGTGACCCCAACAGTATTGCGTACCATAGCCATGCCTGCACTGTGCCCAGGACTGGTGTGGTGGTCCGGGCTGCCAAGAGCCTCTATATTTGCACAATGCTGGCATAGGTGTGGGAGTGTGTATTTGTCTATCCAGTGTGTGGTGTCTGCCAACACCTTCCTCAGCCCATATTGTTGCCAGTGTAAGCCTGCCAATGTGCATAATGAGGAGCAAGGTACCATGGGAATAGCCCGGACAGGGTTGCCTGGCCAGGATGCATCTGCACAGGGCATAGGGCAATGGCTCGGACATTCTAGTGCCTGACAAAAACCTGCATGGACAGGGTGGCCACAGCATGTCCTGCTGGGAGGTCACTCTCACCCTGACTGAGCAGTGACCACGGCATGGCTAGGTTCCCCCATAGTGCTATATTGTGTTTCTTTCATGTGATGTTTGTGGTTCCCTTTTGGGGCCCAATCACTGACTTATCTGCTTGGTGTGTATGCTGACATCCCAGTTCTGGGTACATGCATCTCTTCCAGAAACATGCACTATGGACTAGCTAGTAGACTGTCTGCAGCTAGTATGTGTCTGGCTGGAACATCTTGCAGGGTACAGCAGCTGGAGGCTTGCTGCTGGAGAATGTCAGATAGTGATGGGGGGGGGGGCAGCTGAGCAAGTCCAGGCCTTCTGTCTGCCTTGCCTTATGGATGTGTACAGATCTGCATTGCCTGCCCTGTATGGGGTCTGTTCCACAGCAAGATTGGAGTTGATGGTCCTCTCTACTGCCAACATTGCGTGGAGGTAGAGTGTGGCACTGTTGGTGGGAGATCCTGATTCCCACCCTGAGCCACAGAGAGTGGATTGGGTGGTGGTACATAATCCACCTATGGGTCCAAATACCCACCCTTAACCTACATCATGTGACTATGGTACCAACACAGGATATGCACTATTTTGGGTGCATCATAGCCCATAAGGGCTAGACATGACTGAGAAATACAGATGTGTCTGCAGGAACTACCTATCACACACACTAGCACTGATGGGGACCTGCAGCATAGCCTATTTCAGCCATGAAAGGTGCTGTGGACCTGGTGCTGGGTGCCCCACCTCACCCTCAGGGTGAGCACAGTACCCGCACAATGTGACGGTCTGTAGCTACTCTGTGCCAGTAACATACACGGTCAGTACCCCCTACCAGGCTGAGGTGCTGTGGGGGTGCACACGGTCAGTTCCCCCTACCAGGCCGAGGTGCTGTGGGGGTGCATACCCCATCTTGTGATCATCTGTAGACTGCTGATTTGCATATGCAGTGCATCATGGGTACAGGTGGGTTAACCCTATCCTGCTAACCACAGCAGACTGTTTGTGTGGTGACATGCAGTCCTTCTGTAGCCACCCAGGGGCTTGTTAATAGCTGTAGCCCACTGGTTACTTCACTGCCTGTGGAGCCAGAGGTCATGGGTTCAAACCCACAGTGGGGTTATTTGATAGGGCTATCCGGAGCATTGTCAATTTTTAATGTACATTAGTGCTGCCAGCAAATACACCCTCAGAGTACTGTAACCATAAGGTGCCTCAGAAGGCGCTTTATAGGGTGCCCTATAAAGCGCCTTCTGAGGCACCTTATGGTTACAGTCCATAAAGGTGCCTTATAAGTTGTCCTATGGAGCGCCTTATAGGGTGCCCTATAGGGGACATTATAGGGTGCCGTGGCAGACAGTGCACTTTATAATGTGCCCTATGGAGTGCCTTATAGAGTGCCTTATGTGGCACCTTAGGTTATGGCACGTGAGGGTGTATTTGCTGGCAGCAATAATTAAAATACAAATAAAATGCCTCAAGAAACAATACTTACATGTCAAAGTTGATGCCTCAGCCAGCCTTATGCATTAGGCACACTGGGGGATCAGACTCATGACCCCTGTATCATCAGTCAGCGTATTAACCATTGTACTACACCTCTGTTTCTGTGTTTGCATGTCTGGGCGCCTACTTAAGCTTACCGCGCGTGTTATCGCGCGATAATCCCATTTTGCTACTTTAAGACTGAAACGCCCACTCCTTTTATGGCAGCCTGCACACTATCGCCGGGCGCACATTAAGATGGTTTAGTAAACATACCCCTGAGAGTCAGTGCAACTATATTAATAATGGCCTTGCACTCTCCTGTGTACCCACACTATTACCACTCTTCCACCGCATTCTGAAGTATCAGCAGTTTCCAAACAATCTTCCCAGGCAACCCAACATTCAATACAATAGTCCAAAGTAGTCCATCATAACTCAGCACAATACCTCCAGACTGTATGAACTATTTACCCAAACTCTGTTTGGTGTACTTTACCCCAAGTTAGAGTTAAAAGTTAGAGTTATGTTTTACTATATTTGTGTTTCGATGCAAAGCTATGTTTTCATTTAACCTGTAAACTGCTTTGGCTTTCAGATGAGGCAGTATACAAGAGTAGCTAAATAAATAAAACAAAAGTACCATGCACAAGAGATTACAGAGCCCTACATTCCAAATATGGCCTAATGTGACATATACAACTTAGGGGCATGTTTACTAAAGTATGCTATCCTAGTGGCATGTGGGTAGCATGTGTTTTGGGTGCCATGCTAAAAGGTAGCAAGGGGCCTTGCACTAAAAAACACACTCTACCTGGACAGTATGAATCTAGGTGGTGCCTGGGTGGAACACGGGTGTCCTGCTGTGATGCCGCTAGCGTGGTCCTTGAAAGGCTTGGTAGGAAACAACTACCGCCAGTACAATTTATTTAACAGGTTTTCTATACTGCCTTCTCCTTCAATCAAAGCAGTTTACATAGCAACGACAGAGGAATTACATAGCAAACAAAAAAGGGGGGAAGCCTGCAGGATTCGTTCACTAAAGCTACTTTACATTATTAGTTATATACAGAATGAAAAGATGTAATTTGCAGTGGGTGGGATGCCCTAGGAGACAGACTCTGTGATCTCTGTAGAGTAATGTCTTTATCTGATTCCGAAAGTCCTTGATGTCTGTAACGGCTCTCAGGGCATCCGGAAGGCTGTTCCATAGGGTAGGTGCTGCAAGGGAAAGAGCCCTTGCTGATGTAGAGTGGATGGTTTTGGAGTATAATGAGGGTGTCTTTATAGAATTGATTGCGCTGTGTCTCCTAGGTCTGGTGCTGGAATCAGGAATGATGAGGATCTTGAGACTGTCAGCACATAAGTTATGTTTGATTTTAAATATATTTAGTATGGTTTTAAAGTGGATACGCGATATGATTGGAAACCAGTGAAGTTGGATCAGAAGAGGGGTGACATGGTCGAACCTGGTGGAGCCTATAATGATGTGAGCCGCAGTGTTTTGAACCATCCACAGAGGTCGGATAGTTTGCTTGGAAAGACCAAGATATATGGAGTTACAGTAGTCCAATAAACATGTCATGACAGCTTGGCAGACAGTCCACAAGTGATCATATTGAGGAGGGGTTTGAATCTTCATATTATGGCTAATTTATAGAACGCTTTTCTGGTTGTCTTGCTGATGTGGGATTGGAAGCTAAGGTTGCAATCTAAAATGACACCAAGATATTTTACTTCTTTCCTAATGGGTATAGCATAATTTGGTAGATCGGTTGATTGAGATGGTGTAAAGGAGGTATTGCGACCCTAGCCAACCACTACATGAATGAATGAAAGCAACAAGTATTACCCATAACAAACTTTAACGAAGACCACCCTCCACATCATACACCTTGGTCTAACCTTTACCCCACTTCAAAAGATACACTCAAAAACATCATCTCCAAGTTAAACACCACCACTTCTTACTTTGATCCCTCTCCAGTAAACTGGATAAATGCAACAATATCGGAACTTTTGTCTTATATCCTCCCCATCATCAACCTCTCCCTTCAGAATGGGTATTTATTAGCCTCCCTTAAACACACTCAAATCAGCCCAATCTTGAAAAACAACACCATCGATAAAAACTCCCCTACATCCTACAGACCCATTTCAAGTCTCCCTTTCATGGCAAAACTAATAGAAAAAATTGTCCAAATCCAACTCCAGGACCACATCGACTCCTCTGCCCCACCTGACGAACACCAATATGGTTTTCGTCCCTATCATGGAGTTAAACCGCTGCTCACAGTTCTAATTGACACACCTACACATGGTATCGATGATACTAAGCAAGCCTTTCTCCTCATATTTCTGGACATTACTGCAGCCTTTGACAGCGTAAACCATCATTTAATATGAACTAGACTCCAGCAGATAGGGATTAATGAAACAGTGCTAAAATGGTTCTCCTCATACCTATCTGACAGAACACAAGAAGTAAGAATTGAACAGCAAATTTCAATACCATACAAACAAGAATAAGGTCTCCCCCAAGGCTCTGCTCTTTCAGTCCTACTCTTTAATATTTATCTTCAACCCATCTGTTCCATTTTTAAAAGATTCCGTGTAAACTATCATATTTACGCGGATGATATAATGATATATCTGTCTTTTAACATCTCAAACCTGCCAATCCAATTACTCTCTGATTGCTTCTCTGAAATATTGAAATAGTTTGAGAACCACAACCTCAATATGGTTTTTTTATACCGCAACTGATCTCTGGAAGATGCGGTATAAAAATGAGTGTTAAATAAAATAAATAAATAAATAAATATTAATTTTACAAAAACAGAAGTCATGTATGTAACCAGAAACCAGAGCTTCTCCCCCCAACATTGATTAGGCTCCATGATATTAACATTTCAGTCAAAAATAAGGTGAAAAACTTAGGAGTAATCATCAATTGCACACTTAGCATGACATCCCATATAAAACAAATAACTAAAAAGATATTTTGTAAACTCAAACTGTTAAAGCAACTCCGCCCTCTGCTCCACCACAATGACTTCAAATCTGTCATCCACGCAATCATTGCGCCTCATTTTGACTTTGCCAGTACTACTCTACAGGGCATCACAAAACAGTCCTTAAGAAGACTCCAACTAGCCCAAAATGTGGCAGCTAGAATAACTATGAATGTCAATGCAATGGAATACATCACCCCAACACTGTATGCTCTCCACTGGCTACTCATTCAAAGCCGCATAAATTACAAAATTCTTGTATCAACCTTCAAATTAATCAATGACATTGCTCCTTTGTATCTATACACACTCATCGCAAAGGAAACCTTCAATCGTATTCAACGGAACCGGAACAAAAATAAACTTGTTATACCGATGGATTTCAGGAAATCCAGAAAGTTAACAAACAACAAAGCATTTTCCCATGTCGCCACTATCCTTTGGAGTGCTCTACCAGACAACCTCAGAGAATTTAATGACCTCCACACATTATGTAAAAAACTCAAATCTCACCTATTTACCCTCCATTTTGGCACACAAGTAGAATACAATACTTTGATACAACATCTCCATCCTCCTAAACCCACCAAGGGCATTACTACTCTACATCTCACACAGGCACACACAAGCACTCTACCTCTGCACCACACACACACACAGACACCCCACTTCTGCACCATACAAACAGAGGCTCCCCAGCTCTGCAGCATACACACAAACACACACATGCTCCGCAGCCCCACACCCTACTCAGACAAAGTCACCCACCGCCACATCCCATCCACAGACAGCCACATCACCGTTACACCACACACACATACAGATACTTCAATATTTGAAGTTGTAACTGTTTTTTTTATTTTTGTCAAGATGCTACACGGTATAGGATCTCTGGCACTTGTCTCATGAGACCTGAGAACATGAGACCAGTGCAAGATATAGTGGGAGAGGGGTGGCACGAGGAAGTCACAGGCTCCTAAGATTTTGGCTTAGCTCCTAAATCCACACAAAATTTGTCAAGGCCTGTCTTATGGTATGATGAGCAGGCACAAAGGAACAGATACCAAGACTGGCAGGAATTCAGGTTTAAACAAACCCTGTTCCTTTGTGCTTATCTATCCTACAAATACTTTGTTGCTTCTTTTTGTTCTACCTTATGGTATGATGATAAATTTAAATTGTGACTCTATACGATCCCTCACTGCATGCTTCCTAATTTTTACCACTTGCTACAATTTCTCTCTTCCCCAGAGGAAACTCCTTCAAGGAATACAACGAGGGGAACTGAGGTGGGAGTAAAAGACAATATTAATTTATTTTTGTGTGGAAAAATTTTTAATATTTGTGCCCTTAGTGGTGGGAACATCAAGCTAGCTTAGTTCTTTTTTTTAATTTGCATTTATAGGTGAATACACCCAAGCATTCACATGAATAAACCAAAGAAAAACATGGAATAAAACAGCAATCAAGAATATCTTAAAGGAAAAATATATACCATTACATAAGGTCACACAAAAAAGGAAAAGATGAGGAGGCTCCAAGAAAACTAACTAAAGCAAGATTCCCAATTACAATTCTAATCAAGTCCTTGCTATTAATAAGAGAAACTCTAAACCAAGGGCAGGTAGAGACTTATACATTGGCCGTGTGGGAAGTCACAGCAACTTCAGTACCTTCCCTAGTAATAAGAAATTCCAGGAGTTGCTTGGGTTCAAAGAAAAGAAAATTTTTACCTTGATAGGAAATATAACAACGAGAGGGAAATTTTAACAAGAAAGTGGCCCCAAGGATGAGGTCCTGGACCTGTAGGCCAGGAGCTCCTTCCTCCTGGCCTGGGTAGCTCTAGACAAGTCAGGAAAAATATGAATGTGAGAGGCCAAGAATTGCTCACTGAAATTCCTAAAGTAAGAATGAAGGACCAAAGCCTTATCCAATTCCAATGCAAGAGTAACAAGCAGGTTAGTTCTTTCAGTAATCACTTCCAGGGAACTTTCCAGAAACCCAGTTAAGGCCCCAGTCCCTAAGGACACATTCGACAGGCCTGGTCCTCTGGCGAGATCACCAGCACCCAAGGATAGGTACTGAACTCTTGTTAGGTGAGGAAAATGCTCCTGTGGGATCTTAAGCACCTCACAGAAGTATTTCCTCACTATTTCCAGGGGAGACAAAACGAGATTTCGGAAAGTTCAGTAGCCATAGGTTATTCCTCTGGACTTGATTTTCCAGATGTTCCATCTTCCTGGCCAATAAAGTCCTGTCTGTAATTAGGGCCATATGAGCCTCTCAAAGGTGACCAAAGTCTTCTTTAAATTGAGAAGTAGAACCTGCCTGTTGTTCCTGGACCTTGGAAACCTCAGAAATATTAATTTTCAAACTCAAAAGCTCAGTACTCACTGTATCCTCAGCAGCAGTTAAGGAAGAGGTCAAAGCAGCTATGGCATCCCATAGCGCATCCAAAGTGATAACAACAGGTTTAACCAAGCCCCAAATAGCCGGAAGATGCATTCCTCCAATCCCCAACAGCTGTGCTCAGCCACAGGAAAAGTTAAACCAACTGCAGGAGTGCCAACCAACTGCTGCAGGGGTCCGGAGCGCAAAGCTGGAGACACAGAAGATCTCTGCACCGACGTACTCTTCGGTAAGCTGGGGGGAAGCACTACTTTGGGTGATGATAAGCTTCTGGGTTGAGACGGGGGGTGGGGGGGGGGCATGCTGCTCCAGGGACAGAAACACCTCCGATGCACCCAGCAATGCCGAGACATCGTCCGGCTGGGGCCACCAACAAAAAACCCGCAGAGATCCAAGGTCTTCTGGCCAGCAGTGGGAAGCGACGCTGCACCCAAGGGTAGGTCAGCCTGCTTCCTTTTCCTCCGCCCCATCACAAAAACAAGCACGGAAATCACACAAGCAGGCTTGGGACCCGATCAGTATGGAGCTGCTGCACCGGCTCCACTTCCTGCCGCCATCTTGCGTTGCCTCAGCTTAGTTCATTTTTCAGATAGTATTGTTATTAGCAGGGCCACTTTTACCTCTGGACAAATGGGGCAGCTGCTGTGGGCCCCTGCACAATGAGGATCCATCACCCAGCTGTCCTGATGCCCATAGGTGAATGCGGCCCTGCTCCCTTGTGCTCCCTCAGGCTGCTTGCATGAGAAGTCGGCAGCGCTTTAGTGAACAGACCGATGACTTCCTGCTTCTGGTCTGTTCACTAAAGCCCCGCTCACTTCATTTGCAAGCGGCTTGAAGGAGCTTAAGAGATGAACAGGGCCACTAATTGTGCTGCCCAGGGCACCATAAGAGGTTGAAGCAGCCCTGGTTATTAACAATGTTCCTGTTAACCTCCACTGAGTACTCCGCTGACATTCCTGCTGGTGGGGGGAGGTACAAAGTGATTGCACTTAGGAATGCACAGCATCAGCAGGCCCTTGGGACCTGCCTGTGCCACATGGTCCTAAGTGTGATCGCTTTCGCAATCACTTTGCACCTCCTCCCACCAGCAGGAATGCCAGCGGAGGACTCAGCGCAGCTTAGTGGAAACATTGGCTATTAGTGTTGGGGGTTTTTTGTCCTGCAAAGTATATTATGTGCATGTTTTAAAGTGTTTTTATAAAGTGTCTTCAAGTCAATGCTGATTCCTGGCAACCCAGCAGCCCTTGGGTTTTCTTGGCAAAGTATAAAGTGACTTGCCCAAGCCCACAAGGAGTGCAAGTGGGAATTGAACCCAGATCTCCTGAGTAGTAGATTGTGAGTCCTTCAGGGATAAGGGAAATATATAGGTACCTGGATGTACACCGCTTTGACCCAGTGAAAAGCGGTATATAAGCACTGTTAAATAAATAGCTACTAGACTGTTGCTCTTAACACTCCTTCACTCTTAATACCATTTTATTTTACTACTTACGCCTGTTTTAAGGACAAGTGGTCCTGATATACTTTTATTCTGTTTTATAGCTTTCAGTCTGCTTTTAAGTCAGCTGTGTATCAGTGTTAGCTTTTTGTCTTTTGAGTGCTTTTTATGCAAATTCTAAAGTACCCCTTTTGTGAAAATGATGGTTGCAGCACATTTTGCTGGATATTGTTTTTTCAATGAGACTTTTGCTTTTTAGTATTTTCTTCTTGGCTGGTCTTTGACATTTTTAGAAAACTTTACTTCTGTTGATGACACAAGTCTAATGTTTACTCTGCAGATGAGTCGCAGCCAGGAAAGAAAGGAATCTGAATAACAATGGTGAATAAATCAACTTAATCAATATAGCTCTTTGCGTTAAGTGTCACTATGCCCATAGAAATAAAAGGGCTGAGGACACTTAACACATTTTAATTTCATTAACATGCATTAAAACCTTTAAAAAACATGTTGCAGCTATCCTTTGCTTCAGCATTACACCAATTTTGATCACAGATTTTGTTTGCTGATCACATTATAGCTTAGATTATCACATCCAATACTAAGGGGTATTTTAGTAAAGAGCATTAAGAGAGCAAGGGTACCATTAACGTCTGCTATTGGCACCCCTTGCCCTTAACACTGTGATAAAGGTGGATTAACAAGCGTTAAAGGTTCCTGCAGCATTAAGGGAACAGGAGGTAGAGAGTGGGCATTAACAGGGTGGAATGTGGGCATTGACAGCAGGTATTCCCTTATTGTAGGTTGCACAATCGCGCCTTAAAGCTCTTTAATGCTAGGGAACATTAACGCCAAGTAAAAGCTTACCGAAAAGAGGTATTTTGAGGGGAGAGAGACTATGGGGTATGTTTACTAAAGCGCGATAATGTTACCATTGTTAAGTTCCCCGGTAATGGTACAGATGCCCATATAAAGGAGTGGGTGGTGCAGCATTAAGGCAAGCCTTGTCAGGTAACGTGTATTACAAGGTGCTTAACGCATGGTACAGTGCACCCTGGACCTACTGCGCATTAACGTCACAGCCGACGGGAAGCAGCAGCGCATCCGAAGGGGTTGCAATCAAAGGCGTGCAGACAGTAGAAGATGCGCTGAGGGATGTGCAGACATGGTGCCACATGAGAAATGGAGCCGTAGGTGTAAGGCCATAGACCACAGGCAGTTGATATCGCAGTCTGTAATGGGGACATGAGCCACAGATAAACACATGCACACACACCATGAAATGGTGTGCAGTGAAAACAGCATGCAGAAGGGTAAACAAATTAAATGGAAAGGGCATCAGGGGTCAGTCTGAAGGGCCAGCTGTGTGGATGGTGTGAGTACAAGGGCAAAATGGGCAAGAGATCCAAAAAGGAATATGAGGGAATCAAACCAGTACACTGAAGAGCCCAAACACAGCTCATCAACACCAATACCAAACCACTGAACCAACTGCCCACCAGACAACCCAAAGAAAGGGACCATATGTAACAGCTAGCATGTGATGGATAGGCTGCATGGAGGGGACACTGCAGTGTACAGTGAAGAGAAGGAAGGGTGTGTGGAGAAGTGATGAAGCTGGAGCCATTGTATGGTAAGGTGAGCAGAACAAATGAAAAGAAAGGAAAAGGAACTTGTGGGAAACAAACCCACAACCTATGTTGGCTCCACGAACATCTGCAACCACTATCCCAAGCAACCACAACAAGCACAAAGCAAATATGTTCCACCAAGTAGCCATCGTGTCTGCTATATTATGATGCAGTATTGCAGCATATATGTGTTGCATCGTACGCGCGTTGCAAAGAACACGCCTACAACCATACACCACAACACTCGTTGCACAGCGGCTGACACACAGCAAGCACAATAACACGTGGGACATTACAGACCTTTTTACCTGCCTCATGAGATATATTTACATGCCTTAGGTTATGTGGTCAGGTTATGGCACGTAACAATGCAAATCCCAAACACACATCACTCAAATTATTCAGAGCACTGCGCATCTGCAGCATGTATAGCACCACAGTACCACACACACTACAGTAATCAGGATTAGGCACTTTACTACTTGTCATCAGGGGGGTCAGACCAGATCTGGACCAGTTGCTAGGCCACTAGCAGAGCAACAGTACTACTAGGAGCCTCAGCAGCCCCCCCTCCCAATACACCATAGTCTGACATTCACCAGCAGCAGGCACAGGCACAGCACCACACCAGGTGCTCCAGCCATGCACAAACTAACTGCAGACACTCTACTAGCCAGTCTATACTACATGCTCACAGTGGAACTATGCACACCCAAACCTGGGTTGCATAACACAGACACATTTCCCCGCGTTAGTGTAGCAGAAGGCTCTCCCCGCCCACTCGCTTCCCATTGACCCCTTCTCTCCGCCCTCTCTTCACCTTCGGAGGGACTTACTGCAGCTGGCCATGTTAACATGCGTTAACATTACGTAACGCGTGTTAATGTAGCCGCTGCTACGTTATCGCACTTTAGTAAACATACCCCTATGTCAACATGTGCAATGTGCAGGGCCGGTGCTATCCGGTAAGCCAGGTAAGCATGGCAGGAGGGCGCCAGTGGGAGGGGTTGCCATCGCTAGCTGCCTGCCACCCACTGCTTCAAAAAAGAAAGCAGCCATGCGAACATTTCTCTGTTTCCACAGCTCTGATATCTTTTAAACTGCTGGACCACGGGGTTTTAAACACTAACAAGCATTTCCTGTTTCTTGTAAGAAACAGGAAATGCTTATTATTGCCTTTAGAAACTACGTGGTCCAGCAGTTTAAAAGATAGTAGAGCCGCAGGAACAGAGAAATGTTCCCATGGCTGCTCTCTTTTCTGAAGGATGAATCAGTGAGTGAAGGGAAGGAAAGTGGCCAGAAAGGAGCTAAAAGGGGTGGAGGGGGGGCTGGAAGGGAGCAGACATGGGGGGGGGGGCTGGAAGGGAGCAGACACAGGGTGACTGCAGCGCTGGCACTTGAGAAAGGGGCTGGAAGGTGGTTGGGTAATAGGAGGGGGGTTGGAAGAGAGCTGACACGCGGAAGGTGGGGGCTGGAGGGGAGCTGAAATGGGGGATTGGAAGGGAGCGGAAAAAAGGGGAAGGAAGGGGCTGGAGGGAATGTGGGAGCTGGAAGGGAGCTGACAACTGGGGATGGCATTGGAAGACAGATGGACAGAGGAGAGGGTGACTGGAAGGGAGCTGGCATGGGAGGGACTGGAAGTTTGCTGATACCTGGGATGGTATTTGGACTAGAAGGGGCTAGACAGTGGAGAAAGAGGGGGACTGGAAGGGATAGACACCAGTGGCGGTGATGGGAATGCAAGGGGGTTAACACTGGAAGGTAATGGGAGGGGAGACTGTAAAGGGAGCTGACACTGGAGAGGGTTACTGGGACTGGAAAAAGGCTGATGGAAGAAAATGAAGAAAGCAAAAGGAGAGACAAGAAATGGCAGATGGACTATAGATCATAGAAAGAGAGCTAAGAGAAGACAAAGGAAAACAGAAACCTCAGATCGGGACCAGCATGATCAAACATTGTCAGACAACAAAGGTAGAAAAAATAATTTTATTTTCAATTTAATAATAGTGTAAAGTCCAATCTTTATATTTCACACAGTATGGGGAACTGAATCTCTTATCTGGTGTGGCACCACATGCGGAGTCAGGCTTCTTGGGATTACAGTTTAATTTTTGTCTACATATTTTTATTTTTACTTTAGGTTGTGGTCACTTGTTCTGTACTTGGTGAGGATCTGTGTTCTGAGTGTGTGACTGAGGCTAAGGGGTATGTTTACTAAACTGCAGTAATGTCACCTGGATTAGATTCCACGGTAAAGGTTCAGATGCCCACATAAAGGTGTGGGCAGCACATCATTACAGCAAGCTGTATCAGCTAATGCATGTTACAAGGCACCTTATAAGGCTGGAGGGCCAGAGCCATACCTATGACTGTGGCAAACCAGCAGTAATGCTTGGGATAAGCCAGGGAAACCTCAACAGACCCACACCACAGTCTGCCATTCACCAGCACCCTACAAGGTGTTGCAACCATGCACAGACTAACTGCAGACAGTCCACTAGCCAGGCCATAATGCATGCTCACAGGGGAACCCTGTGCACCCAAAAATGGGATGTACAACACAGATACCAAGCAGGTATCTCAGTGAATAGGCCCAGAACTGAGAACACACAAGTATAACTGAAAACAAACAGTATTGAGCACTATGTGGGAGCATAGACATGCCATGGTCACTGCTCAGTCAGGGTGAGAGTGACCTCCAAGCATGCCATGCTGTGGCCACCCTGTCCATGCAGGTGGTGGTCAGGCACTACATTGTCCCAGCCATTGCCCTACACCCTGTGCAGATGCAACCTGCCAATCTGCCCGGTCCGGACCATACCCACAATACCTTGCTCCTCATTATGCACCTTTGCAGGCTAATGCTGGTAACAGTGGGACATTGTGGGCCCAGAGAGGTGTAGGCAGCCACAAAACAATTGATAGACACACACACACACACACCCCTATTGCAGCATTGTGCAATGATGGGGGTGGTTGGCAATCCTGCTCACCACACTGGTCCTGATCACAGTGCTGACATTGCTAAACTGTGCAGGTGGTAGTAGTAGTACTCTGCTGATAACTGCAGCTCCATGCTGAAGCCAACAGCCTGACTCTCCATGAAGCTTTGGATAGTGGAGCCTGTGTGAGTGGATGTTTTGAACCCTGTTTGACGCGGCTTTGGGGTTTGCACATGTTGATGTTGTATCTGCATTGTAGAGTAAAAGGGGGGGGGGGGGGAACTGCTCTGTAGGATCCACAGCTGGGACTTGAACCTGTGACCCTCTGGTTCTGGACACACTGGTTGTGTGTACTGCACCACACTATTGCCACAGAGGAGTAGTGGTCCCTGGGGCTACCCTTACTTTCCTCAGGCAGACCTTTTCTGTTGCACTGCGCACCATGTACTGGTACAGGGCATGGCCTAGGTCCACTGCAGGTGGGTGACACTGCTCCCTCCAGCACAAGCACACCCCCCTGCCATGCCGACATGACCATATGCTGTCAGTGCTGGTTGTGCGCGGTCTCAGGCCATCCACTGTGCAGGTAGGCGGGTGTCTAGGGTGCGTGGTCTGGGGTGGCGGGGCATAAATGGACATCCACACATCCCCCCATCACTGCCTACCAATGTTATATCCCTTCCACATGGGGGAGTGATGGCTGGGGGGATGTCAGGCTGGTGCTCTTGCAACTATTGGCTAGGGTGGACCGGGTAGATGTAGGCAGAGTGTGTTGTTACTGCTGACTGTGGACAGGCTAGGGTATGCACCTCAGGTACGGTGTACCCAGTTTGGCCTACTGGGTGTATATATGTTTCCGACAACGTATGGGCACATCCTGCAATGCCTTACTAGGGGCTGCCGTAAAGTATGTTCAGTTATCTAGGTCTACAAACTGTTTGGGACCTATCCTGGGTGTGGTCTATGGATTCTTGTTAGTGTGGTCCCCATATGTGCACTGCTTGCCCTATTACAGGCATAGTGGTACCTGTGTGACTTTTGGGGTACTTTCTGGGTAATGTCCCCTGGATGGGGCACTGTGGACTACTGAGCATGTTCGGCCCTGGTCAGCTGCTGTCCTGCTGATTTCCAGTTTCTATGTTCCTATGTGTCACCTGGGCGATGGCCTAGTTCACCCTGTGCCCCAGTTGCCCCCACTGCATGTCCCCCTATGTCCCATTTGCACCAACACCATAGTGGCCTTTCATACTTGGCCACTATACTGTTGTTGCAGATGGAGCACTACTATCACCTTTCTTGGGCTCCCTGCCTAGACTGTACATTGCTGACACTGAAATTGTTTCTCTCTCCTGCAATGTGCATCTAACGCCAGGTTTTCACTCGCGGTAGTTTCCAGCCCTTCAGTTCCCCGTGTTGGTGTCGCCCACTCCCCACCCATTGACCCCCTTCTCTTCGCCCTCTCTCCACCTTCTGTGGTGTTTACCGCGGCCGGGAACGTTAACGCGCGTTAGGTTACGTTAATGCGCGCTAACATTACGTTTGATGCCTTTTTCTTCTTATTGTGCCTTGTGGATAAACTTAATTTTTCAAGAGGGTTGAATCCGGTGTTTTGTATGTAAGCATGAGATGTCTTTTTCTTTTTCTTCAGCTCCGGTGCATTTCTTTGAGAGCTTGTTTCTTCAGCTACCTGCAGTACCAGCATATAGAGTGTGGAAAGTGACTTTATGCTCCCTGAAGAAGCCGCAGAGGCGAAACATCTGATGTCGGGGCTCCCTGCCACCTCTGTTCATCACTGATGTCAGCGTCTTCTTTTGCATCTTTAACATCATTATTGTTTGCTGATCTTTCTCATAACATCAGCAGATAAGTGTCCGGAGTTTTTCTATTTCTGTTTTAGTTTAAGGACTGCACCATGCTATTTTGAAAGCCTGTTGGAAGCCTGCCTTTATTTTTATGTATTAGGTTTGGCTGGAGGTTTTTTTAGACCGTTGATGTGATTAGTAGTCTGTTCTTTGATTTAGACGTTGATACGTCTTCTTGACAGACTCTACTCCTTTTGTTTTTACATTGGAGATTACTGAGATCTTTTTTCCTCCTTTAATGGTGTTTTTTTCTGCAGCATTGGGGTTTGTTTTGTTTTTTGTTCATCTCATGCATGTCTTATTTTTCTTTTCTTTTTTCTGTTTTTTCGGGTTTTTTATTTTTGTTTAGGGTAGTAACTTTTTTGTTTTGGTATATATATTGGCCCCTTGAGAATTTTTTTGACATATAGAGCTTACCACTGCACAAACATCCACTTGGTAGGGGTTACCATAGCCATTCTGCTTGTTCCTCCATGCCATGCGACATTGACAGCCAGGGCAGCATACAGAACAAACAACACGTCTCCCTCGCGCACTCACCATACAGACCTTGTCAGACAGGTATGGCAGATGGTCTGCAGAAATACCAGCTGACATGGGCAAACCCTTCTGCATGACTATATCTACCCTGACAATGACCACTTCTACACCCATGTGTTAATAAACTCATAAGGCAGCTCTGTAGCTTCAAATATAAGGGCAGCTTGTATATACAAGGAGGGTCGCTGGTTCAAGTCCAGTAAAGGAGCATGTTCCCATGGGTAAACTTTATCCCACATTGCACCAGCTTATGCAACCAGCTTTTGCAACCCCTCTACTGACTGGTCTATCAAGGGGCAACACATTCATCAGCTGCACAGACAGCCTTCACTGCCTACACCTGCACTGAGGAGCAGGCTGATAGTAGAGGCAAACTGAATAGGCATTCACATCATGCAATTATTTCAGAGTGTGCTAATAGCACTAGCACAATGAGCACATGTCAGGAATGTTTGCACAGATAAGGATAAGGAGGTGGCAGGCAGGAATGACAACCATCACCACTTTTTCACATTGTGGTGAAGGATGTGTGTGTGTGCGTGTCCAGAATACTGGGGCTTTCTGCAATGCACAGTGGTCCACATTGCATATGCTGTACCCAGCGATGATGTTGCAATATGCATGAAAAGGAGCATAGGATTGTGGGTATGGCCTGAAACAGAACAGTTTGGCCAGGATGTGTCTGCATCAGAGGTAGGGTCGATGTCTGGGACTTCAGAGTGCCCGTCTCTCACATGGCATGGCCTGAGTGGCCACAGGATTTCATGTTGAGAGGGCAATCTCACCCTGACCGAACTGTGACTATGGCATCCAGCTCCAGTGATGTGGGTGCACTCCCTGTCCTGGGAGCCTATTCATTAAGCCAAATGCTGAGTGCTGTTTGTCCCAAGTCAGGGTGTATATAGTTGCACTGTACACACACAGTGTGTGCTGACCAGCTGACTGAGTACTATTGGCATGTGAATTGCTGAGACAACCCTATGATAGGCAACAGGTGCACTCTGACTGTGCTAGCTGTGGCAGATTGATAGTTCTAGATGATTGGGATAGCAGCTGCTCCTTATCCTGCTCACTGTGGACATGGCAAGTTGATAACAGCAGCCCCATGAACACCTCAACAACTCCCACTGCATATGCTGTCCATGGTATCAGCTAGTGCTACATTGGCACTGCCATGTGATGTTCTTGGAAAGACCAACAGGAAGAATTAACTATAACATGCTCTAATTGTACAGGAAAAAAATTGACTAGCAGCAGAGGCCACTCTGGAGACCAGGTGCTGGGTGCCCATCTTCACCCTCAGAGCAACTGCTAAAACTGCTCAGTAGTATGGTTTCCAGCTGTTATGTGCATGTAGCACACATTGTCAGTGTGTCTTAGTGAGTTGATATGATGGATCAATGCATTCTCCATTTGTTGATCAACGGCAGAATGCAGTTCTGCATGAACAGTGCATCATAGGTACTGGAGGGGCTAAACTATACAGGAACACACAGCAGACAATTTAGGCAGTGACCTGCAGTCTCTTCAATTCCAGACATCGCACTACAGTGCAGTATGGAGGTGTAGACTAATGGTTAGTGCAAGCTCACACTACACAAAAAACAAGGGTTTGATTCCCACTTGCTCTTTTTGGGTCTGTGTGGTACTCAGTTCATTTTTATGCCTGTAACAGTCCAGGTTCTGCTGTGACTGGCAGACACAAATCCTTAAACTTTTTTATGCATTTTGAACACAATTTGCGTTAGCACATGTGCAATTCCCCATCATGCCCATCTGAGAGCATGGCTTTATTGGCTCTGCTGCAGCACATTGCAGGGGGTCAAACATGTTCACCCTGCAAAGGTCTGCCACCTGCTTGAAGGCATGGCATAATGGCCATGACACTGGCTTAGGAACCAAGATGCCAGGTTATGAGGGCCACCATCATTCCTGTTTGCGACGTTTAGGACTGTGTTTCTGTTGCATTTTATGCATGCCACAACCTTCAAGGAATGACCACGCCCCCTTGTGACCTTTGGCAGGTCACTTAACCCTCCATTCCCTCAGCTGACTGCAGGATCCTACAGTGCCTGTTTTTCATCAGACATTACCACGTTTTTGGTACAATGTACACCGATGTGACTGCACTGATAAAGCGGTATACTAATAGGCAGTTACATGCATACAGTGTAACCTACATGTGAAACATGAGTCAAGTATGACATCATGACTGTGACTGTACAGCTTCGGCTCCATCACATCTCTGCATTACATGCAGACACATCCTACCCCTCGAATAGCCACCTGCAGGTACCAACTCATGTTCGTACATGCCCCTTTTGCCCAGTTTGAGCGACTCCTGTCCTGTTGTTGCATGCACATTTGTCTGGGGTGTTGTATGGTGGTTGGGTGGCTGGGACAGATGTGAGACCCACATGTCTGGTATCAGGCCTTTCACGTGGCACTGACACACATTTTTCCCACACTGTGCAAATGCATTGGGGATGGCACCTCCGGTACATTGGTGCTGCTAGCCCATACCACACTCTCCTCTGCTTCCATCCTTCCTTCAGTCCATCCATCAGGCTCTGGCAGCTATGTGCAGTCATGTCTTCTCGTGCAAACTGCTACACCATGGCCTACACAGGTACTCTTTTGTGCATTTTGATGCTTCACTCACGCCTCTCCTGTGCCTGATCTTCGCATCCCACTCCTACTCCATCCTCCTTTTGCTGCACACATCGTGCCACTTCTGACTCTGCCAGGGGACATGTCTTTCACATCCTATGCCACACACTGACATTACGGCATTTTACGTGGGCACCTCCCTGTGCATCAGTACAGCTGCCTCTCACATGCTCATCTAACATACTGGCTGCCATGTGGGATGCCCACGGATTTGTCAGGTCTATCATCTCCCACCTATCCTTACATCCATCACCTTTACACTGGCTTTTGCTGGGGCTCCCTTATCCAGCAATAAAGTGACAGCCATTTTCGAGCATTAAGGTACATGCTTAACACCTTAATGCCCGATGTCCTGTTAGTGCACGTTAAGTGGCCCATTGCACCCTTGCCACTAGAATGCCTCCTACCCATCCAGATCCTTTTCCCCATAGAAAACCCCTTATCACTGCCATTAATGCTCAATAATGCCTGCTACCTTAATGCCCTTTAGTAAACATACCCCTAAATATTTACTGCTCGGTACTTATTTGTATTCCAGCTAAGCATTTGCCCTTTCACTGCAATTTTTTTACAGCATTCAATTTGAAAAGAGTTCACAAAAGGAGTTTTTGAAAAAAGGGGGGTGGAGGTTAGCCACAATTAATAGTAATGAGGGAGGGAGATCACCGAGCTATAGGTTCCAGGGGGGTGACAGAAACCCTGGCACCAGCCTGTAAAGAACTATTTACAAACTGAGCTGCATGTAAGACACTTCTATAGAGAGGATAGAATCCACGTGCAGGAACTTCAGTGCCTGTGGTGGCAGAAAACTCTTATAGGGTAAGACATGCCAGATTGAATGTCTCTGTGAAAGATAAATATTATAGTTTGATGCCAGAATTAGGAGAAATTTAGAATTTATTATAGAAAAGAAGTATGTATGAAGCTTGAATGAAAGCTGAAGAAAAAACTTAAATGTAAATGTGAGAACATTTTCCTTTGTGGCTGGAATAAGGTTGAGGGAGCTCTGAAACTCATTTAAGCAGTTTTAAAATCAAGCCGGATGAGGATTTGAATTGATTTATCAGAGAGTGAGAATTTGACTTGTTTCCATGAAGAGTGAGTTTAATTTGAGCACTGTTTTAAGAATAGTTCAACGGTTTGTGAGACTTGCTTTCAACAGCAGTGGAATCCTTCCAGCACTGAAGGAAAAGTAGGGCTGAAAGTATAAAACTTACAGTGCAATAAGAAGAAAAACCCTGAAAGCGAGCTGTTTTAAAACTGAGTACTGCTCATAGGAATTGTTTAATCCTGATACAACCTAACTTTTTCAGTGAGAAAGAAAGTGCATGTGTAAAAGAGAGAAGGATAGAATGTGTGGATTAAAAAACAAACAAACCCTTTGCCTTATTTAAAGAATTCAACTTATTGGCAAGTGGTATAGTTTTTCCTTAACTGATTGACAACAACCCTGATTTTTACAGAGAGTTCTGTGGGAGGGAAAGATAGGGAACTTGATTATTTTTTATTTTTGGGGAATAGCAATCATCCCAAGTAATAGAGAGAAATAAAAGAAAAAAGAATAGAAACACTTTCACACATACTAGGGAGGCAGTTTCTTTTATTGATTTTTAAAGATAGATAGTAGGCATCCTGACTATAGCTGGACATCACCAGAGCAGAGAGGATCCTAAGGCGCCCAACATCCACAAAGCTGCAAGACCTGGAAAGAAGAATGAGATAAGTGACTGACACACCAGTGACTTGTTCTTTTTTTGAAGCACATTAGAGCAATTGAATATATTTTTTGAAACAAAAAGTTTCCTTTCCTGGATGGTAACACCTCTTCACATATAGGGGTACATGTGAAACACAGGGGCACGTTTACTAAACGGCGGTAAAGGAGCAGTCTTTTCCATGCAGTAATGGCAGCGATAAGGGGTTACCGTGTGCTAAGTGTGCTGGGTGTGTCAGAAGCATTCCGGCATTAAGGGGTACAAATGGACACTTACCATGTGGTAATAGCACATGCTGTGTTAAGGGGTGCAAATGGACACTTACCATGTGGTAACAGGACATTAAGGAGTGGTAGTGTACACTTACCGTGTGGTAATGGGACATATACCTTATTGAAGGAAAGCCACTGAAACTCTGAAAGGGGGGCAGGGAAGCCATTGAAGAAAGTATGGATGCAAGCACAATTGGTAGCTGATGGAGTTGACTCACCTGATGCCTGGCAATGGGGCCTATGCTGTTCACTAGGTGAGATAGGCAGCTGCCTAGTGATGATGGTCAGTGTGGGTGTTGGCTGTGTCATGGGCATGGGCTACATGAAACACCATTTGTGTGGATGGGACTGGTGCCTTCGCTTGTGCAACTGCAAGACAATATACCCGACAAAGTGGAATGATAGAAAGGGACAAGTTGAACCCATTTGCCCCATGTGGGGCAAGTAATGATGTCAGAACAGTGCAGGGAATGGCTATGCAATGAGTGTCAGGTGCCTGAATGTATGAGATATATCCTCTTTATATAAAGCTGGGAGGTCACAATGATGGCAAAACAGAAAATGCATCCATACCAGTTGACCCAGACATCTGCTGCGTATACATCACTGTCCTGCTGCAATGCGCCATGGCAGAGCCACTAAAGCCATGTTCTCAGATGTCCATGATGGGGAATGCCATATTGGGTTAGCAAATGTGTTGCCATAATGCATAGTAATGTAGAAGTATGATTGTCTGCAGGTCAGAGCAGAGCCAGGACTGTGCAAGCACATCCAGGCATGAAATGGACAAGTGGGAATCAAACCCTGAACTTTTGACCCTGGCGACATTGCACCAACCAGTAGGCTACACCTCTATACAGCTCTAAGTGGATGTATAGAGCCTGCAGATCTCTGATCAAACTGTTTGCTGTCTACTGGCATAGGTTGGGCCCTCCACTACCCATGAGGCACTGCACATGCAAAACAGCGGTCTGCAGCTGAAGAACCAATGGAGAAAGCACTGATCCAGCATATCAGCTCAGTAAGACGCACTGGATGCATGTGCTACATGCACATAACAACAGCAGGCCTTGCTGCAGAGCAGTTTCAGCTGTCACCCTGCTGGCTGTGCTGTAGGTCCACGTGTTTAGCAGGTATTGTCTTCAGTGTGTTATGCTTTTTTCCTGCATGTTGAGGGTGGCAGTAATTGCAGCAGCTCAGCCCTGTATCCTGCCCATTGGACACTAACACTTCAATAACAATGCACCTCAGTGGCCAGTGTCAATATGCTGCTGCCACAGACAGCCACTGCAGTAGGGGCATATATGTTGGTGTGGGGCTACTGCTATAGTCCTGTCAGGACCCCAGTGAGTAGCCCATGAAACACTGCTGCCCAAACCATTGAAAACTAACAACTGCCTGCAGTACTGGCAGAAAAATTGCCCTTCACTAGGCCATGTCAGCCAAGCACAAACCAACTACAGTAGCTCTGCTAGTCAGCATGCGCATAATGTGACCACAAGCACACTACCTTGGGATAGTCAGCATTGACACCCAGCCATTTACTCAATGATCAGCATCACCAGACAGAAAATATACCCACGTCATTGGAGCTAGACATTACAAAAAGAGCTCTGTGGATGCGTAGCCATGCCATGCTCACTTTCTGGTCATATTGAGAGTGCCATCTCAGGATGACATACAGTGATCACCCAGGCAATGCACGTGGCAGATGGGCACAATGGTGTCTCAGCCTGTGACTCTATCATTTTGGCAGACAGATCCAGGCCAATCTGCACTATTTTGGGTGATACCCACAATCCTCTGCTTTGCCTTATTCACAATTTCCAAACAGGCTGGGAAAAACTCAGACAATGTGAACCAAAGTGCAGTGCAGAAAGCCACAGGACAAAGGGGATCCATACACACACACACACACACACACACACACACTCTTATTGGCGTACTGGGCAAAAGTGGAGATGGTTGACATTGCTGCTTGACACTCCTGTCTCTATGTCAGCTCAAGGATTGATAACGTGTGCTCTGTTTGCACGTGCTATATTACCGTGTGCTATTAGCCTACAACCAGCTGTGGATAGTGGAGTCTGTCAGTGCTGCTGGTGGGTGTTTCCACCCTTGCTGGTCATCTCCTTGAGGGTTGCACATGCTGGAGCTGTACTTACACTGTCAGCTAAACCTTGTCCACAGGAATATGCAATACAGAAACCCCAGCTGGGACTTGAATCTGTGACCCTCTGCACATATACACACTAACTGTGTGTGCTGCCTTATGGGGATAGCAGCTCATGTTGCTCACATGCTTCTCTTCAGCTGACTTTGGCACATGCTGCAATGCACATGGTGCACATGACCAGGACAAGGCTTCTATCTGCTGCAGGTTGGTACCACTTACTATGCCACCACCAAAACCCCACCATGCAGATGTGTCCATGCACTGTCAGTGATGGTGGTCGCAGTCCCAGCATGTTAAACATGCGGGTCTGGCAGGCACCTTGGGCAAAATATCCGGATGGAGGGCAGGGGTACACATGGATGGCCATGCAGCCCCCCATTTTGCTGCCCATGCAGGGGCCCCATCACCACCTGCCACTGATACGTCTCGAGGGGAGGATGGCAGCCACTGCTGTAGTATTTCCCTGGGCACCTGCATTTTCCAGCTACCTGGAGGGCTACAGCATCTGGTACTATCAGCCTCTTCCCCCACACCTAAGTTCTGTGGCAGTTGGGAGGGGGAGGCAGCCTATATCTCTGCCTGGGATGCCAGGACCCTTTGACCATCCCATTGGGCACATTGCCTTTCCGCAGCAGTAGCAGGACTGTGTGCTGCCACTTTCACTGTGGGATCATGACGAACAGCACAGATGGTTCTGCGGATGTCAGAATACCCCTTTGTGGAGAGGCTAAAAAGGTTGGAGCTCACCAACCTGAGGAAGAGATGGCTGAGGGGAAATATGATAGAGGTCTATAGATTATTGACAGGAGTGGTACGTAAACATTGGTCACTTTTTTATGCCATCACACTGTGCACAGACTAGGGGACCTGCAATGCAGCTACAGTGTAACCCATTTGGGTCTTCTAGGTGAAAATATTTTTTCAGTCAATGCGTAATCAAAACCTGTAATCCATTACTGTAGGATGTGGTAAAAGCTGTCAGTGTAACTGGGTTTAAAAAGGTTTGGATGGGTTCCTGGGTAACGGTCCATAAACATTGCTAAACAGGATCTGAGCTATGTACTGCTTGCCCCATTACAGTTATTGGGGATCCTGTGTGTCTTTTGGGGAAACTGCTAGGTACTTGTGACCTAGATTGTGCACTGTTGGACACAGAATACTGGACATGATGGACCTGGGTCTGACACAGTTTGGCATATTTTGTAGTCTTATGTTCCTATGTGCCATCTAGGCAGCTGCCTGGTCCTCCCTGTGCACCAGCAGCTCCCACTGCATTACCCATGTGTCACCTGCTTTGCCTCCATTTGCACCATCAACATAGTGCCCTTTCAAACTTGGGCACTATGCTGTTGCTGCTAATGGAGCATGACTATCACTCTTTTGGGCTCCCCTTTCTGTTCATCACATTGCAGACGTAAAATTGGCTCTCTCTCCTCAAAAATCATCCTTTCCTCCAGGTTTTGAATTGTGTTAGGGTTCCTGCTGTTAAGGTGCCTGTGTTAAGGGAGTAAGCCTTGTTCCTGCCCTCTCCCCGCCCATTGACTCCCACTCATTGCCCCGTGCATGCCTTCTCTTCACCCACAGGGCACTTTCTGCTGCTGGTGTCATTAGCATGCGCTAAAGTGCCTTTTTGCACGCACTAAGTGTGCACATGCACAGTTAGCACGCGCTAACCGCACACTTGCTCCTTAACTGCCATTTAGTAAACATATCCCACAGTGTTAAAACACTTCTTCTACTAAGGAGTATAGCAACTTCAAACTTGGAACAGGTTAACTAATACTTGCCTGGTGTTGAAAAGATCCACATTGCACCACTGTTGAATAATAGAAACATTTAAAAGATTGTTCATAGAAAATAACATCACTAACAACAACTCTTTTAATTGGGCAGGCGTAGGAACCTTCCCTTGACACAAAGACCCATTAATGAGGTCCAAAATCCAGTCCATCATAACCTCAGGATAATCCTTAAACAACCTAATCAGTGCCAGATTCAGCTGTGAGAGATTCACTCTCAAATGTTTCACCAACTCGTGGAGTCGCAATCTTGTGACTGGAGTAAATGCGTCCAACCTATGCTCCACCTCCAAGGCCAACAGCAATCTACACCCTACCCTACTACTCACCAATCCAATTTTCAACCACTGTACTTTATCAAGATAAAACAGATCTACTGGAACTCCTTTCTGCTCTTTCACTCTCTCCCCTACATGCCCAACCCCTGTATCACATGAAACACCTCCCTTTCTTGATTGCCTTTTATGGATTGTTCACTTCAATTTTTATGTTTCATATTATATTTTACAAATGGTATTTTTATTTATATTTTATTGTTTTATTTGTTCAGTTTACTTACTCTGATGTTTATTGTAAAGTTTGTTCAATATGTGTATATTTACAAAGTTTGTATGCATTTTGATTGTTTTTTTGTTTTTCATATAGTATCATACACGCAAGAAATACAATGTGTGCCTTTGATCACTGCTAACTCAGCAGCTCCTGGGTTTTCTTGGCAGTGTAGCCAGAAGTAGATTGCCAGGCCTTTCTTCCAAGGCAATGGAAGGTTAAGTGACTTGCCCAAGGCCAAAAAGAGTACTAGTAGGAACTGAATCCTGGCCGTGCAGGTACCAAGCCAGTGCTCTAACCACTAGGCTATTCTTCCACTCCAGTATGCTAGATATATAATATTTCCTGATGTTGTTTTTAAGTTTACATCCTTGCAACTTCATTTTATATCCTCTAGTTTTACAGCTTTCCCTTCTTTGAAAAAAATTTCTTTGCTTATTAATACCTGAGTAGCCTAATGATTAGAGCACTGCCTTGGGACCAAGAGACCAGGGTCTGATTTCCACTAGCATTCCTTGTGACCTTGGGCAAGTCACTTAACCCTCCATTGCCTCAGAAAATTCCAAGTTGTCAATATCCCTATTTAATGTACATTACAATGTAAACTGCTTTGACTGAAAAGATAAAGCAACATAAAGAACCTGTTAAATAAATATATCATATCTCCCTTCTCCCTCCTCTCGTCTAGGATATACATATTTATATCTTCAAGTCTTTTCTTATACATGTTGACTGCATGTTATATGCAGACGATGTCCTGCTTTACATTCCCTTCTCTACCGAGCATCTGGACCTCTCCCCACTGACGAGTTGCTTCAATGCAATATCTGACTAGCTCCTGTCTCAAAACCTCAGAATACAACATAAGAAAACAGAAGTACTCTTCATAACAAGGAATCCCAATTTTACCCCCCACAATATCTTAAAGTAAAAGAAGCGGAGTTGCAAGCTAAATCCTCAATACGATATTTGGGAGTCACACTAGATCAACGCCTAGACATGAAAGCCCACATAGGAAACGTAGTCAGATCAGTTTACTACAAGATCCGCTCACTTAGACACCTACGTTCCATGCTTGATCCAACTGATTTCCGGACAATCTTCCAGGCGTTGGTTATACCACATTTCGACTATGCCAACGTCATATTACAAGGTCTTCCCCAATCTACATTAAACCCGCTTCAGCTAGCCATGAACGCGGCAGCAAGAGTCATCCATGGAGCCTCTAGGTACGACCACGCTACGCCTCTGCTGATACAGTTGCATTGGCTTCCTATCCAAGCTAGAATAGTTTTCAAGACCTTGATAATCACTTTTAAAGCTGTCAATAATCTCACATCTACATCCTTATCCTCCCTCATCCATAGCACATCTCCAAATAGAGCAAGGAGATCCATGGCTATAAACTCCCTCAAAATCCCGAAGGAACTTACTATTTGCACTAAATCGACAGCCAACAGAGCCTTCAGTCTCAGTGCCCCAAAATGCTGGAATGCACTACCCCCTGAGATCCGGGCTATTAGGAGCCTGACACAGTTTAGGAAAGCCCTCAAATGCCACCTCTTCAACAAGTACCTTATAGAACCCAATGGTGTCACCTAGAGCCCAATAACACCCACTGATACCAGTCCCAGATAAATCTAGGGTATATCAACAACTCACCAAGTGTGATATTCATTCCTATAGTGGGCTGGTGTTTTTCTATGTAACTTCTGTGTATATGATTCCATGTAGTATGTTTTGTAAATAGTTACCCCGGTTATCCAAGTTATTTATACCCTGTTACCTGTAAACTCATACGTGTTAAATGTACTGAGCATTTTGTTCCATGTGAACCGCGCTGATGATGAATAGTGCGGTATATAAGAGACTGTAAATAAATAAATAAATAAAATACATCTTCTGGCGCAGACTCCAAATCATTTTGGTTGCCCTCCTCTGCACCATTTCATGCCTTTTTAGATCCTTTGTGAGATATGGTCTACAAAACTGAACGCAATACTCCAAGTGAGGCCTTACCAACCAGGGGCGGCTCAAGGCAATCTGCTGATTGAGTTGAAGAATGAGATGGCGCCCCCCACCCCCACCTTAGAGGGGGGGCGGGGCTTTTTCAGAAATCCAATCAGAGACTGAACCAAACCAAAAAGCCGATTAGATTATATGGAGGAAATGCAAGATGTTTGCACACAGGGCCGTATCAAACTGCAATCGCGCCTTATGCGACTTGCAACTCTGGCGCACGCCCCCCTCTCCCTACATACCTCCATCCAGCGCTGCCTGCTCTTTCCCTGCTGCTGCCACCCTCTGTTTTTTCAAGGCGGCGCCGACAGCAGAGAAAGAGCAGGCAGCGCTGGATGGAGGTATGGGGAGGAGGAGGGGGCATGAGCCCGATCTGAAAGGTGCTGGCACTTTAAGCGCATCTGTCCCTCCTTGACATCGAGTCGGAGGAGGGAGGGACCAGACCTGCTTAAAGTGCTGCAAAAAGGCTTGGGGGCATATTTTGGCTGCCTGTTATTGTCCTGCCAGCGGCGGCAGGGCAATAGCACAGTCAAAATGCGCCCCCCAAGCCTTTGCACCCTGTGCGGCTTCACTGCTTGCACAGGGCTAGATACGGTCCTGTTTGCACACCAAGGAACTAAAAGAGAGCAAGAACCAACAGCAGCTTATAAAACTAAATTATAACTCATTTTTATTTTGTTGTTATAAACTGTGTTATGGTTCTTGCTTTTTCTTTTTCAATATATATTTTGCATCCACAGTAGGTGCAGAGCAGAACCAGGACATTCACCCACAGAACTCAATATTAAAAAAAAAGATCTGATTCTGATCATCTCACTAACAATAACAACCACTATTCTCCAGTACCAGGCATATTGTGAACTAATAAAAAAACCCTACAACAAAGAGCAAACCTACCATACCATACCATATCAGCACAAACTTCCAAAACTCACATAAGGAGCCCATCCAAAAAAAGCGTCACTGTAAATACTACAGTGGCCCCTGGAACATCCATACACCTATTTGAAAAGCTGAACACATCAAATTACTACAGTACAGTATAGATCTTTATACACAAACACCATGTTCACAGAACACCTGACCTCAGTCACAGACTCACAACATCGACCCTCAACAAGTATAGAAGAAGTAACCACAATCTAAAGTAAAAATAAAAATATGTAGACAAAATTTAAACTGAAACCCCAAGAAGCCAGAGTCCACATGCAGTGCAACATCAGATAAATAAGAGATACTGCTCCCCAATACTGTATAAAATATAAAAATAGCACAAAGTCCAATCACTAAAATTAAATAAAATTATTTTTTCTACCTTTGTTGTCTGACCATTTTATTCTCTGATCATGCTGGTCCCGATCTGAGGCTTCTGCTTTCCTGTCTTCTCTTAGCTCTCTTTCTGTGGTCTATGGTCCATCTGCCATTTCTTATCTCTTCTTTTTTTTCTTCACTTCCTTCCATTAGCCCATTTCCAATTCCATTAACCCTCCCCAGTATCAGCCCCCTTTCCAGTCCTCCCCTCCCAGTACCTTCCAATGTCAACCGCCTTGCATTCCCACGACTGCCACTGGTGTCCATTCCCTTCCAGTCCCCCTCCTTCCCCACTGTCCAGCCCCTTCTAGTCCAAATACCATCCCACGTATCAGCTCACGTCCACCCTCAGTGCCACCCCCCAGTCAGCTCACTTCTAGCCGCCCTACCTTCTGTCCATCTCCCTCAAAGTGCCAATCGCATGTCAGCTCCCTTCCAGCCTCCTCCCCATTACCCAGCCACCTACCACTCCCATCCCCAAGTGTCAGCTCTCTTCCAGTCCCCCTTCAGTACATCTCAGGTGTCAACTCCTTTCCAGTCCCCCTCCTTCCCCCATGTCAGCTCCCTTCCTGCCCCCTCCTTCCTCTGGCAGACCCTTTCAGTATCCGCTCCCTATCAGTCCTTTTCTACCATCCCCCCATTAACCCATTTGTAGCCCTAACCCCTTGTTTTCTTCCAGGGCCAACAGCACTCCCCTCCCCTCCCCCATTAGTCCATTTCCAGTCCTATCCCTTTTATCAGCCCACTCCAGTCCTAGCCCCCCAATCAGCCCATTACCAGTCCAAACTCATTTCCAGTACTAGCCCCCATCTGCCCATTACCAGTCGTAACCCTCCAATAACTCCATTTTCAGTCCTAGCCCCCCAATCAGTCCATTTCCTGTCCTAACCCCCCCATCAACCCATTTCCAGTCCTAGCCCCCTCCCGATCAGCCCATTTGCAGTCCTAACCCCCCATCAACCCATTTCCAGTTCTAATCCCCCCGATAGTCTATTACCAGTCCTAGCGCCCCTCCTGATCAGCCCATTTCCAGTTCTAAACCCCCATCAGTCCATTTCCAGTCCTAACCCCCCCATCAGACCATTTCCAGTTCTAACCCCCATTCCATCAGCCCAGTTTCTAGCACCTCCCCAACGCATGGAAATCGTTCAGCTGTCGATTGAGGGGGGTCCCATGAGCCAGACACCCTACCCTGGTCAGGCATGTCCCTGCGGACCCAGCATTAGTATGGAGATATCTACACAAAGACAATTATGTATGTAATACACAGTGCTTGGGTTGTACCACAGCACCATGGATGCATGGCAAAGGGAAAGGCTAAACAAATGTAGGGCACGCAGGTGCCAGCTTGGCTCACTCACCTAGACCACCTTCATGGCATTGTCCCTTTGCTCTTGGCACCACCACAGCACCCATGTCTCCATTATATGTGCTTCTGCCAACCTGAGAATAAGGCCACAATGTCTTGAATAGTCCCCTTGTCCCCTGGCACTTCAGCACATCCAGGCATTGGGGTCCCATAGTAATACATATACCCCATAGTTGGTTGTCCCATAACGCCCATGCAGGTCAGTTCACATCAGTATCACATGGATGCGGGCAAAACCCAAGGTATAGACTGGAAGTGTACTGCACAGAAGCTTCAGCAACATGTCTTCACTGATGCCCTCCTATGGACAGTAGCCACCCCCTCAGGGAACGTTAGATGGCATGTTACATGGCCTGCTATCTCACACCCCTGTTCGTCCTCTAACTGTGGATGCTATCTACAATGTGTAGTTCTCAGATTCATCCATGTAGTCGATTACATAAACGTCCAACGGAACGTCCAGTTCCTGAGGACATCGATGCAAATGCACCATTTTGCATGTAGCATTCTCCATCTTTCATACATCCAGATGCAAGCCACGAGGAAGTCCATATCAATGCTGCCATACATGTATATGGTGGATTTTGCACTTTGAATATGGGGCAGGTGCAAGAGGGCACAGTAATGGCTGTGAAGGCAAGGGTGTCCATCAGAAAGGAGAACTCCCATCCTGAAGAGGTACAGATGCTACTGCATCAGGTCATCGTGAAGCACCATATTCTATTTTGAAATGCCGGCACCAACTACAGCTCCCACTAAATGCAATCTTCCACTGTAACCACAATGTGAAGGATTGAAAGAAGAAATGTAGGGCAATGAAGTGCAAGGCTAAGGGGAAGGCAGTGGAACATGGTCCCGATGGTCAAGCACCAGTGCTGACTGAGCTGGAGGAATGGATACGGGGAACAATGGACAAGGAGGCATTGACCAGTGTCGGGGATCTGGATCCCTCACGGTCCTTGCAGTAAATTGGTGGATAGCATTCTCCTGTAATGTAATGTGGATGGTCAGTCACCCCAGGACCGTGACTGCAGGTATGCATGGTGGCAGTGCAGCAGCAGAAGCCACTGGCCAGGTATGGCACTGGGCTGCTTAGCACATGCAATAAAGAGTACCCCCTGGTTGAGACAAATGGCCCATTAACAGCATCAAAGCATGTCATACAGGCCTCACCACAACAGTCTACCCACATGAGTGGCAGCCCAGCAAGGCTGGCTGCAGTTCTCAATATGAACATAAGAACATAAGATATGCCATAGTGGGTCAGACCAAGGTCCATCAAGCCCAGTATCGTGTTTCCAACAGTGGCCAATCTAGGTCATACGTACCTAGCAGTTTCCCCAAAAGACACAGGTTCCACAATGCTTGTACTGGGTCAAGCATTGATATCCTGGGTCCCTTCTTAATAATGGTTTATGGACCTTTCCTCCAGGAACCTGTCCAAACCTTTTTTAAACCCAGCTACACTAACAGCCTTTACTACATCCTCCGGTAATAAATTCCAGAGTTTGATTACACGTTGAGTGAAAAAATATTTTCTTTTATTAGTCTTAAATAGTTTACCCTGTAGCTTCATTGCATGTCCCCTAGTTTTTCTATATTCTGATAACGTAAACAATCGATCTACGTTTACCCGTTCCACTCTGTTCATTAATTTATAGACTTCAATCATATCTCCCCTCAGGCATCTCTTTCCCAGGTTAAAGAGCCCTAACCTTTTTAGCCTTTCTTCATAGAAGTATCCTTCCATCCCCTTTACCATTTCGGTGGCTCTCCTCTGAACCTTTTCTAATAACGCTATATCCTTTTTAAGATACGGCTACCAGAACTGCACACAATATTTAAGGTGCAGTCTCACCATGGAACGATATAGAGGCATAGCAGAGCGAGGGTCACTTGTGCTTTATTAAACCAACAATAAAGCACAAGTGACCCTCACTCTGCTCGCCCTTTTGGTTTGTTTGGACTTTCTGCGAGTCAGTGCTCTTTTTTCTGTGTTCTACGATATAGAGGCATTACAGTATCTTTTGTTTTATTTTCCATTTCTTTCCTTATGATACCTAGCATTCTATTTGCTCTCTTGGCTGCCACTGCACACTGGGCCGAGGGTTTTAACATGCTATCCACAATGACACCTAAATCTTTTTCCTGGGTGGTGGTTCCTAATGTGGAACCTTGCATCGTGTAACCATAGTTATTCCCTTTTCCAGGTCATTTATGAATTTATTTATTTACATTCTCTTATATACCGCGCTATTCAATATGAATATGTCAAAAAGCAGCGGACCCAGCACAGATCCCTGGTGTACACCACTATTCACCTTTCTCCATTGGGAAAATTGGCCATTTAGTCCTACCCTCTGCTTTCTATCTTCTAACCAGTTCCTGATCCACAATAGTACACTGCCTCCTATCTCATGACTTTTTAGTTTTGCCAAAAGTCTCTCATGAAGGAACTTGTCAAAGGCTTTCTGAAAGTCCAGATACACTATATCAACAGATTCACCTTTGTCCACCGGTTTATTCACACCTTTAAAAAAACATAACAGATTAGTAAGACAAGATCTTCCTTGTCTAAAGCCATATTGGCTGTCTCCCATTAGGCCATGACTATCTACATGCTGAGTAATTTTGTTCTTTATGATGGTTTCTACCATTTTTCCCGGTACTGACGTCAGGCTCACCGGTCTGTAGATTCCCGGATCACCCTGGAACCCTTTTTAAAAATTGGTGTTACATTGACGATCCTCCAATTTTCAGGTATTACAGATGATTTTAATGAAAGTTCACAGATTACTAATAGCAGGTCTGCAATCTCATATTTCAGTTCTTTCAACACCCTTGGATGTATACCATCCGGCCAGATGATTTGCTACTCCTCAGTTTATCTAAAAGTTGTAATACATCTTCCTGATGTATTGATATTTCCTTCAATTCTTCCGCACCTTTTTTTTTTTTTTTTTTTCAATATTTTATTTTGAACCATCAAACAGAACATCAAATACAGAGCATAAGACAATCGCTCCCTGGGGTGGGCTCTGATCCCCAAGGTGCAGGATACATAGATGGTTACATAGTTTTTAAGATAATACCCCTATTTGCGCCCCCGTCCCCCCCCCCCGCCCTCCCCCCCCCACCACCCATACGCAAAACCCACCCGGACCAGCATATATATATCAGTACCGAACCTCTGTAAGTCTCTACATACATCCAGGGCTATCAACAGCCTAATTGCAGGGTTACATTACGTGTCCGAGGACTCAACTTTTGAATATAGGGCTCCCACAGTAACCAGAAAGCAGACCATCGCTTCACATGACCTCGTGCAGCCCGACATTCCAGGAGCATAAGTTGATGGAAGGAGTTCCGCCACTCCCAAAAAGAGGGAGGGTGGCCGTCCCTCCACCCACGTAGAATGGGGCCTTTACCCACCAGACATGCCTTCCGCACCAGCCAACGACTCCATTTCCCCTTTGGAGAGGTGAGACCCAGGAGATCCAAGACGATCAAGGCCGCATCCCAGTATACAGGTTGTCCAAGGAGGTCGGCCATATAGAGGGCAATTCTATGCCAATAGGGGCGTATGCGCCGGCAGCCCCACCACATATGGTACAAGGTCGCCAGGGGCTCCGCACAGCGGGGACAGCTACCATCTGCGGTTAAATGGCAGCGAAGGGCTCGCCGCGGGGAGAAATGAACCCTAGTTAAACACTTAATTTGAATTTCTCGCCAGCGAGCACCATCCGCCAGGCTCGCCACCCTCCGGAGAGCCACCAAAATAGTACCATGGGGGATCTCTCGACCCAACTCCACCCCCCAGGCTCTTTCCACACCGCTGTAATCCGGCTGTGGTCGAAACTGCTCCAACCGAAGATGGAAGGTCCGAATAGACGGCCGCTCAGCGTCGCCAAACCCGAAAAACGCTATTATCTGGGCCGAGCGGTCGCCACAGAGTTCCGACCGTGGAAGGGAAGCCACGTAATGGGCCACTTGCATGTATGCAAAGAAGTGTAGCGGCCCCAATTTATATTCGCGAGATAGCATGGGAAAGGGCTTCGGTTTACCCGCCAGGTCCACCACATGGCCCAGCGCCCGCACTCCGCTCTCCCCCCACTGACGAAACGCTGCCGTGTCAGTCCCCGGGGTAAAATTGGCGTTACCCCAAATAGGTAGCCAGCTCGACACCTGCCACCGGCGGCCCCAATAGACATTCAATTTCCGCCAGGTTTTATACACCGGGGCCAATAACACGCTGTCCGCTAAATGCGTAGGCCACCTACTCACCTCCAAATGCAAAAGGGCCCGTAGAGAATGGGGTGCCACGTACGCCTCCTCAAACGCTCTAGGGGTATAAAGATCATTATCCCCGAGCCAGTCCCCCAAATGGCGGGCTTGACAGGCCAGCACATAAGCACCAAGATCTGGAAGCCCCCATCCCCCCCCACGGATCCTCCCCATGAGTCTACGGTACGAGACCCGAGCTCTTGACCCCCGCCATAGAAAGCCCCGAAATTCCGCCTCAAAGCACCTGATATCCCGACGAAGGATCCACACAGGGAGGGTCTGTAGCCAGTATAAGATCCGCGGCAGGAGGACCAATTTGATCGCCGCAATCCTCCCCATAAGGGATAGGGGGAGGGACTGCCACGCCTGCAGCTGAGTCCTCACCTTGGTCAGCATCCGTCGCAGGTTAGTCCTATATAGGCGACCCGGCTGACAGGACAGTACAATTCCCAAGTATATGAACTGGCGCTCAGCCCATCGGAGGGGAAAGTCGCCCACCCAGCTACCCCGAAGTCGGCCAGAAACATCAAGGGCTTCAGACTTATCCCTATTGATACTAAACCCCGCAATCTGCCCAAAAACGCGGAACTCCTGCAACAGAGGGGGTAGGGAATCCCCGGGAGAAAGCAAGTGCACCAACAGGTCATCGGCAAAGGCCGAAATCTTAAAGACCTGAGGGCCAATACTTACGCCCCGGATTGTCCGCATACCCGCCACTCGGCGTAGAAGAGGGTCCAAAGAAAGAACAAAAAGGAGAGGAGAGAGGGGGCAGCCCTGACGGGTCCCCCTCTGCAAAGAAAAAGGCTCGGAGATGACTCCATTACAGAGTATCGCTGCGGTAGGGTTGGCATATAAACTGTCGACCATGTTACAAAACAACGGCCCCAAACCATACTGAGGGAGGATGAAGCGCAGATATTGCCAGTCCACCCTGTCAAAGGCTTTTTCTGCGTCAAAGCTAATCAAGAGGGAGGACAGGTGTCTATACTGAACCCATTCTAAAGACGCTATGATCTTACGTAAGTTGCGGACCGCGTATCGCCCCTTAACAAAACCGACCTGGGACTCATGGACCAACTGCCCCAAAAACTCCGCCAGGCGGTCTGCCAAGATCTTGGCCATTAATTTAAGGTCGAAGTTGAGCAAGGAGATCGGACGATACGAGGCTGCAGAAAGAGGGTCTTTGGCCGGTTTGGGGATAAGAACAATATGAGCATGATTAACCCCCACCGAAAAGAGCCCTGCTGCGCGCGCCGATTATGTACCGCAGTCAGCGTTGGGGAAATCTGTTCCTTGAGGATTTTGTAGAATTCGGCACCTAGACCATCGGATCCTGGGGATTTGTAGCAGCTGGCCTTGGAGATGGCCCCGTGCAGCTCGGCCACCGTAATTGGCTGATCCAACTGAGCTCTTTGCTCATTGGAAAGGCAGGGCAAGTCTAGTCCCCTCACATAATCCGCCATCTTCGCAGGAGATGTCGCCTCCGCAGTGTAAAGTTTCTGAAAGAAAGAGCGAAAGACCCGCGCTATCGCCGGGCTGTCTCTTTGCAAAATCCCAAGATCATCTCGCAAGGCGGGCACCAATTTAGAGCCCCGGGGTCCACGCAGGCACCGAGCCAATAACTTTCCCGGCTTGTCCCCATAACGGTACAATTGATAGCGATAATACAAGACTGACTTCTTTGCTCTCTGGTGTAACAGTTCGTTTAATTCCATTTGAGAATCCCATAGCTGCTTTTTTAAGCCCGCAGTGGGAGTATGGGCCCAGCGTCGTCGCAAGTTCGTCACCAATCGCTCTAAGACCATAATACGTTCGGCCCTTAATCGTCGTTTTCTAGCAAGAAACCCAATTATGTCCCCCCTCAGTACGACTTTCGCCGTTTCCCAGAGCAATTCGGGGTCATCTTGATGACCCCTATGGTCGGCCTCGAACTCCTGCCACCGCCGCCGCTGTATAAATGCACGAAATTGGGCGTCTCTGTATAATTCCAATGGGAAACGCCATTGAAAGGCCCGTGACGTACTCCCACTCCAGAAGACTTCCATCCAGACAAATGCATGATCAGATATCTCTACAGGCCCTATCTGGGCGTCCCCCACCTTGGCAAACAGCTCAGCGGATAACAACAAATAGTCTATACGTGCACTTGTGCCGTGGGCCCGGGATTGATGTGTGTAATCCCGCTCGCCCGGATGTAGTAATCGCCAGGGGTCCACTAGCCCCAGCCTGGAACAGAAACGTCGCAGTGCCTGCACCGTCGCCCGTCTTTCCCTTTGCTCCCCCACTTTAGAGGTATCGAGATCAATATCCATGACCCCGTTGAAATCTCCCCCCAAAATAACGGGGTGCTCCGGCAGCGTCTCAAGTGTGGAGGCAAGGCGCGCATACAGGGACAAATCAAGTACATTGGGACAATACACGCTACCAAGAACTACTGGCCTCCCCTCAAGGACGCCCTGCACCAGTACATATCGGCCCGTCGGATCAACGAGTTCCTTCACCACCTCCATCCTTACCCGTTTGTGAATCAAAAGCACTACCCCACCCTTCTTACCAGATGCTGGGGCCCCCCAGACCTGTCCCACCCACTCTCGGCAAAGTTTACGGTGTTCGTCGGCAGTCTGGTGGGTTTCCTGAAGCATAGCGATGTCTGCTCCCTGCCTAGCCAAGGCCTGCAAAATTTTTGCCCGTTTAATCGGACTACCCAGGCCACAAACATTCCAAGAGATTATCTTAAGTGGCATACATCATTAAACTGGGCACACAAATGTCTGCTAAGTACCATACAAAATATAGGGAAGACACCCCCCCAGCCCGGGGTCCCCCCCCACAGCCCTTCAAAGACCGTCCTCGGCCCGTCACTACCTCAACTGGTCCCCAAAAATACAATGTTCCGACTCCCCCCCTCCCCCTACCCCTCTTCCCCCCTTCCCCCCCTTCCCCCCCCTTAGCTTCTACCTCTCCCTCTCCACCCCTCCCCCTCCCTCCCACCACCCCCCTTCGATTCCTTGATTCTACTACCATCCTCCGCTCCTCTTCAGTGAATTCCTAGATGCGTGCGGTACCCCCCACTCCTCCAACGCCCCCATTCCACTACAAACCACCCCTCCCCCCGGCCCCCCCCAAAGACACAGCCACCACCCGGACTACTCCCCACCCATCCCCCACACCCAAAGGAAACCAACAGTTCTACTGAAAGCAGTCAAGACAATCCCAGCAGCCCTCCACCCCCACAACAATTACCATCACCATCACTTTACAGTCCAAAGCAAGTAACTCTTAGCTTGTTCATCAGGGCATTAATCTTCTCCTCCGATCCTCAGGACTCGGCTGCCACTGCGGCCCTCCGCCGTATCTCCTCCACGTAGGGCGTGGCTGCTAATGCGGAGTCAAAAGTCCGACGGATCCCGTCGTGGGTGAAGACCAATCGGGCGGGATATTGCACCATGAACTTAATATTATTGTCTATCAGGGTCTGGCACAGTGGTCCGTAATCACGTCGCCGCTGTCCTAGGGCTGCTGAGTAATCCTGAACAATACGTAGCCGGGCATTGTCCTTCTGAATGGTCCCTGTCTTACGCGCTGCACGCAAGACCGCTTCTTTCTGTGGAAATCTCAGGAACCGTGCTATTGTCACCCTGGGTCGGGTATCGTTAGTCCTCCGGGGTCCAACCCGGTGCGCTCTCTCTATTTGTACTGAGGCACCTTCGGGTTCATTCGCCAGTAGTTGTTTCACCAGATCTTCTAAGTATGGGCGCAGGTCCCGATCCTCGACGGTGTCTGGGATCCCAAGAAATCTCAGGTTGTTACGGCGGGATCTATTTTCTAAGTCATCTAGTTTTGCTTCCTGCCCCTGAAGCAGTTTTTTCACCCGAACCATCTCCCGCTGTAGCTCCAGCACGTGCTCCTCGGACTGCTCTATCCGGTGCTCTGCCTCCTGTAGGCGGCCGCCCAAGGCCTCCACTGAGGTCTGGACAAGGTCCATACGGCCCCGTAGGTCCTCGAACTGAGCAGACAGCGCTCCCGCTACAGCTATGGAAATTTCGTCCACCATCGCTGCTGTGGTCTTGGCCTCCCCCCGCAGCGGTGAGGATTGCTCCCCCCCCCTGGGCGGCAGGGGAGTCTTCTCCTTCTCCACCCGACGACCTCCCTTTGCCGCCATCACCAAGGCCTCTGTTGGAACCCACGCAGGGGGAGGGGGGGGGTCCGCTCCACACGCCTGGCGATGAGGGCCTCCTTCGTCGACCTCCCTGGTTCGCAACACAGTCCCAGATCCGAGCCTCAGGTGTCGCCGGGGCTACTCAGGCCTCTGTACACAGGAGATGTAGTATAAGTTCAGGGCTCTGAGGCACTAAATGAAAGGCAAGGATCCCAGTCGGCGGCGCTCTGGAGGGAAGGCCTGGGCCACGGGTACTGACGCCCCGTAGTTAGGTACAGTTCTGAGGCCCCTAGGTGTCAAAGGTGGGGCAGTGCGCTGAAGAAGGAACACCAGTCCCGGGCCCCTACACTCAGCGAGGTATAAGCTTCAGTCTCGGGCGCCTAGACACCGGAGGCCAGGTGCAGGACGCAGGTTACAGACTCCTCAATGGTGAGAGCAGGGCTCCGGTCAGAGACTCCAGGATGCCAGAGGCAGGGGGGGCAGGATGCAGTCCAGTATATCCCAGTGCAAAAGGACAAATCTCAGGATCCCAGCTGGCAGAAAGAGGCAGGGGTCAGTGGCTCGATGGAGGAGAGAGGAGGGCTCAGGTCATAGCCACTCGGCCCCTTGCAGGCCCTCTGGGGTGGGGGTGGAAGCAGGCAACACAAAGGGCATTTCACAGCCGGGCCCCATAAGGGATCTTAGCCTCCCCCGATCCCTCCCGCGTCAGGCAACCACACGGGGCACAGGCTGGAGACACACTGGAGGCAAAAACAGGGGGGGGGAGGAGCACCAACCGTAAGGCCGCGGCCGCCGCAGGGATCTCCCTGCAATCCCGGGCAGGTTGTCTTGGGTCGCCGACTGCCTACTCACCCCACCACGTGGCTCTCAGCGCGGCGCCGGCAACATGGGCCGCGCTGGTCCAGGCCGCCTCCGGAATCTTTAAGCGCAGGTGAGAGGGGAGCGCCGGATCATCTCTCCCTGCTGCGGCTGGTGTAAGGGAGCTCCGGGGGGTGCGTGGAAACCCCGATTTCAGCCCCGAACGGGCATTTGGCGGCGCCGGAGGAGCAAGGGGCCCAGAGCTCGAGCGGCGTGCGTCCGCTCGGGTTCACCGCATCACCGGAAGTCTTCTTCCGCACCTTTAAATACCACGTCAGTCATGGGTAACATCCCTACTTCTTCCTCAGTAAAGACTGAAGCAAAGAATTCATTCAGTCTCTCCGCTATCGCCTTGTCGCCTCTTAGTGCCCCTTTAACCCCTCTATCATCTAATGGACCAACTGACTCTCCACAGGTTTTTTGCTACGAATGTACTTGAAAAAGTCTTTATTTCGTGTTTTTGCTTCTGCAGCAAGCTTCTTCTCAAATTCTCCCTTTGCCTCCCTTATCAATGCCTTGCATTTGACTTGCTAGTGCTTGTGCTGTTTCCAGGTTTTGTCATTTGGCTCTTTTTTCCATTTCCTGAAAGATGCTTTTTTGGCAACAACAGCCTCTCTGACCTCACCTTTAAACCATGCTGGTAGTTTTTTGGACTTCCTTCCACTTTTCTTAAAGCGTGGAATACAGTTGGTCTGGGCTTCCAAGATAGTATTTTTCAACAACACCCAAGCTTGATGTAAGACTTTAACCTTTGCAACTGCTCCTTTTAGTTTTTTCTTAACTATTTTCCTCATTTTATCATAGTCTCCCTTTCGAAAGTTAAAAGGTAGTACTGTGGATTTCCTTACTATCCCTCCTCCACTAATTAAATCAAGTGTGATCATGCTATGATCACTATTGCCAAGTGACCCCAAAACCCTTATCTCTTGCACTAGATCTGGTGTTCCACTAAGGACTAGGTCTAATATGGCTTCCCCTCTGGTCAGTTCATGAACCAGCTGCCCCAAGAAGCAGTCATTTATTTAATCTAGGAACATTATCTCCCTAGCATGTTCTGCCGTGACACTGACCCAGTCGGTACCGGGGTAATTGAAATCACCCATTATTATTACTGCGCAGTAACATTTGTTAGCTTCCTTGATTTCTTTGAGCATTTCATCATCCATTTATTCATTCTGGCCAGGCGGTCGATAGTACACCCCCACTGCCATCGCCTTCCCCTTTCTACATGGAATTTCAATCCATAGAGATTCTACAGCAAATTTTGTTTCCTGCAAAACTTTAATCCTTTCTGACTCAATGCTCTCTCTAACATAGAGCGCAACCCCTCCAACAATTTGATCAGCTCTATCATTATGATATAGTTTGTACCCAGGTATCATAGTGTCCCACTGGTTGTCCTCCTTCCACCATGTCTCTGAGATTACAATCATATCTAACCTCTCATTTAGTGCTATATATTCTAACTCTCCAATCTTATTTTTTAGACTTCTAGCATTTGCATACAAGCATTTTAGAGACTGTATTTTATTCATATTAATCTGGCTATTGGTAGGCATGGGTAATTCGGGATCTTTAAGCTCTGTCTTCTCCATACTCAAGGGCATTTGGGCTACTTTACTCTTTTTTGGAACCTCTCTGCTTTTGGTAGTATCCTTCAAGGATACATTCTTCCGAACCATCCGCTCTTGGGCGACTGTCGGCTTTCCCCTATTATCTAGTTTAAAAGCTGCTCTATCTCCTTTTTAAAGGTTAATGCCAGCAGCCTGGTTCCATCCCGGTTAAGGTGAAGCCCATCCCTTCGGAAGAGCCCCTCCTTTCCCCAGAATGTTCCCCAGTTCCTAACAAATCCAAACCCTCATCTCTGCACCATTGTCTCATCCACACATTGAGACTCCGGAGCTCTGCCTGCCTTTTGGGTCCTGCGCGTGGAATGGGAAGCATTTCGGAGAACACTACCCTGCAAGTTCTGGATTTCAACTTCCTACCTAAAAGCCTAAATTTAGCCTCCAGAACCTCCCTACCACATTTTCCTATGTCATTGGTACCGACATGTACCAAGACAGCAGACTCCTCCCCAGCACTATCTAAGAACTTATCTAGGTGGCGTCTGAGGTCCGCTACCTTCGTACCAGGCAGGCATGTTACCAGGTGATCCTCACGTCCACCAGCCACCTAGCTATCTACATGCCTAATGATCGAATCACCAAATATAACAACTGTCCTATAACTTCCCTCATGGGCACATGGCCCTGGAGAAACTTCCTCGGTGCGAGAGGGTTTTACATCATCTGGAGGACAGGTCCTAGTTACAGGATCACTTCCTGCCACACCTCTCCTGTCACGTGACCTCTCTCCTCCATGGCAACTGGTATGCTGCCAGACTGGATGTGGGACTTCAGGACTATATCCCTGTAGGTCTCGTCTATGTACCTCTCTGTCTTTCTTATGTCTTCCAAGTCTGCTACTCTAGCCTCTAGAGAACGGACTCGTTCCCTGAGAGCAAAGAGCTCCTTGCACCTAGTATACACATAAGACCTCTCACCAACTGGGAGAAAATCATACATGTGACAATCAATGCAAAAGACTAGAAAGCCCCAATCTTGCTGCTGGACTGCTGTCTGCATCTTAGTTTTAAGCTTGTGTTCAGATCTTTAAGTTCTTTACTTACTAAGGGTTGCTATGGATATTTATACTAATAAAACTGTACCTAATATGTTTAATATACCTTGTTCACCGAAGCTTAATTAATCTCAGGTCCTTAGTGTATCACAGATTTGGATAACGAGCTTCACCTGAGAGCACCTCCTTATTTATTTATTTATTTATTACAGTTTCTTATATACCGCGCTATTCGGCATCAGCGCGGTTTACATCATAACATAACTACCATGACGACAAGGTGTCTGGTTTTACATTGAACAGGGAAAAAAAACAACAAAACTTGGATAACAGGGTTAACTATATACATACATGGTTTTACATTGAACAGGGAAAAAAACTTGGATAACAGGGTTAACTATATACATAAGCTATTTACACTGCAGGATGTGTAAGTACCTATCAAACTACGATTATCCCGGGGTACGTGGGTATTGGGGAGGGAGGGAGGGAAATAACACGTATTAAAAGAGGGCTGCTACACAGTACCCTGTCCTGTACTGCTGAGGTAAGCTGTTACCAACTTCCTGGGTGATTAATTTATTTTATTTATTTATTTACATTCTCTTATATACCGCGCTATTCTGCATCAGTGCAGTTTACATTGAACAAACTGAAATTACATTGAACAGGGCATTATAACTTGGAGATAACTATTTTACAGGGAACATGGGCTATGGAGGGTTAAGTGGCTTGCCCAAGACCACAAGGAGCACCTGTGGGACTAGAAACCCCAGTCCTTCCGGCCCAAGGTTGCTGTCCTCTAGTGGGATTTGAACCCCTGACCTTCCGGCCTAAAGTGCCTTGCCCCAACCACTAGGCCACTCCTCCACTCTGTTAACAGTCCTTGCTTGGATAGAAGAAGTCTTTCAAAATGGCCTTTTGACCTGACACCTGGTGTTAGCACCTATTGAAAAAGGTCTTACAGGTCTCTTGCCCCCTAGGTAGAAGGCCTCTTTGTAAAGGTCTCTAGAAGACTATTTGTTGCTCAAAGAGTACTAACCCTGTTTAGCCTTTTATGCTAAGTTATATTCTGATTTGATTTAAATTACAGCTTTTGCTGCTGCTAGGCTCTGACTTATTATGAAATTTAAACTACATTCTTTAATTTTTTATTTATAATTATATCCAATTTACATTCAAGTAAATACATGATTGAAAAAGAAAAACAATGGGCTATAACATGGTAACAAAAAGAAAAAATAAGAAATCATTAATCTAAATACAATATCATGTCACCCATATCATATTAGACTCCAATACATCAGGAAATAAATATAACAAACAGTACAGGATTATAACTAAACCCGCACCATCAAGAACTTACATAATCAACAGGTAAAGACCTATGTGTCAGCTGGATGAGATGGCATCTCCAATGGTGCCAATAAGGGAGAGCGTGGAAAATTCAGAAAACGCAGGTTACAACGTCTAACCTGGTTTTCCAAATATTCCATTTTTCTGGAAGACACATTTCTGTCCAAAACCTGGGCATTCACTAATTCACGCAAATGCCCAACTTCTTGTTCCAACTACAAGCTCTCTGCTGGGTTCTAAATTTAACCAGAACGCTCTCTTCTGTGTTTCAAATGTAAACTAGTCCTTATTATGAAATTTAAACAACAAGCTCTCTGCTTGGTTCTAAATTTAACCAGAAAGTTGTCTTCTGTGTTTTAAATTAAAACTAAAAGTACTTTGGTGATACTAGGCCCTGAGTGAGTATTACATTTAAACTACAAGCTCTCCACTGGGTTCCAAATTTAACCAGGAAGCTCTCTTCTGTGTTTTAAATTTAAACTAAAAGTACTTTGCTGATACTAGGCCCTGAGTGACTATTAAATTTAAACTACAAGCTCTCTGCTGGGTATGAAATGTAACCAGAAAGTTCTCTTCTGTATTTTAAATTTAAACTTAAACTGTTGCTACTAGCCCCTTACTGATTTAACAAAAAACACTGGGTTTACAGATTAATTAGCTTTAATACAAGGAAGTCCTTTCAGAAAAATCCCAGAAGTACATACTCAGAATTGCAGATCTCTCTCCAGAAGTAGCAGTCCCTTTTTCTAGTCCTTCAAGACTGAGGATCACAGAGCTCTGGTTGAGCTGTTTATGCCTGGGCTGCTGAGGTAAGCTGTGACCAACTTCCTGTGTGATTAACATCTTTGCTTGGATAGAAGGAGTCTTTCAAAATGGCCTTTTGACCTGCCACCTGGTGTTAACACCTATTGAAAATGTTTTACAGGTCTCTTGCCCCCTAGGTAGAAGGCCTCTTTGTAAAGGTCTCTAGAAGACTTTATTTGTTGCTCAAAGAGTACTGACCCTGGTTTGCCTTTTATGCTAAGTTATATTCTGATTTGATTTAAATTACAGCTCTTTGCTGCTACTAGGCTCTGACTTATTATGAAATTTAAACTACAAGCTCTCTGCTGGGTTCTAAATTTAACCAGAAAGCTGCCTTCTGTGTTTTAAATTTAAACTAAAAGTACTTTGCTGATACTAGGCCCCGAGTGAGTATTAAATTTAAACTACAAGCTCTGTGCTGGGTTCCAAATTTAACCAGGAAGCTCTCTTCTGTGTTTTAAATTTAAACTAAAAGTACTTTGCTGATACTAGGCCCTGAGTGACTATTAAATTTAAACTACAAGCTCTCTGCTGGGTATGAGATGTAACCAGAAAGTTCTCTTCTGTATTTTAAATTTAAACTTAAACTGTTGCTACTTTCTCCTTACTGATTTAACAAAAGACACTGGGTTCACAGATTAATTAGCTTTAATACAAAGAAGTCCTTTCAGAAAAATCCCAGAAGTATATACTCACAATTGCAGATCTCTCTCCAGAAGTAGCAGTCCCTTTTTCTAGTCCTTCAAGACTAGCAGAGAAGTGGCAGCCAGAGATATCCCTAACCCAAGACAAATGTGCATAATTAAATGGGTCTCAAGTAGGGCATGCAAGTAGGACTGTGACACAGTATCAAGAGCAAGGACCGGAAAGGCTAGAACAACATTGCTGGCTGCCACCACACTGCACATAATTTCACCAGGAAGAAATGCAATGTGAGCAGTTATGTTGGGGTGGCTGGGCAAACACAAGATGGATGGTGAATCATGGACAATGTGAGGGTTACATGCTAGCTGTGCTCATCTCCCCTTTCCCAATTGTGATGCTGTGCACCCATTCACCGATTGCAGCACCAGTGTACATTGATTCCCCATAACCTGTTGGCCGTATCATGGTACACAGACATTGGCATGGTGTAGTCAACTTGTATGCTCATGGCATGCCCCGCCAGATTAATGCACTTAAGTCTGTGTCTGCCGTACTTCATATCCACGGTGACAGTGAGACTGGAGCAGCCAGTCTGATATGTACCACTCACCTTTAGATACTGGTACTAATGGCAGGGTGATGCAGCAGTCCTGAAACGATGGCATTGATGGCCCAGAGAAGGTCAGGCAGGAGTACAGTCCAGGCACATTGGATGCAAACACTCAGTAGAGGCAGGAGGAGATGAGTGCCATAATGGACAGGATAGAAAGCGAGCCACAGCAGCACACCTGCAGGATGAAACAGAGGATAAGCACATGGAGGAGATGGCGCAGGAGGATGCAGCACAGGAGGAAGTGCTTCAAATCTTCACTGGTACAGGTGACCCACCTTGCAAGGAGGCAAGAATGGGGATGCCAGAGGAGGGCCCACTGCCCAGTCATTGTAGACAGTTGTTCATCCATTATGGGGAGCAACTCCTATGCCAGAACGAAGAGTTCCTGGAGCTGTAGAAGGCACATATCAGTGCCCTGCAGACTATTCTTCAGGCACTGCATGTAAACGTGATAAGCGTATGCAGCACAGGCTGGAATACATCAGCAAGTCCTCGGAGACTCTATTTATTTATTTTATTTATTTATTTACATTTCTTTTATACCGCGCTATTCGACATCAGTGCGGTTTACATAGAACATAAGACATACACGTTGCATATAATGAACTGTGTTTACAGGTAACAGAAAATAAAACTTGGTTAACTTGGGGGAACTATTTACATCGGATTTTCATATTATACAGGCTATACTCATGAGTGTCTTATAGGGTAGGTTTAGTCATAATATCTATCTTAGACTGCAGGTGACGCTACTGTATCTTCGTCTGTCTTGTAGTACTGAAGGAATAGGTAGTGTTTCACTGCCTTCCTAAATTGGACCAAGTCAGTGATTGCTCATATGTTGGGTGGAAGAGAATTCCAGCTTCTCGGTGCACATAGTTTGAAAGCTCTGTTAACTGTAGCATGAGTGCAGTGGGTTATTTCTTTTGGGACTACCAATGTGTCGATAGCTGCCGATCTCCTGGACCTGTTGGATGGTGTGGTATGAATGAGCTCTGCTAGTGATATAGAGGCTAGTCCATTGATTGATTTGAAAGTAAGTAGCAGAATTTTGAAAGATAGTCTGGACTGTATGGGGAGCCAGTGAAGATGTTTTAGGATGGGTGTGATATGATCTTTCTTAGACGCTCCGATTAGAACTCTCGCTGCCGAGTTCATCGCAAGCTGTAGAGGGTTTAACGTAGATTGAGGGAGACCGTGCAGGATTGAATTTGCGTAGTCAAAATGAGGCGTCTCAGGTCAAATGTCTGCATTCTGGTGTTGCACATCACCCAAATGGGACCAGTCCCTGGCAATGAGCCTCCAGGCCTTCCATCAATACCTTTGACAACCATAGAAACCTGAATGGAGAGCAGGGCTACATGGGCCTGGACCCGCGGACAACATAAGACATCCATGAGCAACATTCTCAGAGCTCCCCCCTGCAGCACAGGCTCCCCCATGAGGTTCCCCAGTTTCTACTCTGCTGCAGCACTGGATGCTGGAAAGGTTAAGCAAGGAGGGGTCTAGCTCTTCAGCTTCCAATGACAGTACCCATGATACCTCATGCATTCATACACAGGCATTGGCAGTCACAGAGGGTGTGGGCAGGAGGGCGTGAGGGTCACATGTCTGTGGCAAGGGCAGGGTGAAGCATAACACATGGGCAGTGACATGTCAGCACTTTACATGCTTTGATGAGCAGCAGTGGTGAAGGAGGTGGTGGGGGCAAGGTGGCATGATAAAGGATTACTGCTGGGGTTCGAGGACAGGGCACATGTACAGGGATGGGTGGAAGTGGGCCACCATGTCAGGGGTGCTGGGGCAGTTCAGGGGTCCTCGTGGTAGAGGGGCCAACATTAGGTTATTGTTGTTTGCATGTGTGAAGTATAGGGTTGTTACAACCTTCTCTGGGAGTGGAGAGGGGGGCATGAGAAATAGAGGGTATGATCAAGGGGATCTGGTAAGGCAGATGGGCAATGGGTGATGGGCATGGAAGGAAGGGCAAGGCTGGATGGGCAAGGAGGGAAAGAGCAAGGGGGAAAAGGTAAGGGATGTTTGTGAAAGCTTATATTACAGTTCCCAAAGGGTAAGGGATGTTTGTGAAAGCTTATATTACAGCTCCCAAAGAAAACATGTACCTTACCAAAAATGGTTCTGTATCAGTCTTTTTCTTGCTCATTCTCCCTATCTGTGCCACTATCTGAGCTCTCCTCTGCATCATCATCCTCGGGTGTGTAAGGGCTGACACCTCCTCTTGGCCAAATTGTGTAGCATGCAGCAGGCCATGAAGATCTGGCAGACCTTTTGTGCGCTGTACAGCAGCTCATCCTCGGATCTGTCTAGGCAACAAAAGCATGATTTCAGTTGGCCATATGTATGCTTATTGATGGCATGGGTTATCCTGTATGCCCGGTTGTAGCGCTCCTCTGCCTCACTGTGTGGGGAAGACGATAGGGGTCATCAGTCAGCTCCTCAGTGGGTAGCCATGATCATCTCTAGCAGGGAATATTGAGGAAGGGGACAGTGCAAGGCTGTTGGTGACCACACATCGCTGCATTCTCCCATACTACTATTTGTCTGCCTTTTCTCTGCCTCCAATCCAGTCTTTTGTTTCTCATGTGCACACTCCCTCCACCTGCTTCATGGCACTAGCTGTAGCCAAATGTTTGGCCAGTAGACTATGATTTAGATAGGAGCCAGCCACCTGTGATTGCACCAGGATTTAGACATCATGGCATGACCCTGGGAATCAAGGAAAGACATAATTTTTTTCATCCTCTCCATTGCAAACTACCTGCATGTTCATGGAATGATAGGACTTGCGATTTCTGTAGGTTGCTTCCCTAGCACCGGGAGGGGTGCAGAACCACATGTGTGCAGTCTATGACACCGAGCACTGCGAGAAAGCCTATGTAAGTCAATAATGATCTGTTGGTGCTGCTGGGCCATCCTGGTGAGGAACATTGCGAGGAACTGCATGAGAAACTGTGGCACGGTTGACTGGCTGATGTCTGCCATGGCTGTGAGCATGGACTGGAAGCTTCCACTTGCCAGGAATGTAAGGGCTGTGGTGACCTTGCAACAGGAAATGGGCAGCTTCACTGTGTTCTGGCACTGAGGTCTTGCTCCAGTTCCAGGCACAGCCACTGTATGGTGGCTTTGTCAAAATGGAACCACTTCAGTCACTGTTCATCTGTGAGTCCCATGAACTGGCCTCTCGGCAGGCATATCCTGTGTTATGGGTGCCCTCTGTGCACCCTCCTGCTATCCCTCTCCAGCTCCTCATCAATGGTTTCTGCACGCCACCTGTTCACATGCCACATGTCTTCTTATCTCCACCTTCACTCGTGCGAATCCCCCTCTCACCCACCTCTGCCGACTCTGTGCTACCATGTAGTGTTGTGTGTTGTGTGCAGTGAGGACACAAATGGATATGGACACATGCACAGGGATGCATGGCAAAGGACACTCGCACACCCTCCTCTAGTCCACTCCTGTACATACAGACCAATGCCCACTACCACTCCGCTCGCTCTTGCACTGATGCATTTACCTTGTGGAGATACTGCAATCAGAGGCCCAGGTTTAGAGGTGGGGGATGGGGTGAGATGGGTACCTATGGCTGGGGAAGTGGGTGAGGGGCCAAGAGGTGCCTATCAAGGCTGGGTCAACATGGATGGATGTACAGGGCACAGGTTTGTGACACAGAGGTTCACTGGGCATGGCACGCAGCAGATGGGACCAATTGGCAGATTCCACACCCTCTCTCTCTTTCACTTTCTCCTTTGCTCTCCTCCTAGCACATTCACATTTGTAGTCCCTGGACAGCAAAGTCCCTTTATAGCAAATCTAGGCTGGGATGTCTGGCTACCATGCACGGCACATCTGGGATGCTATACAAAATACATCTGTGTCCTGGCTCCCCTCTAGCCATGCCCCAGAATGCCCTCGGACACACCCATTTTGGGATGTTGGCATTTGGACATCCTGGCCACAGGGACGTCCAGATTTGCCTGGTTCTGGAATCACATGTTCTATGTTCCAGCTGGACACACATCCATATAGCTGTTTTTGGACATCCATCTCTTGTAAAATAACCCCCATAGTGTCTGTGACCACTGATCCTGAGTCTCCACCCATCATGATCCCAGACATGCTTCTTACTCAAGAGACAGCTGCTAACATGGTACCATTTGAGGATTTTGATATCAAAAACCTCCACAAGTGACAATGGAGACAGGTCCAAATTTTTGCCAACATCTTCTCGATCCTGCTCTGTAGAGTCACTACAAATGACATTCTAGAAAATCAGATGTGCAGAAATGTGATCTTGTCCTTCTCAAAGACAGCAAACCTAACAGAATGAATGGCTGATGGGCTTCATTGTGAAAACCCTTCCCAGCAGTGACAGAAGAATCCACAAGATCAAGATGAAAACAACAAGACCAAGGACATTAAACACCTTCATTATACAAATCACTGCGATAATGCTCCTCATGTCTCATGAAAATACATGAACATTATGGATGTCTTTATGCCACTGCCTTCCTTTTCAGTATCATGTAACCTTAGATAATGTTGGTATCTATTGAATAGCTCATATTCTTTAAATTTGTGTTATACTGCCACCCTGTGATGTGTTATTGCATAAATTGACCTCGCTAACCTTTGCTTATAAACTTTGGGCATGATATTCAGCATTGGCGGCTAATACTGTTAAAGCGGCTAGCCACTGCCGCTGAGCATTAGACCTGCATTCAATGCATTGAATATCCAGATTGCTTGGATTGCCAGGAAGCAAACCAGACAGCAGCGATATTCAGCCGCTGCACAGTTAGCTTCTGCAGTGAAAGTTAGGACAGTCCTTGCTGGGCCTGACTTTTGCTGCTTTGCCATAACTGGGCAGTGACTCAGTATTGCCGGGTGCTGCTCCTGGAACACCTTAATGCTAACCATTTGCAGGGCATGCAGCGTTGGCACTCGCAGATATAGTCAGTGACACTAACCCTTCTAGGGGCATTAACACGGTTAGCAGGTCTACTAATGCCTTTGAGTACTGGGAAAAATCAACGGAAGAAATTCAGCAACTTTCATGTGTAAATGCCAGCATTTACACATAGACGTTGGAATTTCACAATTTCTCTGTGTAAGTACCACCACTTATACGTGTATGTCGGCCATTTTGCAAACCTACATGCACAAATGCTGTCAGTTAACTACAGATGCCACTATTTTTACCTAATTTCAATTTGAAGGGCGAAATAAACAACAGGGCTTGCCCAAAGGAACACTTTAAAAATCTAAATGTGCCAGGGAACAGCTGTAAATCCAAACATGTACAATTGCTGTCATACACCTGTCCCTTATATGGAATGGGGAATACATGTGATGATTTTCGATCCTCCCAGGCAACTCCCTAACTACCGCATGCCCCTTTACAATTTCTACATAATAAGGACAGCTACATGTAAATTCAGCCCTTTCTGAAATGTGCAAGTGCTGACATTTCCATGTGCAAATTGTTAATAAGGCTTCTAAAACAACCCCTTATGTTGCTAGTGTTGGGTCAGGTTAGTTCCTGGATAAGAAACCGCCTTGGACTACCAGGTGCAGTAGACTTACTGCATGGAAGAAAGGCCTAACAATTTACTTCCAGTCACACCTTGCTATGAAAACCCAGGGGGTGGATCTTCAGGAGTCAAAATTGACTCAATGGCACACAAAACACACACGTTTCCTATTCTTAGTGCAATTTATAAGGACACATAACTGTTCCCTGTTCATAAAGCATTGCATTGGTTCTTCCTTGTGCATTACATTTTTCTATTTGTCCTTCTTTTAAATTTTATTGCCTTAAATTTTTTAATCATTCCTCCCTCGGCCCCCATTTCATTCTTCCTTTCTCTCTGTTGTCATTGTTTGCTCCAGTACTTTCCCATTTCACTCTCATTCTCTCCCCCTCCCAATCTAATTCCGTGGAGCATACCTAATGCACTACTTAAAACCGCTGCCAAACGATCCCTCCCCTCTTGGCTTAATTTATGAAAGCTTTTTCTTACTCTTCCTCCCTAATGTTCTCACATCAATCTCAAAGCTAAGTTGTTAGAGGGTCAGGGTGGATAAAGAGATTACAGCATTAAAGAAAGTTTTATGACTTTCATGACTTTCCAATGACTCTAATTCTAAGAAAGAGGGTATTATAGACATTCTTCTTTTTGTATGATTCACTTCCTTATTGTAGTGAGAAAAAAAATTCCTTGAATACAGGAAAAAGTTCAAGCTAGTTACCACCCTCACATATACAGTACACTGGCCATTCATGCCGTTAGCCATGAGTGATTTACTTAGATATTTTGTCAGTGCGAATGAACAATAAAATAAGACTCAGCTATGCTGTCCTTGACTGTGAGGAAAATAGTCTCCCTTGGTTTGCATAAAGACTAAGGGGTATGTTTACTAAACTGTCTTAATGTTACCGTCGTTAGTTGCAGTCTTACTGTGACGAATGCCATATAAGGTAGTGGGCGTTCTGGTCTTAAGGTAGCATTTCGGGTTATCGCGCGATAAAGTCCGTTATCGCGAGATGGAGCCCTGGCATGTTAACACAAGTTAGCCTTAATTAGGCGCGCTGACCTGCAGTCACAGCAACAGAGGTGTAGCACACTGGTTAATACATTGACTGCTGATACAGTGGTCATGAGTTTGATCCCCCAGTGGGCTCGGTTAAAAGACTGTCTGAAGCAATCCCTTTTCCTGCTTGTAACAGTCAGACACATCCCAACAATTTGCACTGCCAGCCAAAAAAGCCTCACCCCAGTGCCACAACCTAATGCACCTTTTAGGGCGCACCATAAGGCACATCATAAAGCACCACATCATCCAAGGCAGGTCATAATGTGCCCCAAAGGGCAGCAGGAAAGGTTGGCACCCTTCAAGGCAGCATATAAGGCGCCCCATAAGCTGGCCAAACCTAAGGTGCCGCGAAAGATGCCCCAGGAATGCCAAGGTGAAACAGGAGATGGTGCCCAGGGGCACAAAGGTGCCCCAAAGTCACAAGCATGAAATGTATGGCTCAAACACAGATGTAACCATAAAACTGCACAGAGCACCAAGGAAAGGCAATGAACAAGTGATGGAAGGAAGTAGATGACGGAGCTCATGGACCAGCCAAATCTGCGTGCAGCCCATGTGGCAGCAAGTATAGTAGACAAACATATCGGGGGCAGCTGTACCGATGTACAGGGTGATGGTAACGTACAGTGCAACAATGACAGTGTGTGGCAGAGGATGGGGATACATGTCCACCAGAGGAGGTAGAGGTGGCAGGATAAGTGCAATGACAGGAGGACAGAGGAGAGCAGTGCCATGCAGAGCAGACACAGGAGAGGCAAGCATGAAGAGCCACAATGCAGAAAAGTGTGCCAGTGCAGGACATGGGGTAGCAGCCTGCACATTAGGGCAGGACGCCACACAGCTGGCACACACATAGACGGACAGAAGGATGGATGGCAACAGCGATGAGGGTATAATGTGGTGGCAGCACAGATCTGCACAGATATGACTGTTACACGAATGAAACGTAGTTGTGTAGGACAGCCATAAAAAAGGGAACAGAGAGGAATTGAACACATGACCTCTGCTATTGAAGTCATTGCATTAACCATTGTGCTACATCACTATGGGAGTTATCACACCAATAGCTGGCTACAGATAGAGTGCACGTCACCATAAAACTGTCTGCTGTGGCTACCAGGATGGGATAGAACCAACAGTACCGATAATGCAATTCACATGCATAACAGCAGTCTACATCTGCTCACCAGATGGGGTATGCACCTCTACAGCACGTCAGCTTGGTAGGGGGGAATGACCGTGCGTGTTACTGGCACAGGGTACCCACAGGCCATGCCAATGTGCGTGTTCTGTGCTCACCCTGAGGGTGAGGTGGAGTGGCCAGCACCAGGTCCGCAGTACCCGGGTTGGTTGAGGTGGGCTGTGCTGCAAGTCTCTATTAGTGCCAGTGTGTGACAGGTATTTGTTGCAGACACCTTTAGAAGGTCTCTGTGTCCATTTGTAATTGCCAGTCATGTCTGGCCCTTGTGGACCATAATGCACACAACATAGTACATATCCACTGTGCTTTCTATGGTCACCTGTTTAGGGAGCAGGGGTGTGTCAGGGCTCACATGGCAACAATGTACTTAGCAAACCACCCTCTCTGGGTTAGGGTGGGGAGACATGATCTGCCCCCCAACAGACCCACACTCTCACCCTTTGCAAGGGGACAGTGGAGGTACATGAGGACAGTCTGTGGGACCAGCAATCCCAGTCCTGGTGGCGAACAGACAGCTGCTGAAGATCTGCACTTGGGACAGGGCCACTGGAAGATAGTGGGCCCAGTCACCCCCCACTACAATCTGACATTCACCAGCAGAGGGCAGTCAGTGGGCACCTGCTGCACCCTGCAAGGTGATGCAGCCATACAGATGCTAACTGCAGACAGTCTGCTAGCTAGTACATAGTGCATGTTCCTGGAGAAACTGTGTGCGCCCAAAACTGGGACATCAGTGCACATACCACGCAGGTATATCAGTGATTGGGCCCCAGAAAAGAGAACCCATAAATAGCACTTATGAGAAATACTGTATAGCACTATGGGGGAACCTAGCCATGCCGTGGTCACTGCACAGTCAGGGTGAGAGCGACCTCCCAGCATGACATGCTGAGGCCACCCTGTCCGTGAAGGTGGTGGTCGAGCACTACAATGTCCCAGCCATTGCCCTATACCCTGTGCAAATGCATCCTGCCCATGCCACCCTGTCCGGGCCATACCCACAGTACCTTGCTCCTTATTATGCACATTGGCAGGCTAACACTGGAAACAGTGCAAGCAATGTGGGCTCAGTAAGGTGTAGGCAGCCACAACACACTGGATAGACAGACACTCCCACACCTATGCCAGCATTGTGCAAGTATAGAGGTTTGTGGCAGCCCTGGCCGCCACATCAGTCCTGGGCACAGTGTGGGCATTGCCATGGTACTCAATACTGTTAGGGTCACTCCCCGGGGTGGTAAACACTGTCAGAAACAATAAATGAAACACACTCCACAGATATCAGAAAGGTTTCTATGATGAATCTCTATCAACAAATTGTGTTTAACTTAGGATTTGTTAGCTGACATTAATTATAGCAACCTTTTGATTTATGTGGAACATGTTCCCAAATTTAGGACGGCATTGCTAAGGTATGCAGGTGCCAGTATTGGGAGATGCTGCTCCGTGCAGGGCCCAACAGCCTGACTCTCCATGAGGCTTTGGATAGTGGAGCCTGTGGGTGTGGGTGTTTATGCCCCTGTTGGCCGCTGCTCTAGGGCAGAGGTTCCCAACTCCGGTCCTGGTGGGCCAAACACTGTTCAGGTTTTCATGCTGTCCCTAATGAATATGCATGAGATACATTTGCATACAATGGGGGCGGCGCATACAAATGCAGCACAGGCATATTTATTAGGGACAGCATTAAACCTGAATGGTGTTTGGCCCTCCAGGACTGCAATTGGGAAACTCTGCTCTAGGGATTGCACATGTTTATGGTGTCTGTGCTCTGTAGGGTAAAATACAGGCGTTTCAGGCATGTTTATTTTATCTGCAATAAAGGTTCCATCTTTATTACCATGATATAGTACTCGGTAAAATATGGGGACAGGGTTGGCAGGAGCCACAGCTGGGACTTGAACTTGTGACCTTTTGCTCATGAACACACTGTTGGCACAGGGACAAGTCATTCCCCTGGGATACCATGACTGTTCGTCAGACAGACCCTGTCTGTTGCAGTGCACGGCACCCACCTAAACAGGGCTTGGCCATGGTCTGCTGTGGGCAGATGCCAATGACCCCTCCGCCACTAGCACCCTTCCGCCACCATGCTGCCATGCCATTATGCTGGTGGTGCTGTTGGTGCGTAGTCCCAGGCCATCCAGTGTGCCGGTAGGCAGCTGCCTATGGTGTGGGTTCTCGGGTAGGGGTGCCTACATGGACATGCGCGCTTTCCCCCGGCACCGCCTGCCAATGTTATGTGCCCTTGCAGGTACCTGCTGGGTAATCTCCCCTGTGACACTGTGGGACACACACTCATGCCCATGTTGGACCCTCATCAGTTGCTGTCTTGCTGCTTTACAGTTTCAGCATTCCTATGTGCCACCTAGGCATATGCCTAGCCCACACTGTGCCCCAGCTGGACCACAGCATGTGCCGCCTGCAGCCCCCTGTATCCCATTTACAGCATCAGTACAATTTCCGTTTCCTACGTGCCCACTCTTCTGTTGCTGCACATGTGCATGCCATAACAAACCTGCCCAATCTAAACGACAGAAACCCTGATCAGCGCTATTTCAATGTGGGATCATTCACTTTGTAGGGGGACAGAGCACAGACCCTTCCAAACATGATATCTTAATTTATACGCTTTGTCAGTAGTGTTGCTTTATGTTTATCATTAATATCACTATTGGCCAGCTTAGTTATTGGGATTTTAGATGTGGTTCTGGTCCTTTTATATGTTTATTTGCCTTTTTGGTCCCTGCACATGTATGACAACTATCACTTTTCTGGGATTCCCTGCCTTTGCTGCACATTGCTGACTGAGATAGTTTCTCTTTCCTGCAAATGTGCCTTAATGTGAGGGTTTCACTGGCATTAGTGTTCAGACCCAGATTTCACAGGGTTAGTGTGCCTGGATCCTCTCCCCGCCCACTCTCTGCCCATTGACCCCTTCTCTCCGCCCTCTGGGAAGCCTTACTCCACCCTTCAGACCCGGATTTCACAGCGTTAGTGTGCCTTAATGCCGCCGCCGCATTATCGCGCGATAAGTGATGTTATCGCACAATCTTATTGCACGATAACATCACTTATCGCGCGATAATACCACCGCTGTGACATTAAGATGGTTTAGTAAACATACCCCAAAGCCCAGTTAGAAAATCATGTATAGTGTCTTAAAATTACACTAAGGGGGATGTTTACTAAACTGCGTTAACGTTACATAACACGCGTAATGTAATGTTAATGATCATTAATGCGCGTTAACGTTACCTAACGATCGTAAAGCTCCGCGGCACGGTAAAACACTGCAGAAGGTGCTGAGAGGGCGTAGAGAAGGGGTAAGTGGGTGGAGTGTGGGTGGGGAGAGGCTCCAGGCACACCAACGCACTGAACTCAAGGGCTGAATCCTACCGCGATTGAAAACCTGCCGATAGATGCACATTTGCAGGGGAGGGAAACCATTTCAGTGTCAGCAATGTACAGCATAGGCAGGGAAAACCTACAAAACGTGATAAGTGTGATACATATGCACGGAACAAAAGGGCAAATAAGCAGTGAAAATGACCATAAGAAACGAGGAAAATAACATAATCAAGCTAGCCAATAGTGATATCAATGGGAAACAGCCAAACATACCACTGAGAAAGCCTCAGGAAAAGATATTAACTGTGGAAGGGTGTATGCTTTGTCACCATAGAAGGTGAATGATGCCACAGTGAAATAGCGCAGATCAGGGCTTCCCCTTGTTACTGAACAGGTTCCCCATGGTGTGCACATGTTCCGCAACAGCAGGGTGGGCATGTCGGAATGGGCAACTGGGCAGATGCTGGAAAAGGGGATACAGAGGGCCGCAGGCGCACATGCTGTGGTGCAGCTGGGCCACAGTGGGGACTAGGGTGATGCTCAGTTTGGCCCAGAGGAATGCATAAACAGTAGAGCCAGACTGCAACTGTTGAGGGCCCAACATAGGCATGAGTGTGTCCCCTGCAGTGTCACAGGGGACAGTACCCAGCAGCCACCCCTAAGGGCACAGAACAGTGGCAAGCGGTGCTGGGGGGAAGTGTGGATGTCCATCCAGGCACCCCTACCCCACCACCCATACCATAGGCAGCTGCCTACATGCACACTGGATGGCCCGAGACTGCACACCACCAGCAGAAGCGCATGGCAGCATGGCGGCGAAGGGGTACCGGTGGCGGAGGGGGCAGTGACATCTGACCATAGCAGGCCACGACCCAGAGCCATGTAGGTGGGTGCTGTGCACTGCAACAGACAGGCTAAGTATGACAAACAGTCATGGTACCTCAAGGGAGTGATCTGTCCCTGTGGCGCAGTAAGCACAGCCAGTGTGCTCAGGAGCCGAAGATCACAGGTTCAATCCCAAGCTGTGGTCCCTGCCAACTCCGTTCCCATACTTTTTACCAGTAATAAACCACAGTAAGAAAGATGGAACCTTGTATTGCTGATAGAATAAACATGCTTGGAACACCTACATTTTACCATACAGAGCACAGACACCACAAACAGGTGCATTACCGAGAGCAGAGTCTGCCAAATGCAGCCCGGGAGGGCTACAAATCATGCGTGGAGGGGGGTGAGCCCAGGCGCCGCAATGTGGCGCAGATCCGGTGGGCCGGGGAGGGGCCCCCTCCGGCCAGGGAGGAGGTCCTGAGGATGGTCCTTGGGCTGGGGTTTCTCCCAGGGGACTTGTACGCCTTCATCCACATGAGCAACACCGTGGAATACGATGTGAGCTTCATGCTGCGACGGGGGATGGAGGTCTTCTGGGACAAATACCAGCAGCAGAGGGGGCAGGGGGGATGGGTCAACTTTCGCGTTGTGCCTGTCTCTCGCCAGGGGGCGGTACCTGTGACCATCCTGGTGAGGAATGAGTCGCTCCCAGGGCAGGACATCCAGTTTTGGTTGTCGCGTCATGCGGTGCTTCTCGCACCCCTGGTTAAGGGCGCTGGGCCCCTAGGGGTGTGGGACGGGTCGTGGAAGGGTAGGATCCGTTTGCGTGAGGTGGGTAACGTCGTGCAGCACGTGCCCTCGGCCGGTTTCCTCGGTCGGGATCGCATCTTGTGCTATTACCCCGGGCAACCTCGCGAGTGTCACCGCTGTGGCTCCTTCCGCCATCTGAGCATGAACTGTCCTGAGCAGGTCTGCACTCGTTGTGGTGGACGGGGTCATCCCTCGGCCGGGTGTTTTCTCATCCGGTGCAACCTTTGTGGGGAATTGTGCCACCCCTTTGCCCGCTGCCCCTCCGCATCACACAATGGACTGGGGGGGGATGCCGTCACCCCATCTCGGGCTCCTGTGGGAGAGGAGGTGGTGGAGGTCCCTCTCCCTCAGGAGGTGCCCGGGAGCCCTAAGGTGGAGGAGGCCACTGAGCCAAGGGAGCCACCCGGGCGAGGGGATTTGGGTAGGTTGGAGGAGAGGGTTGATGTGGTGGAGGTGGCTGTTGCACGTCAGGATAGGGGGTTGCGGGTGGTGCCGCCTGAGGAATGGACTACTGTCCCTTCTAAGGGTGGCAAGTCCAAGAGGAAGAAACGGGAGACATCCCCATTGCTGGATGCAGAGCCCGCATTGGACATCAACCATTTCGTCTTCTTGGCTACTGATGCGGCTGAGGCGGATGAGGGCTTGCCTGTGGAGGCAGGGCTTCCTGTGCGGCGCTCGGTGTGGTTAGCGGCGGAGGCAGCCCCTCTTCCTCAGCGGCAGCCTCAGAAAGTTCCGAAGGCACGCCGCGGTCAGGGTCCGCCTAAGAGTGTGGATGCTGGCGCCCGGCTTCCGGTAGTGGCCCTGGAGAAGCTGCCGGGACGGGTGAGGGAGGACGGGCTTTTGCCTCCGCAGTTGGGTGCTGGGCCTTCGCAGGAGCTCCCTGTTGACCCGGCCGTCCCGGCCTCCCCCGCGGGGGTGGGCACTGTTATGTTGTCTCAGTCTCTGTCCGGGGATGGGGTGGGGGCAGCGGCACTGGTGGTGGACCCCATGGAGGAGGTCATTCCTCCGACCCCTGACCTGTTTGTGCCTCCTCATCCCGTGGGGGCTGGGCTTGCCCTCATGACAGCTTTGCCTGGTGGTCCCGAGGTCACTAGCACCTGCTGGGGTGACCGGGTCGAACAGGAGGACGAGGAGATCCTCGAGGTGGTCAACATGGACCGTGACGAGTTGCTCCAGCTTGCGGGCTTGTCCTGCAAGCGGGATTCTGGGGATCCTGGGGTTGGGGAAAAGAGGAGGAAGGGGACACGGCACTCGAAATAGGTATGGCGGGCACTCCTGCGTTCTCGTGCGCCACTATCAACGTGGCCAGTATTTTGACGGACCAGGCGTGGGCTGCGGCCTATGATTTTCTTTCCACGAGTGGGCTGGATGTCATCTTTGTGCAGGAGACCAGGCTCACCTCGCTCGCTAGCCTTCATCGGGCGAAGCGGGAGTGGAGGTGGGGTCCTTCGTACTGGTCCCTTGCGGCCCAGCCCTACGCAGTAGTGGCGGTTTTGTTCACGTCTCACCGATTTCAAGTGCAGTATGTGTGGGAACTGGAGCAGGGCCGGTGTTTGCTCTTAAACGGCTACTGTGGGCCTCACCGGTTTTGTTTTGTGGTGGTCTATGGCCCCCAGTCTAGGTGGGAGCGGAAGGCCCTTTTCGGGGTCATTCGCCCTTACTTACACACCTCTCGTTTGGTGGTTCTGGCAGGGGATTTTAACACCACCACCTTGCGTCAGGACCGAGGGGGGGAGCATTGCCCTCCACATTACGATGGCCATTTTTTGGCTGAGGTGACCCAGACGGCTGATCTGGCGGACGTTTTCCACCGGGCTTTTCCACGGTCACCGGGCTTCACCTATTCCCGGGGGACCTGCAGGAGTCGTATCGATCGGATATATGTGAGTGCTCGGGTGGAGTGTTCCCCACCGCAGTTGCAGGCGGTTGACTTTTCGGATCATTGCGTCCTCTCCGTGTCCTTCCTGGCCCACGAGGAGCTCAGCAGGGGTCCTGGCCTGTGGCGACTGAATGTGCAGTTGTTAGCTACATCAGAAGTGGTCCAGGAGTTCTTGGCCTTTCTCGCAGACCAGGAGACCCTGTTGGGCATTTTCCCTTCCCGTGGCACTTGGTGGGATGAGGTGAAGATGCGTGCCCGTGAACTCTTCCGCTCCCGGGGCACCTCCATTGCTCGGTCCCGCTACCTCACTTATACTGTCCTCCGGAGGTCGCTGGATCGTTTGGTGTCTCGAGGGGCAGCGCGGGAGGAGGTGGAGGAGGTGCGTGTCCAGCTCCGTGGCCTGCTTTACGATCGCCACACCTCCCTTTGCTTCGAGGGGGCGGCCGGTAGGGTCTCCCCCCCAGACCCCTTCCTAACTTGTAGGGAGAGGGTTCGGCGTCGGGAGGTGATGGCCCTGCGGGGCGCGGACGGCACCTTTCACACCTCTCAGGAGGACCTTTTATGTATGGTGGGGGAATACTTCTCTGACCTGTTTGGGGATCGTCCTGTAGACCTCACACGTATCCGCGAGTATTTGGGCCTTCCTCCGGTGTATTCGGCTGCGGTTCAGGCGCAGGTCGATGCACTGGCTGCTCCGATTCAGCAGGTGGAGGTGGAGAGGGCGATTCATGCCATGCCGTTGGGGAAGGTGCCTGGGCGCGATGGGCTCCCGGTGGAGTTCTATCGTACTTTCATCGCCCAGCTGGCCCCCTTCCTGACCTCCCTGTTTCAGGAGATCATGGATATGTGGTTTCTCCCGCGGTCATTTCGCGAGTCTGTCCTGTTGCTGCTCTCCAAGGGGACGGACGATAGCTCTTTGGACTGTTGGCGGCCGCTCTCTCTGTTGAACGCGGACCGGAAAATCCTGGCCAAGTGTTTGGCCAACCGACTGGTGGAGGTGTCGGGTGTTTTGCTGTCACCTTCCCAGTATTGTTCGGTTCAGGGGAGAGGGGTTCTGGACGCCGCCGCCACGATTCGGGAGATGGTCGAGAGAGGCCGGTCTGTTCAACGGGACCACTGGTTGGTCTCCTTGGATCAGTCCAAGGCTTTTGACCGGGTCAATCACCGGTACCTGTGGGTGGTGCTTCAGTACTTCGGCCTCCCCGCGGGTTTCCTCTTCATCTTGCAGGTGCTGTACCAAGGGGGGGTGAGCTTCCCGTTTATAAACGGGTGGCTCGGACGGCCTTTTTGTGTCGCCTCGGGGGTGCGGCAGGGGTGCCCTTTAAGCCCCCTGCTGTATGTTTTCTCCCTCGACCCCTTCCTCAGGAGATTGTCCTCGGGTGGGTTGCGAGGCCTGGAGGCGCCTGGTGCGTCTCCGGTGTCTGTCGTGGCCTACGCTGACGATATCTCAGTTTACGTGGACGGCACCAAGGGGGTGGAGGCCCTGCGGGAGGCCGTGGAGGAGTACTCGGAGGTAGCCCACTCTGTTGTTAACCACAGCAAGTGCCAGACGCTGTGGTTGGGACCCTCGGAGGCCTCCCCGCCTTCCTGCGCCCCCTTTCCTCCTCCTCCGGTGGGGGAGGTCCGCGTTTTGGGCCTCGTCTTTGGATCGGAGGACTGTGCGGTGTCCAATTGGGATCGTTGTGTTGAGACTGCACGGTGTCGGGTGCTGCGGTGGAGGGGGCGGAGGTATACGTTTGAGGAGAAGGTCACCCTCCTCAAGACGTTTCTGCTTCCCCTCTTTCTGCACGTAGCCAAAGTCTTCGTTCTTCCGTCGTCCTGTCAGGCGTCTGTCTGTGCTGTCTTTTTCTGTTTCTTGTGGGGTAACCGCATGAACCCTGTCCAGCGCAACATTGTTTGCCTGGGCCGGGAGCAGTGCGGTTTGGGTATGTTGCACCCCCTTGTCTTCTTGTCTGTCTTGTCTATTGCGTTTCACCTGAATCGCATACGGGAGGGGGGTGGGGTTTGGTGGGTGGCCTCCTACCGGGCATGGTTTTCTCGCTTCTGGGAGCAGTGGGAGGGGGTGTCCTCGGTCCCACGTGTGCATCGGAGCAGGGAACAGGCCCCATCATATGTTTTTCAGATGGTGGGGCTCATTCGGCGGTGGGGGGTGTCCGACCCGCTCGCCCTAGTTCAAGGGCGGAAAGGTTTGTATCGGATGGTTCTCGCCTCCCACTTTCAACCACGGTGGGCCCTGCGGGACTGTCCGGCAGATACGATGCAGCGGGCCTTCAGCAGTTGAACTCCCCTCGGCTGCCGAAGAAAGTTCGGGATGTGGCCTGGTTGTCTTTCCACGGGCGTTTGTACGTGAGGGACAACCTCAAGTACAGGTCACAGGCCGAGCGTAACTGTCCGAGGGTGGGTTGTGAAGAGCAGCCGGAGACCATGGAACATTTCCTCCGGCAGTGCCCTTATAATGTTGAGGCCTGCCGGTTGGTGTCCGCTGCTCTTCACCTGCCCGATCTTTCCCTCCTCACGTATGCGGAGTGGGTGTATGGGGCCTGGTCCTTTCCCCCAAGGCAGGACTCCGGGACCCTCTACCTCGTCACGGCCGTACTGCGCTACCACCTGTGGCGTGCGCGCGGTTATGCCTCGGCCCGGGGGTTGGTCCTGCCCCTCGACGAGGTGGTGCGGGACATTCTGGAGGACGTGTCCGGCATGGCGCAACGCGAAAGGAGGGTGGTTGAGGCCCACCGTTGGGAGCATCTGTGGCGTCACCTCACCCTCCGTCCCCCGTGAATCCGGGGGTGGGAGGGGGTGGGATAGGTCATTCTCAGTTCCATGGGGGGGGGATAGGGATGGGGAGTCCTTATGATCCGTGGGGGGGGGGGGGGGTTGTAACAGCTGGCCATTCCTCCTGCGTGCATCCTGCTCCACCATTCAGCATCACCGAGGTTTTGTTGTTTTCGTTTTGGTTCCGTTTCTATTGTTTCATTATATTGCTTTGATTACTGTTTGTGGGTTTTTGTTGGGAAATGGGCCAGGGGATGCCTTGTTGTTTCTTTTGTTTGTGTGGGGTGGTGTGCTTCATTTGGGGTGGGTGGTATGTGTGGGGAGGGGGTTCTTGGGTGGGTTTGGGGTGGGGGATGGGGGTTTTACTATGTCTTGTGGGACTGATGTGGGGGATGTTTTGGGGGGATGTGGGTGGGGGTGGGGGTTTGTGGGGGTTTTCATTTGTTTGTATGGGAATGTGTTGGGCATTGTTGGGGGGTGGGTGTTGGGTGGTATACCATGTTATCCTGTGTATTGTTGCTGCTTTGTTTTGTTGTGTTGGGTGGGGGTTCAGACATTTGCATGGACAGTGCTGCACTTTGCTTTTGTTGGGGTGGGTGGGGATTGTGGGACAGCTGAACATTATCACGGACAGTGCTGCGTGTTGCTTTTGTTGGGGTGGGTGGGGGTTGTGGGGGAGCTGGATCCATGGACCTTTTGATTTACATTGGACTAATATTGGACTGTTTTGTGCTGCTGTTTTGGGGGGGATTGGGCACGGAGGGATGTTTTTGCTGGGTGTGGTGGTGGTTTGGGGTGGGTCACGGGGGGGGGGTTGGTTCCTTGTCTGTGCTTTGTCGGGGTGGGTGGGGGTTTTTCGGGGGTATGGGACTGTTTTGGATTTGTGTGTTTTTCATTTGTTTTTGTATATTGTTGCATGTTTCTCATGAAAAATTTCCCCCATCTTGGTGCTATCGTATCTGCCCCTGTGTAGGAGTACAATGCTCAACTATATCCCCAGGGTGCAGCAGGCCCCAAATCTGGGGTCCAACCCCCATCCTGGTGCTATGGTAACTGCCCCTGTCTGTGCTCACAAGGCTCAAATATAGCCCCAGGATGCTGCAGGGAGCACTGCAGAGGCCCACCTCCCATCCCGGCATTGGCTGATGGGCACTGGCAGATGTGTGGAGGTGGCCCACAGAGGTGTGCTGTGTCTGGGTCGCAGGGGCCCACACACAGGGCACATAGGGTCCAAGCCAGACATGCGTTGGCGTGGTGCACACATGGGGGTGGCCCTGGCAAAAGCATGGGGCATGAATGTATCACACAATAGGGGCAGGCACCTGTTGCACACAGAGATATATATGTATTGCGTCAGAGGCCCCTAAAGAGTTTGTGTCTGCTAATGTCAATGTGTGTTGTCAACTCAACAGGTGGAGGACCTGCGGAAGAAGACCCGTGAGCTAAGGTCGAGGTACCCGTGCTTCGTAGTGCGTGCCCAGTGGGAACGGATGGCCCAACGGGATGGTGAGTGATGTGACATGGCCCTGTGGGGCAATGGCTGGCAGATCCACAGGACGCATGTGACTGCCGTGGCTGATGTGTGACCATGGAGATGATACGTGTTCCCCTCTCCCACAGTGGATGCACGTGCTGCCGTGGAGCCAGCGGGGCCGGAGGAGGCGAATGGCAAAGCGGGGCTGGAGGAGGCACACGGCGATGTTGGCCAGGAGGAGGACAACGCCCCGGAGCCCATGTCAGAAGACAACGGCGGGGGGGGCTGACGAGGAGGGTGCCGCAGCCTACACCGAGGGGGAGGAGGGGGACAGGGAGGAGGAGGGGAGGTGGAGGTGGAGGGGGTGGTGGGAGCGGGGGAGGAGGGGGAGGTGGGAGTGGGGGAGGCAGGGGAGGGGGTGGAGGGGTGGGGAGAGGAGGAACAGGTGGGGGCAGAGGGGGAGGAGGGGCGTTCTGCGGTGGGGAGCCAGGGGCCAGAGGAGGACCAGGTGGGCGGGGTGGGGGTGGAGCAAGTGGGGGCCGGGGGGGAAGGGGATGGGGTGGGGGCGGGGATGGGGGTGGCGGCTGTGGCAAGTCCCCATCGGCACGGGTCACCACAGGGCAACGGTGGCACCAGCTACCTGCCCTATGATGCCGGCGATGCACCCCTCCTGGATGTGTGCCTGCCACACATAACCGCTGACAGGCACACCGTGCATGCAGCCACACAGACAAGTGGAGATGTGTGTCTCTGCGGCTGCATGTGCGGCCTGTGCCTGGCTGTGGCTGTGCGTGCCCAGGCGCACGCCCAGAGGCAGCACGCTTTCATCATGGGGCAGGTACTGGCGACCCTGACCGTGGTGGCTGACCGGCTGCGCGTGCTGGAGGAGCATGTCGCCGGTGGCACACCTGGCCAGCCACCATGTGACAAGGGTCCCGGGGGTGTGTAGTGTGGGGATACGCTGGGCACACCCACCCTGTGACGGCCCATGCCATGGCCTGCCACAACCACCAGGGACAGGGATGACTGGGCCCCACAAATGTCGCCATGGGCATCCATGTCCATAGTGGGCAGCGTAAATAAAGTTGTACATATGTTGCACATACCTACGGTGGCCAGATGTCCCTCATTGCTATGTGTCAGTGTTGTGTGAATGACACATGTGAGCACCCACATGCGTGTCTGTGTGCACTACAACGGGAGGATGCAGGGTACTGTACCCATGTCAGGGTGGGGTGATATTACGGGCATCACATGGGGTAGTGCCACACATGGACAAACCCACACACGTGACACAGTGGGTATGGGGCAGCTGTGGTGGACCATGCAAGGGTATGGGCAGCAGTGGCGATGGGTACAGACCAGGGTGGATGCTGACATGGACAAAGCAAGGGGGCTAATGGACACGGGGCAGGCAGTGCACATGGCTAGGGGTGGCCCGAGTGGCCATGGCCACAGGGGGACAGGGGATGGTTGGCGTATACGGGGCATGGGGGGGCCAGATCTCCACAGGTGTGGCTGGACATGCGCATATGGTGAGAGTGCCAGGATGTACCTGGGACCTGGGGTGAGCGTGTTGTTGTGGTGGCATGCAGCGTGGAAAGCTATGCAGGATCCACAGTACACCTATCACAGTCCTGTAGACCGTTGGCCCTATGTGGCGGGGGTGCTGTGGCCCAGAAATGCAGTATGCGTCTGCCCATGTCCATCAGTAGTGTCCAGGTGTCTCAGGGTTTGGGCCGGCGGGGTGGGGGCACCTCCATGGCACACAGTGCAATGAGCTATGCATGGTGGTATACCTAGTACCGGCAGTGCCCACAAGTGTGATACCAGGGTTGGGCATGGAAACATAGCAACATAGCAACATAGACATATGACGACAGGGAACGACCACTTGCCCTATCTAGTCTGTCCATCCCGAACAACTACAATGGTCCCCTCTCTACCTTTTAGCGATCCTCTGTGTCTGTCCCATGCTTTAGTGATGTCAGTTACTGTCCGCATCTCCCCCACCTCAACTGAGGTACTATTCCATGTATCCACTACCCCCTCCGTAAGGAGAAATCCGCGCAAAGCACACCTGAAGCTATCTCCCACCACCCTCACCCCATGTCCCCTCCTAGCAGAACCTGCTCTCAATGGAATTAGGCTCCCTCCCTGAACAGGTATGCCACGGAGGTGTGGAAACATCTCAATCATGTCACCTCTATCCCGCTTGTCTTATAAGGGGAACATCTTACGATCCATCAGTCTGTGCCATATGCCTTATAATGAAGACCAAGAATCATTTTAGTAGCCACCCTCTGCACCGACCCCATCCTGGTCACATCCTTTTGAAGGTGCGGTCTCCGGAATTGAACACAATACTCCAAATGGGGTCGCAACAAAAGCCTATAGGAAGGCATGATCACTTCCTTGTTACTGTTGGTCATCCCTCTCCATATGCACCCAAGCATCCCCCTAGCCATTGCCGTTGCCATCTCTACCTGTTGAGCTACCCTGAGATCAGCAGACACAACCACACCTAGGCCCCACTCTTCGTCCATGGACAAACGTACCTGACCCCCCATACAGCATTGCTCCTTTGGATTACTGCAGCCCAATTGCATGACCTCACATTTGTCAACATGAAACCCCAGCTGCAAAATCCTAGACCATTCCTCACGCTTAGCTAGATCCCATCTAATGTTATCCACCCCTCCCTGGGTTCCCACCCTATTGCAGGGTGTGTTATCATCCGCACAGAGGCAAGCCGTACCTGAATGCCCTTGCGCTATAGCATCAACACAGATGTTACATATAAGCGGAGCAGGGACAGCTCCCTGGGGCACCCCACTGACAACATCCTACTCCTCAGGGCGAACACCATGTACATGTACCCTCTGTCGCTCCCCATCCAACCAACCTATAACCCAAGCAGTAGCGTTAGGGTCCACCCCTAGGGTGCCCAGTCTGTGTATATGTCGCCTGTGAGGAACATTGTCAAGGGCGTTACTGACATCTACATACACCACATCTAGGGCTCTCCCTCGGTCCGACTCCCTGGTCACCCAGTCAAGGATGGCAATCACATGTGTCTGACAGGACCTGCCTCTGGTGAATCCATGCTGCCTCTGATCCTGTAATCTGCTGGACCCCAGACGCCTCAATATATGCTCCCCCAGCAGCGTGGCCAATAATGTACTCACCACCACAGTTAAACTAACCGGCCTGTAGTCTCCAACCACATCCTTACGTCCGCCTCTGTGTAACGGCACCACATGAGCCTCTCTCCAGTCCTTTGGCACCACACCCGACTACAACGAGGCAGTGACACGGTCAGTCAGTGGAGCTGCTGGAACGTCCCCAGGGCCCCTTAGTATTCACGGGTGTATCCCATCCAGTTCCATTGCTTCGTGTATGTTAGACTGAGATAGTTTCACATGAACAGAGTCGTCTGTGGATTGCTCAGAATGTCCTTTGCTGCTGTCCCTATTTGTGGGTGTGGGCTTTGGTCTTGCCCCTGGTTCACCATCTGTGAACACAAAACAAACATATTCGTTAGGCTATACCGCTGTAGTCCCATCAGCTTCCACATATCCCTCCCCTGCACCCCTGAGTCTGACAATACCACTCTTGCCCTTCCCTCCTCACTAATATATCTGGATAATGTCATATCCCCCCATCCTCTTGCATTGGCTATTTCCACATCCGTTGGACTCTGCACCCTCTTGGCTACTGTGCTAGCAGCCCCAGGTGTTTCCAAATACTAACATGTGGACAGGTCAGACAGCATACACATGTCAACAGACGTAGTGGCAGGGACACCTAACAGAGGCAAGAGGGAGGGCAGAGTGACAGGGAACCCACCCTTATAAGAGGTCCCCTCTCACCGAAGCAGGGTAGGAAGGACACAAACACCACCAGGGATCAGACATTCCCCACTGGGCCCATATTGCATGGTCCCCCTGGTGGGGTGAAGGAGGAGGTCACAGAGGCCAGAACATCTTAGGCAGGGAATGCAGCAGGTACACAGGTGCAAGAGGGAAGGCAGGGTGTGGAGGGGTGGGGGCTAGAGCCCCGGATGTAGAAACCGAGGCCAGTATATGGATGGAACAGCCAAGGTGGGAGCCAAGCCGAGGGCAGGGGCAGCAGCAGGGGAGATGGGGAAGCAGGATGCCAGAATGCTCCAAGCCGAAGCACAACTGAAGGCTGGAGGGCTTTGACCGGTGCAGGGGAGAGCAAAGGCACGGGGCGCCCGGGAGAGGAGACTGCGTAGTGGGATCTAGGACGTGTACAGGAGGGTTGGCAGCCAGGCACAGGGGGGTAACCAGGTCAGCCTAGGGGAATGGGAGGTGGGGACAGTGAAGGACAGAGAGCCTGCACCTATGCAGCTGCGTGAGCCTGAGGTACACCTGACAGGCAATGTCACCCCAATGGACTGTTCCGTGGGCAAAGCCCATCAACCTGAGGAATAGGGATGACACAGGCTATTCCTGAGGGAGGGTGTACCATGAAGGGGAACCCATAGTTCCCAGGCCGGGTGGCCCTGAATCCCTCCTGTTTCTGGGGGGAGGGTCATAGGGACCAGGGCATACATCCAGAATCTGAGATGGCCTGTCAAGCACCTGCTACAGGAACGGGGACACTGGGGTGGGAATATAGCCTTTGTCATGGAGCTGTACCCTACCCTGCATTGTGTCTGTGGTGTAGAGTTATCTGAAGCTGAAGGGCGGCTGTGCTAATATGGCCACTGAATGTACATCTGTGTTTCTGCTTCGGCCAGCACCGCTACCAGGAGAGTGACCTATCTCTGCTGCTGCAAACCTGTGTACCCTGCAATATGGGGATTCATTAAACAGACATTGCTGGTTATCTGACAGGCTCCGAGGAATACTCTGTTCACCAGACACTGTCACAAATATGTATGTCTGTATGTGGTGAAACCGCACCATTGGGTATCATACATATCTGTCAGCTGCCTTACTCTTCGGAGCCCACCTACACGCTTATTGTGTGATGCACACATACAGCCAAGCATGGCCTACACATGCCCCTCCAAGCCATGGGTGAGGGGTGCCGGTGTGGCAATGTACAAGGTCCGATGTCCATCCGATGTGCTGCGGGGGCACTGCATGGGGATGTATCTGTGGCCACCCCAACGTGCCCCCAGCGGCTGCTGGTGGGGACAGGTGGGGTGGAGGGGGTGGGGATCAGGGGGGAGGGGGACCATGCGCACTGGTGGGGCTGGGGGCAGCGGGGTGCTGTGTGCCAGCGGGTGGCTGCGCCATGGCAGGTGGGGCAACCCATGGTGGCCACAGCTGGGTTGGTTGGGACACAGACTGGGTGCATAAGTGGCATGGGGTTGGCCCCTGGGGCAGACATGGGTAGGGCTGTGCGTAACATGGCCCCCCACAAGCAACACAGGACACATGACATCAGGTTCAGCTGCATGTGCACCCATTTATTTGGCACGCCCTCGGCCATGCCTTGTGCGGCCCCTCCCACCCCGTGGTGCAGGTGGCATGCCCAGCGCAGCTGCTGCTGCTGCTTCCGCTGCTGCTAGTGGTGGTGGTGGTGGCGGTGACCCCTGCAGTCCTGTAGGGGCCCCGCTGCCTGCCACTAGGAGCTCTAGACTTGCAGCTATGGCACGTGCTGAGGTCGCCAGGTCATCCAGCCATGCTGTCATCCTTGACATTGCGTGTCGCATGCAGCATGTCTCATGCCTTTGCCTCCGCTGCTTGTGGGTGACCACACGCAGTACATGCTGTACACCTGGGGGGGGGGCAGGATGTGCACTGTGAGACAGGGAGCCATCTGCCAGCTGTACATAGGCATACACACACCAACGCGGTTGGTCACTCACCCTCGGCATCCCTCTGTGCCACCTGGGAGTGCACCCGCATCTCCCCATTAACCCCTGTGATGGCGGACATCAACTCCTGCCTTTCCCGATGTGAGTCAGCTGCGGACACCTCTGGTGGCGTGCTGGCCTCTGCCTGCCATAGGCCCTGCCCGCTGTCCTCCTCCAGGGGTGGGGCTTGACTCCCCGCTCCCACTGCTGTGGCCCCCATTGGTGGCACCTCTGGCACAGTGTCCTCAATGCACCCTGGTCCAGGGTCAGTGTGTTCGTCCACCTCCTCTGCCACCTCAATGGAGTAAATGTCACCTGTAGGGCGAAATGATACATAGGTTAGGTAGGGCGTGGCTGCCTGTCCATCCACGTCACACCCCCCTACATACACGTTGTGTGGGGTGCAGGGCACCTGGTCGGTGTGATGCAACCAAGGCTACAGAGGTGTGGACATAGAGGCCACCTGTGCGTGGGTGTGAGTTGCACCGTCCCATTTCCATGTTCCTGGTACCCATGGTGACCCACCCGTGGCTGCTGGTGTGTGGTACTATGGGCACCCCACATGGTCTGGTGTGGATGCTGTGGCAGGGCCGGTGTGCTGTTCCAATGGAGCCAGGGATGGGCATGCCTTGTGGCAGTGGGAATATGTGGGCATGGTTGCATGGGCAGGGTGGGACCAACCTGTGGCAGTGAGACCGATGGCAGCCTGTGGGTGGCAGCATGTGGCTGGCACATGCATGTGGGTGGGCCAGGTGGGTCTAGGTCAGGGCCCCTGTGCCCTCCCCAGCAGCATCCCAGTCCTGCTGGTGCCCCCAGTGGCCTGCACTACTGGGGTCCCCTTCCCCCTGCATGCTGCCTCGCGCCCCGTGCCACCCCAACACCACCTGCATCCTTGCAACCACTGCCCATGGCAGGCACAGATGCAGTGCGCCTCCCTGTCGCCTGCGTTGTTACCCGTGTGGCCCTGCTGTCCTCACCATCCCTGCACTGTGTCCCCACAACACATTGTCGAGCTCTGATGCTACCATGGGCCTGTCCCCCCGCCCCCGCACTCATCCACTGCGCTGTGCCGCCCCCTGCCCTCTGTCAACACCTATCCCCCACTGGGCTGTGCACCTACAGCTGCCCCTGTGATGGCCCACCCCTAGACCCTGTGTCAGTGTCACCCCCAGGATCTCCATCAGCCATGTACTGCCCCTCCACCCCCCAGCCCACCCCTGCACAAGTGTGTGTATGGTCCCCCACCAGTACAGCTCACTCAGACCTACCGGCACTTAGGTGTGCCGTGTCCAATGCAGGGGGCAGGCCATGTATGTAGATGGGCCTGAGCCGGTCTGCCAGGCGCTGCTTGAGCTCCGTCAGGTTGGCCATCTGTGCTGGGCCCCCTCCAGTGCCCTGTGCTCCACTTCGCTCCCTGTTCAGCTCCATCCTGATGTTTCGTTTTATGTCACAATACCTCTTCCTGAGGCTTTCAGTGTCACGGTGGGGTCCCCCTGCTGCCGCCACCGCTGCCTGCACCTCAGCCCATGCCCTGGTGTGTGTGGCACTGGTTGTGGTTGCGCTCTGCCGACCAAACAGCACCTCAAAGTGTTCAAGGATGCTGGCCAGGAGTAGGTCATTTTCCTCCTGCCTTAACCTCACCGTCCTTTTTCTGGCCTCCTCTGCCACAGGGGTCCTGCAGCGCTTCTGCCCTGGTGCAACAGTGGCCTGTTGGCCGGGGTGGTGTGGAGCCCCAGATGGCCCTGGCCTTTCGCTATCCTCCTCGCCAGCGGGTGTGGGCACTGGTGGCTGTGCACTGTGGCCCTCTGCAGCTCCCTGGTTTCCCCCATCGCTATCCGCCATGCTGTGCTTGGGTATGTGTGCTGAGGTGTTTTGCATTCCGAACCTGCTATATTTATATGTGTAACCTGGGTGTGGTTCTACGTGCGTTACGCCATGCGTTACACTTCCGCACGCATTCACATGTCATTGAGCTGACGTATCCTACGCGCGTTACTATAGGTGGAATGCAGCGTTTTGCACTCACTGTCCCAGGATCCTTCCATATCGGCAAGGTTGGTGTGCACTGCACCATACACGCACCCATTGGCTTCCATTGTGAGTCCTGCTGCATACACGCACGTTGATCTTGCCGTCATTGTTTGGTGTGTGCGGGCGCGTTCCCACGCGCGTATGAGGATCCTGTAATATGTGTCGCACACACTACGCCACACGTACACGCCACGCTACGTCAACGCGCGTGGGTACGCGTCATGCATTCCAGTCGCACCTAGGTCTCTGGGTGAGGTGCGAGATGTAGGATGCCGTATATTTGCACCGTGCTGCGTCAGGAGGACATGCCACTCCCTTCCTCCGCTGGCATCCAACGTGTGCGATCACATACATGCATGTAGGTGGGTGCATTGTGGGGATGCGCGTTCCCGTGCATGCTGCGTCACTCCAGTAGCTGGGTGCATTGTGGGGACGCGTGTTCCCACGCGCACTGCGTCATTCCAGGCTCACCAGGTGTGTATCATTGTTTTGAATTTTGACCCCGCTCCACACCCTATTTCCCAGCCACCTGTCCTCCATCACATGTCTATCATGGCTCAAACTGTGAATGCAGGTTGTGCGGTGGTTGCATTGCTGGAGCTGGCTGGGCTACGCGTTCCGGAGGAGGGAGATGATGTACCTGGGGCAGCGGCACTGGGCATGGGTGCTATCCCGCTGCAACTCTGGCCTGCAACTGTAGGGGGTCCACAGGCAGGTGTGGGAGGACACCAGCACCATAGGCGTGCTGAGGCATGGCCCCACCTGCAACGCCTCTACAGGCCCAGGCCCATGATCCAGGACATGAGAGAGGACCAGGTAATCTCCCTCTACCGGCTGGGCACAGGGGCCATTAGGGAGCTCTATGAGGATCTCAAACCTGACCTCAAGCCCCAGACTGCCCGGTCACATGCTATACCTGGATTGGCCAAGCTCCTGGCTGCCCTACATTTCTTTGCCTCTGGCTGTTTCCAATCCTCAGTGGCCGCAGTGGGTGGGATGAGTAGGCCAACATTCTCTCGCTGTCTCCACCAGGTACTGCGTGCCATGGTCAGCCAGGTTGGGAATTACATTGCAATTCCCAACAGTAGGCAACATTGGGGGGCCCTGGGACAGGCATTCCAGCGGATTGCAGGGATACCACACGTGATGGGAGCTATAGATTGCACACATGTTGCCCTGGTCCCGCCATGCGACAGGGTGGTTATGTACCACAACCGCAAACACTTCCATTCCCTGAATGTGCAGGTTGTTTGTGATGCAAGTATGCATATTCTGAATGTAGTTCCACAGTTCCCAGGGTCAGCCCATGACTCCTATATCCTGCAGCACTCAGCACTGTTTGGCCAATTTGAGGCCGGGCAATATGAGGACTGTGTCCTGCTGGGTGGGTATTCCCCGTATCTAACATGTACCTACAGTATATGGTTGGCGGGACCCCATTGTCACCTGTGTCCTCTGCATGCCTTACATTGCAGTGCTGTTTTGGGGTGCTTCCTATTTGTGGCACTTCACACGTGTGGTGTGTCCCTTCCGTGGCTGCATGTGATACCTCTGGCTTGCCCATGCCTTCTGCACCTGGCCTCAGGCATACTGCATGGGCAGTTGTACATATGTATGCCTGTGGGGTGTGTCCCTCTCCCACCCCATGTGGCACATGTTTGTGCATGTCCCATCCAGGGGGGGGAGTTAGGGGCACAGACCCATGCACATGATGTACAGTGTGTATGGGGCCACCTCTCTGTTGGCCATGTAGGGGGCGACACATGTTCAGAGCTGTGGGTGCACCAGCTATCACCCATGTCTGCTACCTGTCTGCCCACTCTATCTTGTCTCCACTACCCCTCTCACCTGGACCCTCGGGGTGTGTTCCGTTGACCTCTGCTCTGTGTGCACTGTACCATGACTGTCACATACTTGCACAACTGCGCATCTCTGCCCCTCCTAGTATGCTGTGCCGCTGTCAGCCAAGTGCCCTCACAGCAGCCACTGCTGCTGTTTGGGCACAGGTTTGGGACGTGTGTTTTGACATGGTACCGTGGATATGTATTGCCCCCATTGGCCTTCCCCGGAGCTCTGGGTCTTCCAGCATCAGACTCTGGTGCACTGCCATCATGTGCAATGATGTGACATCATATGTTTGTGTCCATGCTTATCTGCTGTCCAGTCGAACATTGCTACGTCATTGATTCTGTGGGCCCCTCATCTCACATGTGACTGTACAAAGTTTCTTTTTGCAGGTGATGCAGGATATGGGTGTCGTGCCTGGTTGCTGACCCCTGTGCGTCTCCCTCGGCCAGGTGCAGAGATGCGGTACAATGAGGCCCATGCCTCCAGCCGCTCAGTCATTGAGCGCACCTTTGGCATTCTAAAGAGTCACTTCAGGTGTCTGGATAGGACCGGCGGTGCCTTACAGTACAGACCCCTGACTGTGGCACAGATCATTATTGCCTGTTGCATCCTCTACAACATTGCTCTCAGGCACAATGTCCCAGTCAAAATGAATGAGGATCTGGAGGCGGATCCTGTGTGCCCTCCTGCACAAGGCCGTGGTGACACACGTGCGGGGATGGCAGCCAGGCAACATCTGATCGAGGAGCTCTTCTCCTGTAAGTTCTGCATGTGTGGGGATGTGCTTCTGGGTCGCCATGTGTGAGCTGCTCTGTGTGTTTCACGGCACTGTCATGACATGTCTCTATATGTCTCATGTGTTTTGGCTCCCCAGGATAGGCTGCTGTGTTTGGGCCTCCCCAAGATGGGCTGCCGCTACTGCCCAATGTTGTGGTGCATGTAGGGACTGTGTGTATGTCAATGCAACATGCAGGTGACTGGGGTGGGTGGACATGCAGGTAGGTGTACTGTGGTGGCAGCACCGCATGACAGATATATGTGTTTCCCTCTCCACTGCTCTTCTGGTGTTGCACATGTCTTTGGCCTACCACTCCATCCACCGTATGTTCCGTTTGGCACACATGTGTCCATTGCCTGTGCACATCTTGGGCTTCTACATACTGCACCTACTGCACATGTTACCAGGCTGTGTGTGTCTCTGGACACAGAGCATTGCACTGTTTGGGCGCACGTAAAGACCTCACTGCCATTGTGGCATTAGACAACCTCGGTGCACCCATGTCTCCACTTGTCCCTGATTGTCGACAGTCCAGCCAACTGCAGCTTGCGGCATGCTTACCTTGTCTCACGGTGTGTGTCTCTGTTTCTTTGGGATGTGTCTACCTGACGGTACCTTCTGCTCTCCTCTGCCTTTGTCTGTCTCAGGGATGTGTCTGGCTACCTGTCCAGTGATGTTCACCTGTCTCTCTATGCCCTTCTGCTTATGCCCTTCTGTACATTGTGTGCATGTGTCATATATTGTTCCCTGACGTGTCTCATGTTTTCTGGCAGGACACTGCACGTCACCATTTTGTTTCCACGCACCAAAGCATTCCTCGGACATGCTCCACTAACAGTTGATCGTGAGGATGTGGTGATGGATGCAGTTCATTGATGTCTGCAGCCTCTACTGGGGCCCCTTGTGCCCTTGCCTGACTCGGGCTTTCCCCATCAGTCCAATGCTATACCTTTCAGGTAGGTTTCACCTTCCCTCCTCTGGGACATACGCCATGCGCAGATACTGCATTTGGCCTGTTAGTACCAACGTGCCTTTCTGTGGTATCTCTGTGCACCACCACTGCTGGACATGCTGTGGACCTCTGGGTTGCCTGTGTGACATGGGCATTTACATGACCATGTTGGGATGGTGTCCTGGTCTGTAGGGCCATCTCCTGCTATGGTCCATGTGCACTATGCTGTGTGTTGTGGTCGTGTCATGTTGTAATGTTTAAGCATTCATGATGCACATATTGTGATGTCACTGTGTCCTTTGTGACCTGATGGTGGGTGTGGGTGTGCCATTCCCTTACCTTATTTCTACCCCTTTTCACACAGCACACAGCCAACAAACATGGCACATCTACCACACTGCATCTGGAGACCCCATCAGCCACATTTGTTTGGACACAGCACCTCTGTGAAACTGTCCCTGGGTGTTGTTACCACTGGGAGATGGACCTCTGCGAGTTGGACATAGGCCTTTTTTGGACCTCATTGTTGGCCTGCAATAGTGACTGTCACTGGGAGAACTGACACACCATTGCTGCCATGAAGTGTCTGGGTGTTTCGTTGATTGCAGCTGGAGGGGATCACCTTTGCATTGTTGTGGAACATTGACACATCACTGGTGACTTTGCATGGTCCCTGTTGACTTTGCATGCTTCAACCTGGGTCTGTGGGGTGTTGGGGATGGTGACTGATGTGCATATAGTGGGGATGTGCGCTGTGGGGACGTGTCGTGCTGGCACCCTCCTCATCGCATCTTACAGTCTGGTTTGGACAGGTGACGGAATGGGGGCCAGGGGTTGGGGAGACAACGGTGGTGTGGGAGGCAGGGTGGTTGGGGTCCACGGGCAGCACCAGGTAGGTGGCCTCGCAACATGGCTTGGATGTGTGTGGGCGACGATGCTGTCTCCTTACGGTGCCTCCTCAGGCGCCCTATAACGTGCCCTATGAGGCACCCTACCAAGCGCCCTATGGGGTCCCCCATAGGGGACATTATGGGGTGCCTTGGCAGACAGTGCACTTTATAATGTGCCCTCTGCAATGCCTTATGTGGCACCTTAGGTTACGGCCCTGTGAGGGTGTGTTTGCTGGCAGCACTAATTAAAATTAACAAGCCAAATGCTTCTGACAGCACTGAATTTAAGTAATAGGTGATGTCTCTGCCAGCTTTACTCATTAGACCCACAGGGGGATTGAACTCATGAACCCTGTGCCATCAGTCAGTGCATTAACCATTGTGCTGTAGCTCTGGATGCCTTACTAGGCACCTTTTCATGTGCCATATAAGGCACCCTGTTGAGCTACTGTCGATAGCTACTCTGTGCCAGTGAGACACACGGTCAGTTCCCCCTACCAGGCCGAGGTGCTGTGGGGGTGCATACCCCATCTTGTGTTCATCTATAGACTGCAGATCTGCATGTGCAGTGCAACATGGGTATGAGTGGGTTAACCCAAATCCTGGCCACCACAGCAGACAGTTTGTGTGGTGACCTGACGTCCTTCAGCTGCCAGTCAGGGATTTGTTAGTGCTGGGGGAACAGTTATCTGGCTAGTCTGTATCCACGTATTCATAGTAAGTTGAGTGTTTCCTTGGATTTTGCCAGTAGCTTTCAGTGTTTGACAAGGTAAGTGATGTTATTGGGCTTTTTGTTTTTGGTAATGATCTTGACCTTGGTCTTGATCATGTTTACCATATGCCCTTGTTTGCTGAGACCTTGGTTTGTTTGATTGGCAAGCATTCTGTGTTTGTACGTAGAGAAACTGTTGTTGATCTGGAGTGTGACTTTTGAACATTTGACAGTTGTACTCCATAGGTTGACCGCATCGTTATTAGGGTTTGTTAGTCACACTAGCGATATAGCCCACTAGTTACTTCACTGCCTGTGAAGCCAGATGTCATGGCTTTGAGCCCACAGTGGGGTTATTTGTTGGGGCTGTGTGAGGCATATTCTTTTTGTTATTTGAAGTGGTGCTGCCAGCTACATCACCCTCACAGTGCTGTCTCCTTACGGTACCTCATCAGGCACCCTTTCACGTGCACTTTGCGGCACCCTTTGATGTGCCCTGTGGGGTGGCCCATAGGGGACATTCTAGGGTGCCTTGGTGGACAGTGCACTTTATAATGTGCCCTCTGGGGTGCCTTATAGGGTGCCTTATGCGGCACCTTAGGTTACGGCCCCGTGAGGGTGGGTTTGCTGGCAGCACTAATTAAAGTTAACAAAATAACTGCTTCTGACAGCACTGATTTGAGGTAAAAGGTGATGTCTCTGCCAGCTTTACTCATTAGACCCACAGGGGGATTGAACTCATGATCCCTGCACAATTAGTCAGTGTATTAACCATTGTGCTGTAGCTCTGGATGCCTTACTAGGCAACTTTTCATGTGCCGTATAGGGCACCCTGTTGGGCTACTGTCGGTAGCTACTCTGTGCCAGTGAGACACACGGTCAGTTCCCCCTACCAGGCCGAGGTGCTGTGGGGGTGCATACCCCATCTTGTGTTCATCTATAGACTGCAGATCTGCATGTGCAGTGCAACATGGGTATGAGTGGGTTAACCCAAATCCTGGCCACCACAGCAGACAGTTTGTGTGGTGACCTGACGTCCTTCAGCTACCAGCCAGGGATTTGTTAGTAGCACTAGTGCTGTGGCCCACTAGTTACTTCACTGCCTGTGGAGCCAAGGGTCATGGGTTTGATCCCACAGTGGGGTTATTTGTTAGGGCTGTCTGAGGCATTTTCTTTTTTTAATTTAAACTGGTGCTGCCAGCAACAAACCCTCACAATGCTGTCTCCTTACGGTGCCTCATCAGGCGCCCGATACAGTGCCCAATGCGGGCCCTATACTGTGCCCTGTGGGGTGCCCCATAGGGGACATTCTAGGGTGCCTTGGCGGACAGTGCACTTTATAATGTGCCCTCTGGGGTGCCTTATAGGGTGCCTTATGCGGCACCTTGGGTTATGGCCCTGTGAGGGTGTGTTTGTTGGAAGCACTAATTATAATTAACAAACAAAAAGCTTCAAACAGCACTGATTTTGAGTAAAAGGTGATGTCTCAGCCAGCTTTACTCATTAGACCCACAGGGGGAATTGAACTCACATCCACTGCACTACTAGTCAGTGTATTAACCATTGTGCTACAATTTTAGATGCCTTGCTAGGCATCTTATCAGACGCCTTATGGGCGCGCGTTGCGTGGCGCTCTACACGATGGTTTTTTAACGCTCATTAGGCTATGGCGCCTGGTAATGCGCGTTATCGGTAACGATGTACCGCCCATGTCCTTATTTGGGATTTCTGCCTGTTCCGCGGATCCTAACGCGAATCACACTAATGCAGTTTAGTAAACATACCCCTAAATAGGAAGCAAATGTGGTAGTGAAATGAACTCTCCCCAGCTTTGCAAGTGTTTCCCTGCAAGCACCAGGCTGTTTTGTTTATGGATTTCTATGTTTTCCAATACATCTAGTTTAGCACTTGAAAGAATTATGTAAAAAGGAATTCATGTCTGTCCATACACATACTCACATTGCTGCACGTATAAATGCCCTTCGTACACATGGATGTCAATTCCGTAGGTGCATGTCCGGGCCATCCGGACATCCAGAAATCTGGACTGCCTGGAGATGCAACCGATTATGCTCCTGTGGGGGTTAGATGGCCCTGTGGAAGCACAATCATAGCATAGGGCCTGGATATCCAGGACGTGCCCCAATTCAGGCACCACAGACGTCCAGGCATTTCCCTGGCTAGCCCAGGCAGGCTCCATGCAGGAGCAGCAATCCCCACAAGACCCTAACAATGTTCTTTCCCTGCAGCCCGACCCCTGATTGGGCCTACCGTACCCAGGGTCGGGCTGCAGGGAACCCCCAGCACCCCCTCACCTCCTTTGCCAAGCCCGGATCCAATCTACACTGCCGACTAGGGAGACTTATTCCACCTCCAAAGTGGAATAAGTCCCCCGTCCAAATGGCCAACTCCGGATGTACAGGGCTGATCCCAGAATAGGTCCTGTACATCCAGGGTCAGGTTCCCACCCACTCCCCGCCCTTGCTCCTCCTACGGCCTGCCCCCTCCCACCCAGGAACAAAGCTCCCCGCACATCTTGGAGCTATGTGCGGGGAGCTCTGACTTCAGAATCAGCACCCCGGCGTTTAGCAGGGCTCGACGTCGAGACCAGATGTCCAGCCCTACTAAACATGAATCGGAATTGACCCCATAGCCCATATACTCAAACTACCCCACACACCAACAGACACAGGTTACCAGTTTTTTGAATGAAATCGGGGACATTTATCCAAACTGTTGGGGCAAGGGGAGAGGAGGTGGAAAGGTCACCAGGTTTGAGCAACAAGGTGTGGAGGGGGGAAGAGGAGTCATTAGCTTACCCCGCCATCTATCCCATGACAGCAACAATATCACTTCCATAAGAACATAAGATATGCCATACTGGGTCAGACCAAGGTCCATCAAGCCCAGTATCCTGTTTCCAACAGTGGCCAATCTAGGTCATACATACCTAGCAGTTTCCCCAAAAGACACAGATTCCACAATGCTTGTATTGGGTCAAGCATTGATATCCTCGGTCCCTTTTTAATAATGATTTATGAACCTTTCCTCCAGGAACTTGTCTAAACCTTTTTTAAACCCAGCTACACTAACAGCCTTTACTACATCCTCCGGTAACAAATTCCAGAGTTTGATTACACATTGAGTGAAAAAATATTTTCTCTTCTTTGTCTTAAATAGTTTACCCTGTAGCTTCATTGCATGTCCCCTAGTCTTTCTATATTCTGATAACGTAAACAATCGATTTACGTTTAGCCGTTCCACTCCATTTAATAATTTATAGATCTCTATCATATCTCCCCTCAGCTGTCTCTTTTCCAGGTTGTAGAGCCCTAACCTCTTCATAGGAGTATCCTTCCATCCCCTTTACCATTTTGGTGGCTCTTCTCTGTACCTTTTCTAATAACGCTATATCCTTTTTAAGATACGGAGACCAGAATTGCACACAGTACTCAAGGTGCAGTCACACCATGGAATGATACAGAGGCATTATAATATCCTTTGTTTTATTTTCCATTTCATTCCTTATGATACCTAGCATTCTATTTCCTCTCTTGGCCGCTGCTGCACACTGGATGGAGGGTTTTAACATGTTATGCAGGATGACGCCTAAATCTTTTTCCTGGGTGGTAGTTCCCAATGTGGAACCTGGCATCGTGTAACCATAGTTTGGGTTGTTCTTTCGTAGGTTGTGATAAGGAAGCTTATCATAGCTCAGGAAGGAGCTATAGAAAAGGTGAAGTGACTCTGAACAAGCAACCTGTCAGTTCTGGTAGAAATAAGAAAACAGAATTTTCCCATAAAAGACTACCAGTCCCAGAATGCACCAGGTTTCCAACAGCCATTAGAGGAGCTGAAGTGGGGAAACGTGTGTTCAATCAAGAGGGCTATGAGGTAATCCCTAAGCACTCATCTCAAAGGGCAGGGCCTGATTCAGCACAGTTGCGCTGTGCTAGGGTGGAGCACTCATCTAAGCAGAATAAAGGTAGAGTTTATTCTACAGAGAATCATCCTCAGTTTCATCTGGGAGATCCTCAGAATCAGCTTGGAGATCCTCATCTTGGACAGCTACATCATCTGGAGGATCATCAGAAGCAGAAGCCAGACCGGACGGACAGAGAGGGCAAGAAACCCTTTGGAAAAAAGAAGAGAAAAGCATTTGGGAGGTCTAGAGGAGTCCAGAGCAGTACGTATACTGGGGGACATTCAAAAGGCCAGCATACACCATTGGACTGGGGAAAGCCAGAGGAATGGTGCTGCAGAGCTAGGAATCTCCAGATGGTACCTGTGAGGGAGACGGCTGCACGTGGAAGGGACCCTAGGACCCGTGCCAGAAGGTATGTGAAGAGAGATCCAGTGTCCAGGGATCTGGATTGGAAGGCTGGACATAAGAACTGGACTACATACTGGCCAGGCTATTTAGAGAGGAACTCTAACAGCAATGGAAGCTCAGGTATGAACACTGATCTATGCCCTAGCTATAACCTTGAAAGACAGCAGGGAAACAAGTATTCTCCTGAGAGTGCTACATTGAGAAATTCCTCTGTGCCAATCCATGATATTGAACCCATGATTGTTGAAGAAGGGGGAGCGGTCTTAGATACAGGCTGTGAATATATGGATTGCTCTCTGTCTAAACTCCTTTGGTAATTTTCTGTTACAAAGTACAACAATCATCACAAAGAAATAAAAACTTGTTCTTTAATCTACTCAGAAAAGCTCCTGAAGTAGGATTTGAGCCACGCAGTAGAAAGCAAGCCAGCTAAGGGGTTTCAGCTGGGTAACTGCTAGCAATTGAGCCTTACCTAATTGCTTGTGAGCTCTGAGGGAATCACTTCTGAATCTATGTGTGAAGATATAAGAAGTTAACCTGAAAAGAACAGTTTTTCCCTTCTTTGTGGGTTTTGCTTGTTGTTTGAAACACTGCTAAGAAAATATTAGCTAAAGCCTACAGAAAAGACCAGTTTGTTACCAACCAGGTCTTTATTCTTTTGCTTTGATTGCCTGACAAGTTCAACTGTTGTTTTCCTGATTTTGTTTTTCTAAGTTTAACACTGAAAGCAAGTATCCTGTTTTATGTGCTACCAAGCATATCTGTGTTGGGAGAAACAACCCCATAAATAAATATCTTATTGGCTTTACACTCAAGCACAACTAATTATTGTGAGCAGCTGTGTCTGGTGTGAATGGACTGCATATCCCACAATCCCTTGCAAATCATATTGATATATGCACTTGCCAAGACTGTGAACATTCTCACCCAGGCAGCCGTCTGACAAGGTGCATAACTTTGCACTTGTCTACATTAAATTTTATCTGCCATTTGGATGCCCAGTCTTCCAATTTATCAAGATCCTCTTGCAATTTTCCACAATCTTCTTGGTTTTTAACAACTTTAAATAGTTTTGTGTCATCTGCAAATTTGATAACCTCACTCGTTATTCCCTTTTCCAGGTCATTTATGAATATGTCAAAAAGCAGCGGACCCAGCATAGATCCCTCGGGTACACCACTATTCACCTTTTTCCATTGGGAAAATTGGCCATTTAGCCCAACTCTCTGTTTTCTATCTTTTAACCAGTTCCTGATCCACAGTAGTACACTGCCTCCTATCCCATGACTCTTTAGTTTTGCCAAAAGTCTCTGATGAGGGACCTTGTCAAAGGCTTTCTGAAAGTCCAGATACACTATATCAACCGACTCACCTTTGTCCACACCTTCAAAAAAACATAACAGATTAGTAAGACAAGATCTTCCTTGTCTAAAGCCATGTTGGCTGTCTCCCATTAGGCCATGACTATCTACATGCTGAGTAATTTTATTCTTTATGATGGTTTCTACCATTTTTCCCGGTACTGACGTGAGACTCACCAGTCTGTAGTTTCCCGGATCACCCCTGGAACTCTTTTTAAAAATTGGTGTTACATTGGCGATCCTCCAATCTTCAGTTATTAGAGATGATTTTTGCTATCTCATATTTCAGTTCTTTCAACACCCTTGGATGTATACCATCCGGCCCAGGTGATTTGCTACTTTTCAGCAAATCTAATAGTTGTAATACTTCTTCCCGATGTATCGATATTTCCTTCAATTCTTCTGCACCTTTAAATACCACTTCAGTCATGGGAAACATCCCTACATCTTCCTCAGTAAAGACCGAAGCTAAGAATTCATTCAGTCTCTCCGCTATCGCCTTGTCGCCTTTTAGTGCCCCTTTAACTCCTCTATCATCTAATGGACCAACTGACTCTCTCACAGGTTTTTTGCTACGAATGTACTTGAAAAAATCTTTATTTCGCGTTTTTGCTTCTGCAGCAAGCTTCTTCTCAAATTCTCCCATTGCCTGCTTTATCAATGCCTTGCATTTGACTTGCCAGTGCTTGTGCTGTTTCCAGGTTTCATCGTTTGGCTCTTTTTTCCATTTCCTGAAAGATGCTTTTTTGGCAACAACAGCCTCTCTGACCTCACCTTTAAACCATGCTGGCAGTTTTTTGGACTTCCTTCCACTTTTCTTAAAGCGTGGAATAAAGCTGGTTTGGGCCTCCAAGATAGTATTTTTCAACAGCACCCAAGCTTGATGTATTCCAGTTAATAAATTCAAAATAAAGAGATATTTTTCTACCTTTTGTGCATTTTTTTTCAGTTGCAATTGCTCCAGCCACTTTCTTCTGGTTCCTTTGTGTCTTCTGCTAACTCTCCATCGTCTGCGGTCCATTTGTCCTTTCTTCTCTCTTCTAGTTTTTTCCATTCTCTTACTACATCTGCTTTAACATACTAATCTTTCTCCTTTTGCTCTTTCCTCATTCCTATTTCATCCACTCAAATTTTTTTTTTAAACTTTATTTATTAACCATCAGAAACATAACATCCAATGCATTAAACAACAGTAAGCCACAGCGGAGTGGAATCTTATCTCCTCCGAGGCCAAGACAATATACAGTTATGTCACTACAGCAAAGCTCAGTTCACGTTGGAATGCAATCATGGTTAAGCATTTTCCCCCTTTTGTATTAGTGGTATCCCCCCTCCCCCCCCACCCCCCCCCCTTATTCCCCCGTCCCCAGCTCCCCGTCCTCGCACCCCGAACTCCATGACATTGCATCGGTACCCTCTCTACATTCTCCTGTGCCCCCTCCTCACCCAGTAATCCATGCCTTAAAGTCCCACATTAACTATTCCGCTCCGGCATCGGGGGCCCAGATGCTGAATATAGGGTTCCCAGATCAACATAAAGGTAGACCACCTCTTCACTGAACCCCTAGCCCTCCAGCGCTCCGCCAGCATCAGCTGATGAAAACTATTGCGCCACTCCGTAAACGTGGGCGGGTCACGATCTCTCCACCTGTGTAAAATCGGACCCTTCCCCACCAAACATGCTTTACGTACCAATAACCGCTCCCATCTCCCGGTGGGTAAGGTATGATGCAATTGATCAAGGGTGACTAAAGCTCCAGTCCAAGGAAACCTCTGTTGCAATAAGCGCATAATGTATCGACGAATATGGGACCAGTAGGGGAGGATGCGCCTGCACTGCCACCACATATGGGTTAAAGTGGCCAATGGCATAGAACACCTGGGGCAAGATCCATCCTGCGTAATACAACTCCGTAACGCTCATCGCGGCGAAAAATACACACGAGTTAGGGCTTTATATTGTATTTCCCTCCAACGCGCTCCCTTCGCCAGCTCCACTATCTGCCCCACTGCCGTACAAATCGTGCCTGGCGGTATTTCTCGTCCCAATTCTCCTCCCCAGGCCACCTCAGCCCTCCCATAGTCCGGCACAACCCCAAAGCACTCCAGCCTAGCCTTCGGCCCAGCTACCGTCGGGGGTGTATCCCCCCTAAGTTCGAGTAATTCAATAATCTGCACCGACCGGCCCTCCCCCAGTTCCTCTTGGGGCAGCGTAGCCACATAATGAGAGAGCTGGAGATACGCGAAATACTGAGTGCGGGACAGCTGGAACTCCTCGCGTAATTCCAAAAACGGCTTGCATTTACCCGTAAGGTCCACTGCATGCCCTATGTATCTTAGTCCCTGCCGATGCCATAACTGAAACGCTCTCGAATCCGAACCTGGCAGAAAGTGCACGTTGCCTCGTATGGGCAACCAACTGGATACCTGCCAATTACGTTGCCAAAAGCTATTTAGTTGTCTCCACGTACGCCTCATCGCATTTAATAGAATATTACGCGTAAGTCGCCTTGGCAGTTGTGTACTTTCCACATGCAAAGCCCCAACTAGGGAGAAAGGAGCCACTAGCGCCGCTTCTAAGTCTCTTGGAGTATAGACGTCTGTTCCCCCTAAGCAATCTCCAACATGCCGCGCTTGGCAGGCCAAGGCGTAAAGTCTTAAATCCGGAAGGCCAAGGCCACCTCTGTGCCACTTTCCAATCATACGGGACATCGGGATCCACGCTCGGGCCCCCTTCCACAAAAATCCTTGTATCTCCCTTTCCATTTTAAGCAAATCCATTCGGAGTAACCAGACGGGCAGAGTTTGTAGCCAATAGAGTATGCGTGGCAAGATCACCATTTTAACTGCTGCAATTCTCCCCAGTAGTGCCAATGGGAGTGGGTTCCAGGCTCTCAATTGACGCCGCATCTCAGACAGGACTTTCTCAAAATTCGTGTAATATAGATTCTGCGGTAATCTTGTTAAAATGATACCCAAATATTTAAACCCATGGTCTGACCATTTCAGGGGAAACTCCTCTCCCCATCCGTCCCGCAACCGCCCCGAAACATCCAAGGCCTCCGATTTATCTGCATTTATCCGAAGGCCAGCAAAACTACCAAACCTCCGAAACTCAGCCATCAGTTTTGGCAATGATTCTCGCGGCGCCAGCAAGTGTACTAGCATATCGTCGGCAAAGGCCGACATCTTAAATCCCTGTTTGCCCACCTCAATCCCACAGATCTGTCTGTCCAGTTCTATACTGCATATTAGAGGATCTAAAGACAAAACAAACAATAAGGGGGATAATGGACAGCCCTGCCTAGTACCCCTATGCAAAGGAAAGGGAGCTGACAGGACCCCGTTACAAAGCACTCTAGCTGTCGGAGTATCATACAAACTCTTCACCATAGCACAAAAAGCCTGTCCGAAACCGAACATTGGTAACAAGTAGTCCAGATAAGTCCAATCAACCCTATCAAACGCTTTTTCAGCGTTGAAACTCACCAAAAGTGACTGCAACTGATGGCTGTGCACCCACTCCAAAGATGTTAATATTCGGCGTATGTTACGAACGGCATAGCGGCCGCGCACAAATCCCACCTGAGATTCATGCACTACGTCACCTAATATTCCCGCTAGCCGCTCAGCCAAGATTTTTGCCAACAGCTTCATGTCAAAATTCAGCAAAGAGATCGGTCTATAGGAGGCCGCCTACAGCGGGTCTTTAGCCGGCTTAGGTATCAGCGTGATATAGGCCTGGTTATCTCCCCATCTCCTACCACCCCCCTCTATTCGCTGCCGATAAGTATCCACTAACAGGGGACCCACCCAGTTCGACAGGAGTTTGTAAAACTCAGCCCCATAGCCATCCGGGCCAGGAGCCTTACAACAGCTGGCTTGTGCAATTACGGACTGGACCTCCTTTAAAGTTATCGGTTGTCCCAACTGAACCCGTTGCACCTCCGTCACCCTGGGGAGTTTCAACCCTTGTAGGTAGGCCTCCATAGTAGAAGGGTTGTTCTCTTCTACAGTATAAAGTTTTTGGAAGAAGCTTTTAAAGAGTGCACTTATCACCTCTCGATTTTGTTGGAGTTTCCCATGCTCATCCCGAAGAGCCGCTACCCCCTTCCCTCCTCTCGGACCCTTCAAACATCGTCCTAATAGCTTTCCCGGTTTGTCGCCAAAGCAATATAACCGATATTTGTAATAAAGCACAGATTTCTTAGCTTGCTGGTGGAGCAGTTCATTCAAGGCAACCTGAAGTTCCCACAGCCGTTTTCTATTAGACACTGTAGGCGAATGACCACTGAGCACTCGTGCTTGAGAGACTTGTCGCTCCATCCGAACAATCTGCTCCACCAGCAGTCTGCGTTTCCAAGCTGCAAACCCGATAATATCACCTCTCAATACCACCTTGGCGGTTTCCCAAACCAGCTCTGGATCATCCCTGTGCGCCTGGTGATTTAGTTCAAAGTCACGCCAGCGTTGTCCCAGAAATTGCCGAAATTGATTATCTTTGTATAACTTGATGGGGAACCGCCATATACGAGATGCGCCAGTTCCTCCCCCCCATTGCACCTCAACCCAAACCATTGCATGGTCGGATATCTCCAGAGGACCTATCTGTGCTTCCTCCACCTATGCAAAGGTGGTTGTAGAAAGCAAGATAAAGTCTATTCTCGCACTAGTCCCATGCGCCCTCGAGATATGGGTGAACTCCTTCTCAGAGGGATGCAAGACTCTCCACGGATCTATCAAGCCCAATCGTTTCCGAAATCGTTGCAACACTTGAGAGCTAAGTGTTCTGTCTCTCGTCCCCCTTCCACTGGAGGTGTCCAAACTCACTTCGAACACCCCATTAAAATCTTCCCCCAATATTAAAGGTACATCTGGCATTTGCTCCACTTTGGCCGCAATACGATCAAAAAACTCCCGATCCAACAAATTAGGACCATATACATCCCCCAGAATTATCTCACGATCTTCCAATAAGCCCCACAGTAACAGGAATCTCCCATCGGGATCAGCCACCTGTCATTGCAGCGAGAAGCGCACCCTCTTATGGATTAAGATGGCCACACACCCCTTCTTCCCCCGTGCAGGCGCACCCCACACCTGACCCACCCAATCCCGACCTAATTTAGCATGCTCTTCAGCTGTTTGGTGGGTTTCCTGAAGTAACGCAATATCGCAGCGTTGCCTAGCCAGCGCCTTCAATACTTTATATCGCTTTATCGGGCTACCCAAGCCACAGACATTCCAGGTTATGACCCTCAGAGGATCACCGTATGTTTATGGCCCAGCTGCCAGCAAAGCGTGTTTGGGGAGACCCTCCCAGCCTGGAGCCTCCCACCATACTTACCCAAGTAGTTGACACTATGCCTCTACATAGAGTTCAGAGTGCGACGACACCTCCCCCAGCCTCCCCACCTCCCCTGAATCCCCCAACCCCCCCAATCACTGACCCCTCTCCTAACTCTCCCTACCTCTATCCTAGAACCTCCCCTGACCCTTCCCTCCAATACCCCCCCTCACTCCCCTTCAAACTACACCACCTATCTACAGGACTCCCAGCTCCTGCCCCCTCCCAAGGAGCCCTCCCGAGACCCCTCTGAGCGTGTCCCCCGCCCCGAGCCCAGAGAACAAATCATAATACCACAATCCAACTTTCTTCATCCTTTTACCATGAAGGATCTAAACTCTCCCCATACTGCCCGGCAACCATCAGACCCAGGAAGCAGGCCTAGCTTTTAGCGCCCCCCCCCCCCCCTGCAAGGAAAGCCTGCCATAGCCCCCCCCCTCCAAGCCCACCCCCCAGTATTCCCCATCGCCGATTATCCCCCCCACCTCCCACCAAGGCAAGCTCTCCTTGATCTACACAAACCAAACTCCAATAGGGGGTCATACAGTAGGGGAGGAAGGAGGGAGAGAACCACCACCCATACTGTTAGTGTCCAGGCTCAACCGGCCCCACTATACAGGCCCCGCATATCGCGCTTCAGCAACCACCAATACATGAGGCCTCTCCAGATCAGGCCCCCTTCAACCTCCATATTATTGCTAGTCCCCTCCCACCCTGAGCACTTCCCTTCTCAGCCACCGCCGCCCGGATATGGCAGCCGCGGCATCCTCCAAGAGATCTTGCCGTCTCCCTCACATAGAGTGCTGGCAAGATTTTACAGAAAGTAATATGGCCGGAGGAGCCCAGGCATCTACAAAGTATAGCCAGATCGTCCGGTGAAGACCCCCCCCCCCCAAAGGCCCACATCATACATAACAATTGTAATAGAAAACCCTTCGAAATCCCCCTGCAAATTTAAACAAATTAACTCTGTAAAAGATACATAAGCCCCGTCGGGGAGAGAAACACATATAATAAAAAGGCCCAGATTTTAACATCGAAAAATAAGAGAGGGAGGGACAAGAGAACTAAAAACTTTGTTGCACTATCCTAAGTAAGGCCTTCAGTGTCCCAGGAGGGAACAAAGAGACACAAAGTTACTTGAAGTTTGTAGCGCCAGTCCAAGCACAGATAGTATCCAGCTGTTATGTCCGTTGCTACATTGAATTTCCCCAATCTTCACTCACCGATAGAGGGTTTTCCATATCTGCTCAGTTCAATCAGCCCCCGAAGACTTCATTTAGAGGGCGACGATGCTGCCCTCTTTTGGGTGTAGAGCTGCTGAACATAATCTTATGCCGCAGCAGCCGACTCGAAGATATGGTGAGCACCGTCGCACAGCACATGAAGCCTGGCGGGATACTGCACCGAGAATCGGATTCCAGCCTCTATAAGTTTTCCGCATAGGGGTGCATATTCTCGTCGTTTTCTGCTCAGCGCCATTGAGTAGTCCTGTGCCACACGAATTTTAATATTATTATAAGACACTTCCCCCTTCTGCCGTGCTGCCTTGAGAATCAATTCCTTCTGTGGGTAGTGTAGAAACTTGGCCAAAACAATTCTAGGGCGAGGGTCGCGCGTTTGCTTGGCGCCTACCCGATGCACCCGTTCAATATGTAGATTGTCTCCAAACTCATCTTCACCCACGATATGTTTGACCAGGTCCTCCAAATAGCCTCTTAAGTCTTTGTCTAAGACGGTCTCCGGAATCCCCAGGAAGCGTAAGTTATTTCTTCGCGACCTGTTTTCCAGGTCGTCAAGCTTTGCGTCCTGTAGAGTTATCCGAGACTTTAAGCCTGCCACCTCCGCGGTCAGCGTCTCCGTCTTCTCCTCCACCAGACCCACACGTTCTTCAGCCTCTCACAGCCGATTACCCAGCTGGTCCACAGAGGAACGCAATCCATCCATTTTACTGTGGAGGGCATCAAACTGAGGTAGTAAGGCCGTCGCTACCGCCGATGACATCTCGTCTAACGAGGTAGGAGATCTGGGTGAAGCCGGCATTGAGGCCGAGTCCGCCATCTTATTCGAGCCGGCTGCTCATTCCCGATCCCTTCTCAGCATTTTTACTGCCGTCGCCATGCAGTTCGATCGCCCCAACCGCACCAGGACAGTCTCCAGGCACTCCGACTCAATATAGCTACCTTCTTGACAGATAATTGCAGATTTTCACGGTACTAAATCGCCGGATTTAGGCTAAGGGCTGTGGGACACGCTCAAGATGCGACCCCTACCCTGTCCGCATCACGTGGTCTCTCTCATCCACTCAAATTTTACCCCTCCATCCTCAATCCCCACTTACGCTCCCAATGCCCGGCCAATTGTAGATTTTTCTTCCCTCCCACACAAAATATTTTTCCCCTCTCCATTTTACTTTCCCAGCTCCATCCCATTCTAATCCTCCAACATCAGCTCCCTTCTAGTTCCAGCCCCACCCAACATCCGTTCACTTCTAGTCCCCGCATCAGCCCATTTCCAGTCCTATCCTAGCCCCATCATCAGCCCATTTCCAGTCCTAGCTCCCCCAACCATTTCCAGTCCTATCCAAGTCCCTCCATCAGCTTATTTCCAAACCCAGACCCCCATCAGCCCATTTCTAGTCATTTCCTAGCCCCACCATGTCAAATCCTAGCTCCCCTCTACTCAGCCCATTTCCAATCCAAGCCCCCCCATGAGCCTTCTTCCAGTTCTAGCCCCTCCATGAGTCCATTTCAATCCAAGCCCCCTCCACAGCACATTTCCAATCTTAGCACCCCCCCAACAGCCCATTTACAGTCCTATCCTAGCACATCCATCAGCCCATTTCCTGTCCTAGCTCCCCCCCCACTCAGCTCATTTCCAGTCCTAGCTCCCTCCCCTCACAGCCCATTTCCATTCCTAGCCCCCCTCCCCATCAGCTATTTGCAGGTCAAGCCCCCCTTTCACTCAGTCCATTTCCATTCCAAGCCCCTGTCCCCATCAGCTATTTGCAATTCAAGCTCCCAGTCCACGCAGTTCATTTCCAGTCGTAGCAACCCCCCAGCCCATTACCAGTCCTAGCCCCCCCATAGCCCATTACCAGTCCTAACCCCCATCACCCCATTTCCAGTCCTAACCCCCCGTAGCACATTACCAGCCCTAACCCCCCCATCAGCCCACTTCCAGTCCTAACCCCCCCATCAGCCCATTTCCAGTCCTAGCCCCCATAGCCCATTACCAGTCCTAACCCCCCATCAGCACACTTCCAGTCCTAACCCCCCATCACCCCATTTTCAATCTTAGCCACCCCATGGCCCATTACCAGTCCAACCCCCCCCCCCATCAGCCCATAGCTCATTACCAGTCCTAACCCCCTCCCCCATTAACCCCGGTAAATTTTTTTTAAAAACCTGGAAGCGGCAGAATTATGTGTCCCGCCCCCCCCCCCCCGCCTGCCCAGCAGAGCCCTCCACACGGGCTTTCAGAGTTTCCCATCAGCGCCAGCTTTCAGAGTTTCCCATCAGCCCCGTGGGCTTAACAGAGCCGCAAGAGAGAAACTCTCTCTTCGCGGCTCTAAAAGCTGCGAGAGGATTGATTCAATGAGGGCTCTGCCGGGCAGGCTGGGGGGGGGGAGGGGGGATGGCCGCAGGACACTTGATTCTGCCCAGGGGCGGTTCAAGGCAATCTGCTGCCTGAGGTGAGGGATGAGATGGCGCCCCATCCCTCTGGTGAGCTTTCTCAAAATTCTAGTCAGGAACTGAACCAAACCAAAATGTCGCTCAGTATGTAGAGGCGGGCACTTTTTGTCAGCTAAGCTTGAAGAAGGATGGTCAGAACCTGATAAGTCAATGGCCATCATTTACATTTATCCATGCTGAAATATTAAGGACATGATAAAGGCAAAAACTGTTGATAATTTCAGTCGTCCATCATTTTGGGTCCTCAGAACAATGCTTGTATGTTATGATGTTAGGTTTTATTAAATCATTGACCTAGGCATATTTTTCTGGCAATAGCTAAAGACCCACAACACTGCTTTATGGTATTAACAGAATTAAATTAAATTAAGGCTCTTTGCTGCTGCTAGGCTCTGACCTAGTATGAAATTTAAACTAGAAGCTCTCTGCTGTGTTCCAAATTTAACCAGAAAGCTCTCCCCTGTGTTTCAAATTCAAACTAAAAGCACCTTGCTGCTACTAGTCCTTGAGCGAGTATTAAATTTAAACTACAAGCTCTCTGATGGGTTCTAAATTTAACCAGAAACTACAAGCTCTCTGCTGGGTTCTAAATTTAACCAGAAACCAGTAGATTTAACAAATACACTGGGTTCACAGATTAATCAGCTTTAATCCAAAGAATTCCCTTCAGAAATATTCCCAGAAGGATATACTCACTATTGCAGATCTCTCTCCAGAAGTAGCAGTCCCCTTTTGTAATCCTTCAAGAAGACAAATTGACAGTGAAATAGGAACAGTGTTGCATACCCGATATTATGCAAAATATAAAGATAATGGATGTAAATTCTAAAATCAGACATATTCAAATCACTAAATTGAAAACAATTTTACTTTCTACCCCTCTGTCCACATTGCTGGAATCCGGGACAGGAGGCTGCCAAACAGCTGGGAGTTGGGGACATATCTCTAAAATTGGGGACAACACCTGAAAATCGGGGCTATCTGATAAACTTATCATCTGGGATAATTTTGAAAAGCAGAAACATTGGGTCAGGTTTAGGGAGGATTTTTTTTTTTTTTTGCAGAGCACAGCTTTTCAAAAGAGCACCATTACTTTAATATGGCATACCAACAGCCCCAGCTAAACACACATACTTGTAAAGAATGGAATATAAATGTGCAAATTAAATTAAGATAGCCCCCACATGTACATACATATACCTCTATATGACCTGTACACATATTCCAGACAGCACCCATATACATACTCACATCACCACACATATAAATACCCCCCCCCACACACACACATAACCCATATCCCCAAACTATCCCACACCCCAACAGACACAGCCATCTGAAATGTTACTACTGGTCATCAGGGTATGTGTGTGTCCCCACTCCCCATTTCTCCTCTTTCATATTTAGCACCCTCCTTGACTTTAGAAATAGAACAGAAAATAATTTTGCTTAGCACTGGGGAAGCCAATATTCCTTATTTGTTTCCTAAAATTTGTGTATACTGTACTTTGGAATGGTTTATGATAACTGAGAAAATTGAGATACTGCTTTAGCTTTCTTCCCTGTTTCTGTCTGACTTTCTTATTCTAGGCCCAGGGGGTCGGGAAACTTGTGCCATCTGTCCCACAGCTCATTTTCACTGAGTCCCCAAACCCTCCTTCCTGTGACTGTTCCTCCTACTGTGGAACCATCATATCTCTTCCTCTTAGTGCCACATGGTTCATTTTTCAGCAGTTCTTTTTCTCATACTGGGCTCCACAAGGGCGGCAGAGCAGAGCCAAAGTAGGAGAGGAGCAGACCCACCCAGAAAGGAAGAAGTCCAGAAGCCAAATGGACCCCAGAGTGAAACCATATGAGAGGAAAGAAACAGTTCTCACTCAGAGTCCTGCAATGGGTAGAAGATTGGTATCTCTTGGAAAGACTTATCTTCCCTATTTTGGGGACATCTTCTTTGACCCTCTGCCTTGGCTCCTCTCCCCATGAGCTATTCTTGTGGACATTTCTTCTCATGGGGACTCTAAGGGATTTTATCATTTTCTTTGGTGTCTGGCATTCTCTTTTCCTCCTGGCACACTCTCGCCCTCCTCTTCATTCTGTTGCCACACTTTCTCTCTTCTCCCTAACTCTCCCCAGGTTCTGCCTCTCTTCACCCCCCCCCTCCCTCTAGGTACTCTCTTTTACCTTTCTCCCCTCCCAGCATGCTCTCCTTTTTCATCCCACTCCCAGCACTTTCTCTCTCTCTCTCTCCCCCCCCCCCCCTTACTTCTCACCTTACTCTCAATCCAGCATTCTCTTCTCTCCTCTTTCCCTGGTACAGCATTCCCCTCTCTCACTCTTCTTCCACCTTCCCCTTCATGCAGCATTTCCCTATCTCTCTTTCTCTCTCCCCTCTCCCCCCCACCCCATGGTCTAGCACCACCCCCACCCTCCCTTCAAATCTTCATATTACCAGACAGCTGAGGCTTTAAGTCCATATGCTGTCAGAGACTTTTCATGTCCCGCCCCTATGGCAACAGGAAGTGTGCATCAGAGGGGGCAGGACGTGCAGAGCTTCTGACAGCACATGGACTCAAAGTCTCAGTGGTGCATATTCCCAGTGCCACTATATCTAGTGCTGCCCAGCAACATGAAGGAGCTTTGCAAGGAAAAAGATTTAAGAGGAAGTGCTGGACTATGGGGAGGAGAGAGGGAGAAAGAGGTAGGATACCATGGTAGGGAATGAGGCACCCTGTTCTCTGCCTTCAGCATTTGGGGGACATTTCCCCCCCTTCAAAACTATGCCCATGTTTCACAGCAGTATGCAGGCTTCAGTAAATCATAGAGAAAAGGGAATATGATACAGAGATTTGAATACTTGGAAGATATGAATAATAGTAACATAGGGTCCGATTTTGATCTGGTCATATGTGGTCCCAGCATCGAAAATTCAGGTATCGCCGCACAGCTAGTGTGGCAGGTGCAGGCCTGTGACCCACAGTGTCCGAACATAAGCAGGCCAGCATGGCTAGCTTGACCTGTAAATGAGGCCTGTGGAGAGGCATATAGGATTGCACATCCCCCAATATGCTGCTATTGTAAGATAGAACTCAGTAGAAGTATTGAATTAGCTTAGGTAAGCAGAACTGTAGTATTGAAAGATGGAAAAATACAGAAAAACATGTTTAAAAGTTACTGATAAGAAAAAGTACATCTGCAAAGAAATAATTGGGAGTGCTGACAGATGAGTTGCAGAGCCCAGCTCCTCTGCACGTACAAATTGGTTCTATAACCTTGAAAGTGTGAAAGTAACAAGTTGATGAACTGACCATTGTAATTGGGACTAGAAGGGGGGTATGCAGGTGTCATGCCCACTGGAGGGACATAACTGGATAAACTTATCAGTACCGGGACCAATAGAAGAGGTACGGGAGGTACGGGAGATTACCGGGACCAATGAAATGTTTTTCTATACCTAGAATGGAACAGAAGTCTATAAAAGTTGTTGTAATGCTTGAAAACTTTGCTCAGCCATTTTGAAATTGACTTGCTTGAGACTTGTGCACAAATAAATGATTTGGACCTTTTGAACAGACTCCTGGTATCATTGGTTTGTCTGCGCTTTGCTGCTACATATTCCTTGGTGCATTGGCCGGGAAGTTGTGGAATCAAAGTGTATATAGGGCAATATACCACGACTTTCCGACTCTATAGGCTTGGTCCTGCCGGGATCGCGCCCTTCCGACGAGGGCTGCTCCCTGGCGCCACCGGTCCCTTGTATCGGAGGGAGCTGGTCGGACCTCGGCGGGTGACGAGCCCGGCTGGAGTCAACGCCTCGAACCCGAGTGAGGGGAGTCCGTGGTCCAACTCATGCGCCTGCTTGGGAAGTTTGAGGACCGGATCCGGTGAGTATAGTTTTGATTTTGGGTCTAGACAGAAATAGAAAGCGCAGTACTGCCATTGGAACTTGGAACTTTGGAATTTGTAATCTCGAGATATTGGGAATTGGTAAGAGAGCATGATCACCTCTCAAGGAAGAGCCGAGTAGCCTGGCATGGGAATTCGCTGGGTGAAACCCTCATCCTTTTTGTAATTGGGAAATTGGAAAAGACTAGTCAGAATAGATAGAAACGAATGCATTCTGGGATACGTTGCTAGCATGATTGTGTGAACGGAGTGTGAATGAGAGGTCTGGCAGCACGGACCAAGTGAAGGCGGACCCCTGAGTAGCGCATTTCCTGACCGGGCGACCGCGTTCAGGTCGCGAAAAGGGGGAAGCGATTGTCGTCTTGTCTTGTTATTTGTACTCCTTATACGTTTCCAGGGCCGTGTGGACCCCTTACCCACGGTCCGCCCTCCTTTTCCCTTCTGTCTGTTGTTGCGCGCACACATCGAAATGGGAGGGGCGGGGTCTACTAGAAACACTCCATTAGAATGTATGATCGCACATTTTAAAGAGGGATATTCAGGAGATTATGGTATTAAAATGACAGCAGCCCGTTTGCAGATTTTGTGTACTAGGGAGTGGCCCGATCTAGACCCCCATCTGGCCCCGAGAAGGAACGTTCAAAGTAGAGATTATTCAGTCAATACACCGTAGAGTGCGGATAGCGCACCCTGATCAGTACCCTTATATAGATTCCTGGTTAAGTATTTGTGAAGATCCGCCCCCCTGGGCGCAGCGCTGTTATGAGGAACAGTGCAGAATAATGTTAGCTAAAACAGATTCTAGACAGAAAACGGAACAGCCTAGAATGAAAGAGCAGGATACGAAAGCCAGAAAGAAGCCCATCCTGGCAGATCCTGATTCCCCAGAAATAACTCTCAGGCAGCCCCGAACCCCAGGTCCAGTAAGAGTAGCCTGGCGTCCTGCCCCAGAAACCCAGAGACGGCCAGAGCCGAGGCGGGACCCAACCCCTGATCCCCCTCCTGGAGAAGAGAAAAAGGAAGAATTAGCGAGAAAAGAAGAGGAGGACCTAGAAAGCGAGTCAGAAGTGGAGACAGAAGAAGGAGAAAGAGAGAATCCCCCAGATGAGGAGGAAAGTGTACAAATAATTGAGAAAGTCAGCACTAGCACTAGCATGCCAGTGACAGAGAAACCCAAAGCAAAACCTGTTGAGAAAAAGAAAGTGACTCCTGCAAAGGCAACGACAATAACCCTTAGATCCCAAAAGACACCCATAGCAGCTAAACTGTTTCCCTTACGGCAAGTCCCGGGAGTGCCCGTAAAGAATGATAATGATGAAGTGGTAGCGGGACCCCTAACTTATGTGTATATCCCTTTCTCTACAACTGATTTATTAAATTGGAGGTCGCATTATGCCTCCTATACTAGTAAGACCCAGGAGCTGACAGAATTAGTAACTAGTATTATGGAAACTCACCAACCCACTTGGCCAGATTGCCGTCAGCTCCTGACCACCCTATTCACTACAGAAGAACGAGCAAGAATTAGAAAAGCAGCTATTGAATGGATGGCAGAAAACCCTGCAGCTCCGGCACAGGGGCAGAATATAATAGACCGTAGGGAAGCAGCTCAGAGAGAATTCCCGAATGAAGACCCCCAATGGGATCCAAATACAGATGAAGGATCCACAGCCCTAGCCCGTTTTCGCCAAGGCTTTTTACAAGGCCTGAAAAGGGGGGGCCAGAAAGCTATGAACCTTTCCAAAGTTACAGGAGTTACCCAAGGGATAGATGAGAGCCCAGCAGATTTTTATGAGAGATTAACTGAAGCATACAGAATGTATACTCCCTATGATCCCGAGGCACCAGGAAGTTTATGTATGGTGAAATCTGCTTTTGTAAACCAGTCTCAACCAGACATTAGACGCAAATTACAGAAGTTAGAAGGGTTTGCGGGCATGAATGCAACACAGTTACTGGAAGTCGCTCATAAAGTGTATGTGAATCGTGATACTGAAAGACAGAGAGAATGTGATAGAAAGATGAAGAAGAAAGCTGATTTTTTGGCTGCGGCCATAGTGGAACAGAAAAGGGGAGGTGTCCCTAGTCGAAGGAGCAGAGGAAGAGGGCGGGGTCAAGGCGGAGGCCGGACCCAGAGACTAGGCGTGAACCAATGCGCCTATTGCAGAGAGGAAGGACATTGGAGAGATATGTGCCCGCAACTCGAAGACGCCCAGCATGATGACGACAGCAGCCATCAGTGGCGAGAAGAAAGACGAAGCTATCCCCGAAGCCGAGGAGGAGCCAATCGAGAACAATTCCAGCGAGAAAGAGGAGGAACCATTCAAGCATTGGCCACACCAGCCCATGATGAGAATGACGTGGATTAGGACAGACCGGGCTCCAAGTTTGCTTTAGGTCTCCAGGAGCCTATGGTCGGAATACAAATAGGAGACCAAATTATGGACTTTATGGTTGATACTGGAGCGCAACATTCAGTAATAGACAAAAAGATAGCCCCATTCACTACAAAAGCAGTCACCATCATAGGAGCAACTGGTGCCAAAGCCACAAAGTCTTTTCTTCAAAACCGAATATGCAGTCTGGGAGGACAGCAAGTAACTCATCAATTCCTTTACATGCCCGAATGTCCAGTGCCACTACTGGGACGAGATATGTTAGCCAAGCTTCAAGCACAAATATCTTTCTCTGAACAAGGAGAAATGCAAATGACAGTAAATTCCCAAACCAAACCAGCAGGAGTGATGCTGCTGACAGTTCCCCGAGAAGAAGAATGGAGATACTACATTGATGATTCGATCCAAGATACCTATTTTGAACAAACTTTGAAAAGTATTGATGCACCACCTGGAGTATGGGCAGAAGGCAGCCCCCAGGCCTAGCCAAACATATAGCTCCAGTGATTGTAACCCTTAAGCCTAGTGCTACACCAGTGCACGTCAAACAGTACCCTCTCCCAAGAGCCGCAATTGAAGGCATTCATCGCCACCTACAAAGATTGCTTGAGTATGGCCTACTAAAAGTATGCCAATCCCCATGGAACACTCCACTTTTGCCAGTAAAGAAGCCTGGGACAGATGATTATCGCCCAGTGCAAGATTTGAGAAGAGTAAATGATGCAGCTGAGACCATACATCCAGTCGTACCCAATCCTTACACCCTCTTAGGACTGATACCTGCTGAAGCTACCCATTTCACTGTACTGGATTTAAAAGACGCATTCTTTTGCATAAGATTAGCCCCTGTAAGCCAAATATTGTTTGCATTCGAATGGCAGGACCCCATCTCTGGAAGAGGGGGCCAACTTACCTGGACAAGATTACCCCAAGGATTCAAGAATTCGCCTACCATCTTTAGTGCCGCACTGAATGAAGACCTTTCAAGCTATCCAGTAGCCCCGGGGAAGAGAGTGCTTCTCCAATACGTGGATGATCTGTTGATAGCTGCCGTATCAGAAAGTGAATGTATACTAGCCACCAAAGATCTCTTGCAGTTACTAGAGAAAGCTGGATACAAAGTTTCCAGAGCCAAAGCACAGCTATGCCAAAAAGAAGTGAAATACCTGGGTTTTCGTATCACCCAAGGAAGCAGAAGATTAGGCAGAGAAAGAAAAGAAGCAGTATGTAGAATTCCAACTCCAACAACCAGAAAGCAAGTCAGAGCCTTTCTGGGAGCGGCAGGATATTGCCGAATTTGGATACCCAACTTTGCCCAAATTGCCAAACCACTGTATGAAGCCACAAAAGGAGAAGAGAAGTCACCACTGGAGTGGGGACTTGAGCAGGACACAGCCTTCCAGAAGTTAAAAGAAGAACTGATGTCATCACCAGCACTTGGACTACCAGATGTCCACAAACCTTTTCACTTGTTTGTACATGAAGCACAGGGAAATGCCCTAGGCATGTTGACTCAGAAATTGGGAAATTGGGAACGACCTGTAGCCTACCTATCGAAACAATTGGACCCTGTGGCCAAAGGATGGCCACCTTGCTTGAGAGCAGTTGCAGCTACAGCACTACTAGTGAGTGAAGCAGACAAACTCACACTAGGACAGAACATACGAGTCACTGTGCCACATGCAGTCCTTGCCCTTATGGAACAAAAAGCAAATTATTGGCTCACCAATTCCCGAATGTTGAAGTACCAGAGCATGTTATGTGAAAACCCACAGATACAACTTGAAGTGAGCCATGCCCTGAATCCAGCCACCTTGATACCTATCAGTGAAGAACTCCCAGAACATGACTGTATCGAAGTCATGGAGACTGTGTTCTCCAGCCGACCCGACTTGACAGATGTGCCCATAGACAATCCTGACCAAAACTATTATGTTGATGGGAGCAGTCTCATCCTTGATGGACGATGCTGTGCCGGATATGCAGTCGTCACTCAACACGAAGTAGTTGAATCATCAGCCCTAGCCTCAGGCACATCAGCCCAGAAAGCCGAATTGATAGCACTCACCAGAGCATTGTTGTTAGGAGAAAAACTTATACTGAATGTATATACAGATTCCAAATATGCCTTCACTACCCTGCATGCCCATGGAGCTCTCTATAAAGAAAGAGGACTCATCACATCCGGAGGAAAATCAGTCAAATATGGTCCCGAAATATTGATGTTACTTGATGCAGTATGGGCCCCAACACGTGTAGCTGTCATGCATTGCAGAGGACATCAAGCAGGAAAAGGAGAAGTTGCCCGAGGAAATAGATTTGCAGATGCCTCAGCACGACAAGCAGCTATGACAGGACAAATTGCCCCACAAGCTATGCCAATGCAAGCAGCATTGTTTCCAGTACCTTTGAATCTATGGACCCCACGATATACCACCAAAGAATTGGACTACTATTGTGACAAAGAAAATGGAGTATTGAAAGACGGATGGATTGAGCTGCCACCAGAAGAGGGCAGTCAACCCCCAGGACGAATAGTAATTCCTGAACTGTTAGGACCATCCTTTGTCAAAGCTTTCCACGAAGCCACCCACTATGGGAAGAGTGCTATGGAAAAAGCACTCAGACCACATTTCTACATCCCTCTGATGACAACCATATCAGCTTCAGTAGCACGACAATGTCAAACTTGTGCCAAGAATAATGCCAAGCAAGGCCTTATTACAGCACCCCGAGTTCAGTCAAGAGGTGTGACCCCCATGCACAACCTCCAAGTTGATTTCACCGAAATGCCAAAAGCCAATGGGTACCATTACCTATTAGTATTAGTATGTACTTTCTCTGGGTGGGTAGAAGCATTCCCAACCAGAACTGAGAAAGCCCGAGAAGTTACCAAAGTCTTAATGAGAGAGATTGTTCCCAGATTCGGAATTCCAGCAGTAATAGGGTCAGACAATGGACCCTCATTTGTCTCCCAAGTTACTCAGCAGTTAGCAAAAGCCTTGCAGATACAATGGAAACTCCACACTGCATACAGACCCCAGAGTTCAGGGAAAGTTGAGCGAATGAATCGTACCTTGAAAGCCCAAATGTCTAAGCTTTGTCAGGAGACACAATTGAAGTGGCCCCAAGTGCTCCCCATAGCTTTATTCAGAATACGCTCAGCTCCTGTAAAGTCAACAGGATTTTCCCCTTTTGAAGTTTTGTATGGTAAACCCCCACCAATAGTGCAGGGAATCAAAGGAAGTCTAGCCCAAATTGGTTCAGAAATAACCAGACAAGAACTTCTAGCTCTTAGTTTTGTTCTGCAGACTCTCCATACGTGGATCCAAGACCAGTTGCCTATCAACTTGACGGAACCCTTGCATCCCTACCAGCCTGGTACCTCGGTGTGGATCAAAGATTGGAAGAAGACACCGTTGGAACCCCATTGGAAGGGACCGTACACCGTCATCCTGTCTACCCCAACTGCAGTAAAGGTAGCCGAGATCGACGCCTGGATCCACCACAGCAGAGTCAAGCCCGCCGCCGATCCTGAACCAGAGCGGTGGACAGCAGAACAGCACCCTGATGTACCCTTGCGAGTTACTCTGAGACGGCAACCAGCAGCATAGACACTTCATCACAAGTGCTTTGCAGCAGCCAAGTCTTTCGAAGAGGATTGCTGTTTTCCATGCAGCAACAGCTTTGTTTCAACGAACCCAATTTGTGTGTGATTTGACACACTACTTTGAGACTACACTGACTAAGCCAGACTCCACAAGCCAACTGAATTGCTAAGTTGGTCAATGTGTACTGGACAACTTGAGGATCTTCAATCAACACTCAGCACCCGTTAAATTGCTTCATTAGCAAACGGGACGAAGAATAATAGAACGTCGTGATCAAGATCAGCAAGCTGAGGATTCAGAAGAACTCCAATCAACATCGACATGCATCTCTACTTTTGCTTTGCTTTGGTTGCCTTCTTTGGAGGTTTTGAACAGACTTATGCTTTACCTCCATGCACTGCCTGCATTACTTCTACTAGAATTGGACTGAAAGTAACTCAGACTTTGCTTTATCATTCTTACTATACCTGCGAGGGGACAGTAACTCGGTGTATCTATAACACCACTGAACTAAATGTTTGCACTCATGGGAAAATTAAGACATGTTATAATCCGCATCAGAATCCATCCTATTACACGATGGAAATAAGATGGAAGGATGCAGATGGACCTATATTAGCTGCAACGCCGCCACTTAAGGACATTACTAAACCTGCTGTTTTGAATTTTGATGCATGCAATGCTATTAATAGAGATAGTTATTCCACCTGTGGTACATGGGAGAAAGCGTATCGAAATGACCATAAGTATATGTGTCCAGAAGGTGCCACGGGATGGAGAAAGTGTACAGGTAAGAAGGAACCAGGCTATAGTACTGCCCCAGCAGCAGACTACTATTGCCCGTATTGGGGATGTGTTTATTATGCTACCTGGAATACTGGTATAACTGATGAGAAAATAGATAAACGAATGGCTACTTTAACCAAGCCAACCACAAATGATAAATGTCAGAAAGATGCTTGTAACCCCTTACACTTACGTATACACAATCCCCATGCATGGAAACAAGGATATAAGTTTGGTTTACATATTGCTGGAGGAGCAATAGATCCAGGGACCATTGTGTATATCAGATTGAATACCCAAGCCCACAAGTCATCTAAATATCATATTCATAATACTTTTTATGAAGCCATGCATGTAAATAAGTTTGAGATCCCTCACCCCTCACAGAATTTATTTCTAGAATTAGCCGGAGCAGTAGTATCTAGTCTTAAGATCACAGATTGTTATTTCTGTGGCGGAACCCAAATGGGAGATCAGTGGCCATGGGAAGCCCAAGAATTGAATTATTCCATGATTTATAATCAGACTGAATTACACAAGACTACCAGTGAATGGGTGTTAGCGCACTCAATCGTTGGACGTCTTTGCTATGCCAGAACTGGACCCCAGTTCACCCAAAAGGTAGGACAGCTGGTCTATCTTAGCCAGAAATACTATAATGCCACGACCACAAAGACAGCATGGTGGTCAGGAGTTGGACATCCTGAACCTCCTAACCCATTAGCCAGATTTCCTGAACTTGCAGGTCTATGGATTAACCTTGCTAAAGTCCAAGCCTGGCAAGCCCCACCTGGCCTATATTGGATCTGTGGAAACCGAGCATATGCACAACTCCCACCACACTGGGGAGGAGCATGTGTCTTAGGAACCATCAGACCTTCTTTCTTTCTTTTAAACACTGAACATGGAGAACAATTAGGATACCCAGTATACACTACCCACCGACACAAAAGAGCACTAAGACAAAAGAGAGAGGCCTTACAGATAGGCAAGTGGGAGAAATGGCAAGGTGATGATTGGCCACCAGAAAGAATCATTGAATATTATGGACCCGCCACTTGGAATGATGATGGTATGTATGGTTATCGTACCCCAATTTATATGATTAATCGTATCATTCGCTTACAAGCAGTAGTTGAAATAATAACCAATGAAACTAGTCATGCTCTCATGCTCTTAGCTAGACAAAGTACTCAGATGCGCACTGCGATATATCAGAACCGCTTAGCACTTGATTATTTGTTAGCAGCTGAAGGAGGAGTATGTGGTAAGCTGAACTTAACCAATTGCTGTTTGAAAATAGATGATAAAGGTCAAGTAGTTGAAGAAATTGCTAAAGATATGCAAAGACATGCTTATGTGCCAGTACAGACGTGGCACTCATTGAAATTTCCTAATTGGTTTGCTAACCTCTTTTCATGGGTGGGAGGATTTAAGACTTTCATCGTATTGGTACTAATCCTTGTTGCTGTTATCTTCTTATTACCATGTTTAATCCCATGTTGTATGCGTTCCATTCATAACACTATTGATAGTACAGTAGAGCGGAAGACCGCAACAAAAATCATGGCTTTATATACAGCCAGTCCTGGTAGAAATCCTTTAGCCAGGATGTGATTCTTCAGAAAGTGATTTAATTCTCACACCTTATTAAGTAATAGGGTGAGATTAATTAAAGGGGGGAATGTGGCAGGTGCAGGCCTGTGACCCACAGTGTCCGAACATAAGCAGGCCAGCATGGCTAGCTTGACCTGTAAATGAGGCCTGTGGAGAGGCATATAGGATTGCACATCCCCCAATATGCTGCTATTGTAAGATAGAACTCAGTAGAAGTATTGAATTAGCTTAGGTAAGCAGAACTGTAGTATTGAAAGATGGAAAAATACAGAAAAACATGTTTAAAAGTTACTGATAAGAAAAAGTACATCTGCAAAGAAATAATTGGGAGTGCTGACAGATGAGTTGCAGAGCCCAGCTCCTCTGCACGTACAAATTGGTTCTATAACCTTGAAAGTGTGAAAGTAACAAGTTGATGAACTGACCATTGTAATTGGGACTAGAAGGGGGGTATGCAGGTGTCATGCCCACTGGAGGGACATAACTGGATAAACTTATCAGTACCGGGACCAATAGAAGAGGTACGGGAGATTACCGGGACCAATGAAATGTTTTTCTATACCTAGAATGGAACAGAAGTCTATAAAAGTTGTTGTAATGCTTGAAAACTTTGCTCAGCCATTTTGAAATTGACTTGCTTGAGACTTGTGCACAAATAAATGATTTGGACCTTTTGAACAGACTCCTGGTATCATTGGTTTGTCTGCGCTTTGCTGCTACACTAGGAGGTCGCAGGAGCTATCTATGTAGCACCGATTTTCACCCTGATGCTAACCGCATAGCATCGGGGCACGTAAGGGACAAACTAGGGAATTTATGAAGGCACTACCCATGTAGTTGCCTTTGGAAATTCCCTGTTAAGGCATTTACATGGGTAACTAGGGCAGTTACCTGGGTAAATGCCTTCAAAAATTGGGCCCATAATATATGACAGCATGGTCCATCTAGCCTGCCCACAAAAACGTTTCTCATGGTAAGAATATTGTAGAATAAGAGATCATGATATGAAGCTCAAAAGAGATAGACAAAGGTGTAACTTTAGAAAATGTTTCTTAGAGCTGGGCTAATAGCTCAATAGCACCTACAATCTGTTCCTCCTTAATATTGTTTGTAAATTTTATACAGTTATTATTTTAATATTTTTGTATTTTATAATGTATTTTGCACTATTGAGAGCCAGTAAGGTTATATATAAAATTCAGTTAAGATTAAATTAGTCGGACCAAGGAGAGCTATGTTATGTGGCGATGGCTAGCACTATTAAAGCAGCTGGCCGCCGCCGCTAGTCAGTGCAGGTGCATATCTGATGACGGTCATTAAATATCTAGTTTGCCCAGACTGAGGTTTTGCAATCCCGTCAGCAGCAATATTCAGTTGCTGGAGAAGCTGTTGCAGGCAGCCGCAGGTCAACGGAGCAGCAGGCTGTTGGCAGGACGGCCCGACACCCTCGGGGGCCTTGCTGCATTGTATTTAATACCTCCTGGTCTGCTCTGCATGGGTGAGCACACGTGGGTGGTGCGCATCCAAGGGGCATTTTAGGCCCCTTGGGAGCCCCTTGGAGCACTGCGGAAGTACCTTTGAAGCAGTGCATGTGATTTCTACCTATGGGGAAACAGAAGAAGAAAGCGGCATCACTGATATCTGTGGTGAGTGGCCCTATGGATAGACATGTACTGCCTTTTTCTGGAGCTGTTTCAGATTCAGCTGTGGTTTCCCCTTCAGAGGTTTCTGTAGGGGCTTCCTTAAGCTCCGTTGACCATACTCTGCTACTCTGCCCCCCCCCCCCCCTTGGGATCTACTCCTGCGGACTCAACCTGTGGTTGTGGTTGCTTCTCCTCATGTTGTGGACTGTAATGATTTGTTTCTTTTTCCTTATAATGTGTTAGATAATTGTGGTTGTTAGTTTTTACTTTATTTGCTTGTAACTGATGCATTATGTAAAATCAATAAAAAATATTGGATTGGATTGGATTATAAAACTGCATAAAGTTAGGACAGTCTTTCAGCTGTCTAAATTTCAAACGCTTTGACTATGTGGTTAGCAGCTGAAATCGTCGCTCACCAGATAGTCAGCACTACCTCTCCTACTCCGCTCCCGGACCACACTGAGGCTAACTGGATAGCGCTGTGGTGTTTAACTCGGTTAGCAGGGGATAGCAGAGATACAACAAATGTCTTTCATACTGAGCTTCTATTTTCATGAAAAACATCTATATAGCAGAGAGAACATTGTGCTCAGCCACATACTTGGAACAGTGGTGCTTCTGGCACAGAGTTTCTAGATTTTAACCTTCAAATTCCAGATCTTTATCTTTTACATTTTAGCCTCTCCACTTGTCCTCAGGCTCAAAGGGGATCCCCACTCCCATCCCATAGGTTCAGAAGAGCAGATGTGGACCCTTCTGGTCAGTCTGTTCACATAAGAATCCCTCTCCCTCCCAAGAACCAGCGAATGAAGGCCCCCCTCAAGTATCTCATCATTAGCAATGCACTCTTTTAACCAAGAAAGGATCCCTATCTCTGTTCTAGTTCATGCTGCTGGAATGGGAAGGGAACTTCGAGAATGGCGCACTCTGCAGCATCCCATTGCTTCCCATAGTCACCATAATCTACATAAGGCCTCACAGAATCACAACAATACAAACACAAACAGATTCATGAACAATCTTAAATGTTTTAGTTTGAAACCACCCTGTTTTCTCTTTTCTGGCAGATTTTTTCTTTGTAGTCGCAAGACAAAAGTTTGAACCAGTGGCAGGCTTCGATCCGAACAGGAATTGGTTCGGATCGATCCCATCACTGACAGAACCGAACAGGTGGCAGCACAGCATGCGTTTACATAGCCAGCACCGCATGCTCGGGCCACTGGCGGCCACCGCAGGACAGCAACTCCCTAGTGGCCCGGCGGCCTGATCCCCCCACCTGTCAGTGTTTTGATGGCATCTGGGGCTTCCATGATACTATCAAACCACTGACAGGTGGAGGGATTCCCACCAGTGCAGAACCGGCATCGGGATGCCATTTTTGACCCGGCTGGGTGAACGTGGCCCCTGGCAGGAACCGGTGCTCGCATGAACCAGGCCAAACTGGCCGAATCCCATCACTGGTTTGAACTTGTTGTAACAAGTAGATAAGGCATATTGAGACATAGCATGTATTCGGTATGTAACTCAGAAACACCATAACCATCTACTACAAATCTAGAATGGAATGTCAGGCCTCGGCATACTTTCCCTACTTGTTTAAGTTGATCACAGTCAGCCTATTTCTCTTCCTGTTTATCAAAACGTGGCGTCTATACTATACTCTGCAGATTTGTTGAAAATTTTATTCAGTCATTTTTTGTTAAAGGAATCTAAAAAATAAACTTTTGTCTCAAAAAATGTCATCATTAGTTGTTCTTTGGGAAACAGGATTTGTTTGCTAGAGGCTGTGTTTCTGCTTTCTTCCTCCCCTCTTTCTTATCACATCCAAACTCCCCTCATTCACATTTGCCCATTATATGCAACCTCTTCTCAAACTACTGGACCAGAGCAATGCTCCTATATCCCCTCTATACCACGCTGACTATTATACACCACTACTTTCTTATCCCTGAAATGATATGGGGCCTGCGCCAGAAGATGTATGAGAAGAGACTTGAAGATCTAAATATGTGTACCCTAAAGGAGAGGAGGGACAGGGGGATATGATATAGACATTTAGGGCCTGATTTTGCATTGGGCAGGGCTAAGCGCCGTAGCTGTGTAGTCCTGCCCGCTGATCCCTTAACCCTGGATGTTCACTTCCACGGTGATGGAAGTGAATATCCGGAGTTTATAACAAAGCCTCCGAGCCTAACCAGGCAGCAGCGATTTTCCATGCACCGTAAAGATAGGCAAGGGTTTTCCTCATTTATCTTTTCAGCGCAGAGCGCTAACTGGGCAGCATGCTTGCCTCCTCCCTAGCTCTGCCTCAGAATGCCCCAACACGCCTCAATGCTAACCAGATAGCATCGGGGGGCATAGGGGACTTAATTGGGGATTCTCAAAGGCACTAGCTGTGTAGGTGCCTTTGAAAATCCCAATTAAGGCATTTACACAGTTAACATGGGCTGTTAACTGTAAATGTCTTTGAAAATCAGGCCCTTAAATACTTAAAGAATATTAATGAACAACATTTTTAAAAGACAGGGAGGCTGTATAACTCAAGGACATGAAATGAAGTTACAAAGAGGTAAACTTAAAAGCAACATCAGGAAATTCTTTTTCACAGAAAGAGTGGTTGATTCCTGGAATCCCTTCCCAAAGGAGGTGGTAGGAACAAAAATTATGACGGAGTTCAAAAAGGCATGGGACAGACAAACAGGATAACTATATAGCAAGATGACGGAATCAAAGCAAATGTGTATAACTTCAAAAACAGAGTGGGTAACCTGCCTGGAGTGGCAGGTACAACCTAAAGCAGGGGTCGGCAACCCGCGGCTCCGGAGCCGCATGCGGCTCTTTCTCACCTTTGCCGCGGCTCCGGAGCACACTGCCCGCCCGGTGACAGGCAATAGTGTTGTAAAGATGTATTTAAACGTGGCGTTATGGGCTCCCTCCATGTCAGCTCCCTCCCTTCTTCTGCAGCCGCGGCTCCCTGCCTCTTAGGGAACCGCGGCTGTGCTTTTAAAATCATCTCGGGGCCCTTCCTGTCTTGACGGGCTCCGTGCAGCATTGTCCCGCCTCTAAAGGAAGTTTTGGAGGCGGGACAATGCTGCACGGAGCCCGTCAAGACAGGAAGGGCTCCGAGATGATTTTAAAAGCACAGCCGCGGTTCCCTAAGAGGCAGGGAGCCGCGGCTGCAGAAGAAGGGAGGGAGGAGCTGACATGGAGGGAGGGGGCTGACATGGAGGGAGGGAGCTGATATGGATGGAGGGAGGGGGCTGACATGGATGGAGGGGGCTGACAGGGACGGAGGGGGGCTGACATGGAGGGAGGGAGCTGATATGGATGGAGGGAGGGGGGCTGACATGGAGGGAGGGGGGCTGACATGGAGGGGGGCTGACATGGAGGGAGGGGGCTGACATGGAGGGAGGGGGGCTGACATGGAGGGAGGGAGCTGATATGGATGGGATGGAGGGAGGGGACTGACATGGAGGGAGGGAGCTGATATGGATGGAGGGAGGGGGGCTGACATGGAGGGATGGAGGGGCGCTGACAGGGTGGGCGGGCGCTGATCTGGATGGCGGGAGGGGGGCTGACATGGCGGGCTGGAGGGGGCTGACATGGAGGGAGGGAGCTGATATGGATGGAGGGAGGGGCTGACATGGAGGGATGGAGGGGGCTGATATGGATGGAGGGAGGGGGGCTGACGGAGGGATGGAGGGGGCTGACATGGAGGGAGGGAACTGATATGGATGGAGGGAGGGGGGCTGACATGGAGGGATGGAGGGGGCTGACATGGAGGGAGCTGATATGGATGGAGGGAGGGGGGCTGACATGGAGGGAGGGGGGCTGACATGGAGGGAGGGGGGCTGACATGGAGGGAGGAGCTGATATGGATGGATGGATGGAGGGAGGGGGACTGACATGGAGGAGGGAGCTGATATGGATGGAGGGAGGGGGGCTGACATGGAGGGATGGAGGGGGCTGACATGGAGGGAGGGAGACATGGAGGGATGGAGGGGGCTGACATGGAGGGAGGGAGCTGATATGGATGGAGGGAGGGGGCTGACATGGAGGGATGAGGGGGCTGATATGGATGGAGGGAGGGGGGCTGACGGAGGGATGGAGGGGGCTGACATGGGGAATGAACTGATATGGAGGGAGGGGGCTGACATGGAGGGATGGAGGGGCTGACATGGAGGGAGGGAGCTGAGGGATGGAGGGAGGGGGGCTGACATGGAGGGATGGGGGGCTGACATGGAGGGAGGCTGACACGGAGGGATGGAGGGGGCTGACATGGAGGGAGGGCTGATATGGATGGAGGAGGGGGGCTGACATGGAGGGATGGAGGGGGCTGACATGGAGGGAGGGAGCTGATATGGATGGAGGGAGGGGGGCTGACATGGAGGGGGGCTGACATGGAGGGAGGGAGCTGATATGGATGGAGGGAGGGGGGCTGACATGGAGGGATGGAGGGGGCTGACATGGAGGGATGGAGGGGGCTGACATGGAGGGAGGAGCAGATATGGATGGAGGGAGGGGGGCTGACATGGAGGGATGGGGGCTGATATGGATGGAGGGAGGGGGGCTGACGGGATGGATGGAGGGGGCTGACATGGAGGGAGGGAACTGATATGGATGGAGGGAGGGGGCTGACATGGAGGGATGGAGGGGGCTGACATTGATGGAGGGAGCTGTTATGGATTGAGGGAGGGGTGCTGACATGGATGGATGGAGGGGGCTGACATGGAGGGAGGAGGCTGACATGGATGGAGGGAGCTGACATGGAGCTGATATGGATGGAGGGAGGGGGGCTGACATGGAGGGATGGAGGGGGCTGACATGGAGGGAGGGAGCTGATATGGATGGAGGGAGGGGGGCTGAAATGGAGGCATGGTGGGGGCTGACATGGAGGGAGGGAGCTGATATGGTTGAGGGAGGGGGCTGACATGGAGGGATGGAGGGGGCTGACATGGAGGGAGGGAGTTGATATGGATGGAGGGAGGGGGGCTGACATGGAGGGATGGAGGGGGCTGACATGGAGGGAGGGAGCTGATATGGATGGAGGGCGGGGGGCTGACATGGAGGGATGGAGGGGGCTGACATGGAGGGATTGGGGAGGGCGGGCTGACATGGAGGGAGCTGATATGGAGGGAGGGAGGGAGGGGGCTGACATGGAGGGATGGAGCACTGGTAATGGGGTTGAGGGAGGGGCTAGCACTGGAAATGAGCTGATTAGGGGAGGCTAGGACTGGTAATGAGCTGATGGGGGGTAGGACTGGTATTGGGCGGATTAGGGGAGGCTAGCACTGGTAAGGGGGTTGAGGGGGATTAGCACTGGACGCGAGCTGATTGGGGGGCTTTGACTGGGCATGGGCTGATTGTGGGGAGGGGAGGATAGAGCTGCTGGTGGCCCTGGAAGTTAACTGGGGGCTAAGGCTACAAAGGGGCTGATAGGAGGGGATCGGAAAATGGACCTGGATCTGAGAGGGGCTGCCATGGTATTGGTACTAGACGGGACTGGTCAGTGGGGAAGGAGGGGGACTGGAAGGAAATGGACACCAGTGGCAATCATGGGAATGCAAGTTGACATTGGAAGGTACTGGGAGTGAGGACTGGAAAGGGGCTGATATTGGGGAGGGTTACTGGGACTGGAAATAGGCTGATGGAAAGAAGTGAAGAAAACGAAAGAAGAGATAAGAAATGGCAGATGGACCATAGACCACAGAAAGAGAGCTAAGAGAAGACAGGAAAGCAGAAGCCTCAGATCGGGACCAGCATGATCAAAGAATAAATTGGTCAGACAACAAAGGTAGAAAAAATAATTTTATTTCATATTAGTGATTTGGCTACAAAATCATCATAATTTTGAAATCAAATATTGTTACTTGTTGTTGTGATATTTTCTGGCGTATTTTTTTTGGTGTGCGAAGGAAGAGGGGTAGTCTTATACGGCGAGTATAGGCCAAACACCTATATTTTAACAGGAAAAGTAGGGGGTCGTATATAGCATTAAGGTAAGAAACAATATATGCAGTGTTAGATTTGTTTTAAATGTCGCAATGGTTTTGCGGCTCCCAGTTTTTTTTTTCCCTTTGGAAACGGGTCCAAGTGGCTCTTTATGTCTTAAAGGTTGCAGACCCCTGACCTAAAGCAAAGGCATATGGGGGAGTAGCCTGCACAGAGCGGAATGCACAACTCTGTAACTCTAGCTAAATTACTGAGCAGATTAGATTGACCTTGTTGATCTTTATCTGCCATCATTCACTATGGGGGTCATTTTGGAAACCGTATTTGTGTTTTAGACGTCCGCAAATGGGCACAGAGACGTCCAAAGCACAGAGAAGTCTCCAGAGCCAATTTAGAAGCCAAGTCTGTGTACATCACCAGCTGAACAGGGGCATGGTGAATGTGTGACTAGAAAACAAATAGTGGTGATAAAACCAAATAACAGAAAAAGGGGTATGAAATCAAATAAATATAATTTTAATAACTCATACACATTGAAACCATAAAAATATAAATACAAAAATGCATGAATGTTGTCACGCCCCAGCCCTCCGCCTAAGGCTTAGAGGGGTAGGGTTGCCATTAACTTCTCTTATAAAAGGTTGAATAAACTATTTTTCCCCAGTGAAGCATGCTGGGAGTTGTAGTTTTGGCCTTCTAAGATGAAGTGTAGTCATGAAACTGAAAGTAAAGGCAAATGACACCCGGTAAGGATAAACTGTACCTGAAGCTGTGGTCACTTCTCCCTGGCTGTGTTCACCAGTCTCCCTCCTGCTTCTGGGAAACAGTCCCTGGTTCACTTCCCTGAGTTCCTTCCTGGAGCTCTGCCACGGCTCCCTGTTCCAGGCTTGGCTCCTTTGACTCCTGTGCTGAGTCCTGGACTCCCACCTCTGAACTCTCTGAACCTTCTGATCAGGAACTGGGGTTTGAAGCCTTCTCTGCTCTCTCCTTCCGTGCTCTCTCTCTCCGGTCTCTCTCTTCCTGTGCTCTCCTACTCCTGGCTCTTCTCTCCCAGGCTCTCCCCCTCTGGGTTCTCCCCCTCCGGGCTCTCCTCTCTTTCTCTCTAGCCAAGGTTTATATCCCTGCTTCCAGGGCAGTTTCTCTCCTTCTCTGGACAGGTGCTTGCAATTATCTTCCAAGCCTGCAACTACGTCAGCAGAGCTTGGGTGTGGCAGCCTAGGTTTGGTTTCTCTCTGCTTGCTTTCTTTATGCCAACGCTGAAACCTGTGCACTGCAGGGATGTCACTTTTCTTAAAAGCAAAATCATCAGTTTCTCCTATTTCTATAGGCTCACTACAAGCTTCCTTATCACAATGTACATAAAATTGCCCAAATACAAAAATTAAAAACGATCCAACATATGCTGTTATCCATTGGATTTAAGTGCCTGTAAGTTATGTGTATAGGACTATTTTTTTTTGAGACAACAGGATATTCTTCGTTTGATACTTTGTAGTCGTTGGCCTCTATATTACTTCCTCCCCCCCCCCCCCCCCACCACGTGAAGCCATTATTTCTTTTTTTCTGGTGATGTTCCCCTAGTTTGGTATAATAGTAGCCAAGGTGTGAGATATTGTGACCTCCTTTACATCTGAAACCTAGTTTCATCTGATGTAGTGCGCCTTGGGTTGGATACCTGTAAGTTATATATTCTTTTTATGTTCATTTTTATTTTTTTCATATTTTAAGGCATTATGCCTATTTATTGGGCAAGCTAATAGGTTCTCCCCCTTATTTTGTAGGTGAATGGTAACAACCTGTGTTTTGCTCTCAAGAAGAGTGACGTTTTGCTTCCAGGAGGTGGGTGAATTTGTACCCCATGTACGGTTTGTCTCATTATATTGTAGCAGCAAAGCGCAGACAAACCAATGATACCAGGAGTCTGTTCAGAAGGTCCAAATCATTTATTTGTGCACAAGTCTCAAGCAGGTCAATTTCAAAATGGCTGAGCAAAGTTTTCAAGCATTACAACAACTTTTATAGACTTCTGTTCCATTCTAGGTATAGAAAAACATTTCATTGGTCCCGGTAACCTCCCGTACCTCCTGTACCTCTTCTATTGGTCCCGGTACTGATAAGTTTATCCAATTATGTCCCTCCAGTGGGCATGACACCTGCATACCCCCCTTCTAGTCCCAATTACAATGGTCAGTTCATCAACTTGTTACTTTCACACTCTCAAGGCCATAGAACCAATTTGTACGTGCAGAGGAGCTGGGCTCTGCAACTCATCTGTCAGCACTCCCAATTATTTCTTTGCAGATGTACTTTTTCTTATCAGTAACTTTTAAACATGTATTTTCTGTATTTTTCCATCTTTCAATACTGCAGTTCTGCTTACCTAAGCTAATTCAATACTTCTACTGAGTTCTATCTTACAATAGCAGCATATTGGGGGATGTGCAATCCTATATGCCTCTCCACAGGCCTCATTTACAGGTCAAGCTAGCCATGCTGGCCTGCTTATGTCAGACACCGTGGGTCACAGGCCTGCACCTGCCACATTCCCCCCTTTGATTAATCTCACCCTATTACTCAATAAGGTGTGAGAATTAAATCACTTTTAGAAGAATCACATCATGATTGAAGGATTTCTACTAGGACTAGCTTTGTATAAAGCCATTATTTTAGTTGCGGTCTTCCGCTCTACTGTACTATCGATAGCATTATGAATGGAACGCATACAACATGGAATTAAACATGGTAATAAAAAGATAACAGCAACAAGGATTAGTACTAAAACAATGAAAGTCTTAAATCCTCCCAGCCAAGAGAAAAGGTTAGCAAACCAGTTAGGAAATTTCAATGCGTGCCAAGTCTGTACTGGCACATAAGCATGTCTTTGCATATCTTTAGCAATTTCTTCAACTACTTGACCTTTATCATCTATTTTCAAACAGCAATTAGTTAAATTCAGCTTACCACATACTCCTCCTTCAGCTGCTAACAAATAATCAAGTGCTAAGCGGTTCTGATATATAGCAGTGCGCATCTGAGTACTTTGCCTAGCTAAGAGCATAAGAGCATGACTAGTTTCATTAGTTATTATTTCAACTACTGCTTGTAAGCGAATAATACGATTAATCATATAGATTGGAGTACGATAACCATACATACCATCATCATTCCAAGTGGCAGGTCCATAATACTCAATAATTCTTTCTGGTGGCCAATCATCACCTTGCCACTTTTCCCACTTGCCTATCTGTAAGGCTTCTCTTTTCTGTCTCAATGCTCTTTTGTGTCGGTGGGTAGTGTATACAGGGTATCCTAATTGTTCTCCATGTTCAGTGTTTAACAGGAAGAAAGAAGGTCTGATGGTTCCTAAGACACATGCTCCTCCCCAGTGTGGCGGGAGTTGTGCATATGCTCGGTTTCCACAGATCCAATATAGGCCAGGTAGGGCTTGCCAGGCTTGGACTTTGGCAAGGTTAGTCCATAGACCTGCAAGTTCAGGAAATCTGGCTAATGGGTTAGGAGGTTCAGGATGTCTAATTCCTGACCACCAAGCTGTCTTTTTGGTCGTGGCATTATAGTACTTCTGGCTAAGACAGACCAGCTGTCCTACCTTTTGGGTGAACTGGGGTCCAGTTCTGGCATAGCAAAGACGTCCAACGATTGAGTGCGCTAACACCCATTCACTGGTAGTCTTGTGTAATTCAGTCTGGTTGTAAGTCATAGAATAATTTAATTCTTGGGCTTCCCATGGCCATTGATCTCCCATTTGGGTTCCACCACAGAAATAACAATCTGAGATCTTAAGACTAGATACTACTGCTCTGGCTAATTCTAGAAATAAATTCTGTGAGGGGTGAGGGATCTCAAACTTATTTACATGCATGGCTTCATAAAAAGTATTATGAATATGATATTTAGATGACTTGTGGGCTTGGGTATTCAATCTGATATACACAATGGTCCCTGGATCTATTGCTCCTCCAGAAATACGTAAACCAAACTTATATCCTTGTTTCCATGCATGGGGATTGTGTATACGTAAGTGTAAGGGGTTGCAAGCATCTTTCTGACATTTATCATTTGTGGTTGGCTTGGTTAAAGTAGCCATTCGTTTATCTATTTTCTCATCAGTTATACCAGTGTTCCAGGAAGCATAAAAAACACATCCCCAATACGGGCAATAGTAGTCTGCTGCTGGGGCAGTACTATAGCCTGGTTCCTTTTTACCTGTACACTTTCTCCATCCCGTGGCACCTTCTGGACACATATACTTATGGTCATTTCGATACGCTTTCTCCCATGTACCACAGGTGGAATAACTATCTCTATTAATAGCATTACATGCATCAAAATTCAAAACAGCAGGTTTAGTAATGTCCTTAAGTGGTGACGTAGCAGCTAATATAGGTCCATCTGCATCCTTCCATCTTATTTCCAACGTGTAATAGGATGGATTCTGATGCGGATTATAGCATGCTTTAATTTTCCCATGAGTGCAAACATTCAGTTCAGTGGTGTTATAGATGCACCGGGTTACTGTCCCCTTGCAGGTATAGTAAGAATGATAAAGCAAAGTCTGAGTTACTTTCAGTCCAGTTCTAGTAGAAGTAATGCAGGCAGTGCATGGAGGTAAAGCATGAGTCTGTTCAAAACCTCCAAAGAAGGCAACCAAAGCAAAGCAAAAGTAAAGATGCATGTCGATGTTGATTGGAGTTCTTCTGAATCCTCAGCTTGCTGATCTTGATCACGACGGTCTTTTATTCTTCGTCCCGTTTGCTAATGAAGCAATTTAACGGGTGCTGAGTGTTGATTGAAGATCCTCAAGATGTCCAGTACACATTAACCAACTTAGCAATTCAGTTGGCTTGTGAAGTCTAGCTTAGTCAATGTAGTCTCAAAGTAGTGTGTCAAATTACACATAAATCGGGTTCGTTGAAACAAAACTGTTGCTGCATGGAAAACAGCAATCCTCTTCGAAAGACTTGGCTACTGCAAAGCACTTGTGATGAAGTGTCTAAGCTGCTGGTTGCCGTCTCAAAGTAACTCGCAAGGGTACATCAGGATGCTGTTCTGCTGTCCACTGCTCTGGTTCAGGATCGGCGGCGGGCTTGACTCTGCTGTGGTGGATCCAGGCGTCGATCTCGGCTACCTTTACTGCAGTTGGGGTAGACAGGATGACGGTGTACGGTCCCTTCCAATGGGGTTCCAACGGTATCTTCTTCCAATCTTTGATCCACACCGAAGTACCAGGCTGGTAGGGATGCAAGGGTTCCGTCAAGTTGATAGGCAACTGGTCTTGGATCCACGTATGGAGAGTCTGCAGAACAAAACTAAGAGCTAGGAGTTCTTGTCTGGTTACTTCTGAACCAATCTGGGCTAAACTTCCTTTGACTCCCTGCACTATTGGTGGGGGTTTACCATACAAAACTTCAAAAGGGGAAAATCCTGTTGACTTTACAGGAGCTGAGCGTATTCTGAGTAAAGCTATGGGGAGCACTTGGGGCCATTTCAAGTGTGTCTCCTGACAAAGCTTGGACATTTGGGCTTTCAAGGTACGATTCATTCGCTCAACTTTCCCTGAACTCTGGGGTCTGTATGCAGTGTGGAGTTTCCACTGTATCTGCAAAGCTTTTGCTAACTGCTGAGTAACTTGGGAGACAAATGAGGGTCCATTGTCTGACCCTATTACTGCTGGGATTCCAAATCTGGGGACAATCTCTCTCATTAAGACTTTGGTAACTTCTCGGGCTTTCTCAGTTCTGGTTGGGAATGCTTCTACCCACCCAGAGAAAGTACAAACTAATACTAATAGGTAATGGTACCCATTGGCTTTTGGCATTTCGGTGAAATCAACTTGGAGGTTGTGCATGGGGGTCACACCTCTTGACTGAACTCGGGGTGCTGTAATAAGGCCTTGCTTGGCATTATTCTTGGCACAAGTTTGACATTGTCGTGCTACTGAAGCTGATATGGTTGTCATCAGAGGGATGTAGAAATGTGGTCTGAGTGCTTTTTCCATGGCACTTTTTCCATAGTGGGTAGCTTCGTGGAAAGCTTTGACAAAAGATGGTCCTAATAGTTCAGGAATTACTATTCGTCCTGGAGGTTGACTGCCCTCTTCTGGTGGCAGCTCAATCCATCCATCTTTCAGTACTCCATTTTCTCTGTCACAATAGTAATCCAATTCTTTGGTGGTATATCTTGGGGTCCATAGATTCAAAGGTACTGGAAACAATGCTGCTTGCATTGGCATAGCTTGTGGGGCAATTTGTCCTGTCATAGCTGCTTGTCGTGCTGAGGCATCTGCAAATCTATTTCCTCGGGCAACTTCTCCTTTTCCTGCTTGATGTCCTCTGCAATGCATGACAGCTACACGTGTTGGGGCCCAAACTGCATCAAGTAACATCAATATCTCGGGACCATATTTGACTGATTTTCCTCCGGATGTGATGAGTCCTCTTTCTTTATACAGAGCTCCATGGGCATGCAAGGTAGTGAAGGCATATTTGGAATCTGTATATACATTTAGCACAAGTTTTTCTCCTAACAACAATGCTCTGGTAAGTGCTATCAATTCGGCTTTCTGGGCTGATGTGCCTGAGGCTAGGGCTGATGATTCAACTACTTCATGTTGAGTGACGACTGCATATCCGGCACAGCGTCGTCCATCAAGGATGAGACTGCTCCCATCAACATAATAGATTTGGTCAGGATTGTCTATGGGCACATCTGTCAAGTCAGGTCGGCTGGAGAACACAGTCTCCATGACTTCGATACAGTCATGTTCTGGGAGTTCTTCACTGATGGGTATCAAGGTGGCTGGATTCAGGGCATGGCTCACTTCAAGTTGTATCTGTGGGTTTTCACATAACATGCTCTGGTACTTCAACATTCGGGAATTGGTGAGCCAATAATTTGCTTTCTGTTCCATAAGGGCAAGGACTGCATGTGGCACAGTGACTTGTATGTTCTGTCCTAGTGTGAGTTTGTCTGCTTCACTCACTAGTAGCGCTGTAGCTGCAACTGCTCTCAAGCAAGGTGGCCATCCTTTGGCCACAGGGTCCAATTGTTTCGATAGGTAGGCTACAGGTCGCTCCCAATTTCCCAATTTCTGAGTCAACATGCCTAAGGCATTTCCCTGTGCTTCATGTACAAACAAGTGGAAAGGTTTGTGGACATCTGGTAGTCCAAGTGCTGGTGATGACATCAATTCTTCTTTTAACTTCTGGAAGGCTGTATCCTGCTCAAGTCCCCACTCCAGTGGTAACTTTTCTTCTCCTTTTGTGGCTTCATACAGTGGTTTGGCAATTTGGGCAAAGTTGGGTATCCAGATTCGGCAATATCCTGCCGCACCCAGAAAGGCTCTGACTTGCTTTCTGGTTGTTGGAGTTGGAATTCTACATACTGCTTCTTTTCTTTCTCTGCCTAATCTTCTGCTTCCTTGGGTAATACGAAAACCCAAGTATTTCACTTCTTTTTGGCATAGCTGTGCTTTGGCTCTGGAAACTTTGTATCCAGCTTCATCTAGTAACTGCAAGAGGTCTTTGGTGGCTAATATACATTCACTTTCCGAAATGGCAGCTATCAAAAGATCATCCACGTATTGGAGAAGCACTCTCTTCCCCGGGGCTACTGGATAGCTTGAAAGGTCTTGATTCAGTGCAGCACTAAAGATGGTAGGTGAATTCTTGAATCCTTGGGGTAATCTTGTCCAGGTAAGTTGGCCCCCTCTTCCAGAGATGGGGTCCTGCCATTCGAATGCAAACAATATTTGGCTTACAGGGGCTAATCTTATGCAAAAGAATGCATCTTTCAAATCCAGTACAGTGAAATGGGTAGCTTCAGCAGGTATCAGTCCTAGAAGAGTGTAAGGATTGGGTACAACTGGATGTATGGTTTCAGCTGCATCATTTACTCTTCTCAAATCTTGCACTGGGCGATAATCATCTGTCCCAGGTTTCTTTACTGGCAAAAGTGGGGTGTTCCATGGGGATTGACATACTTTTAGTAGGCCATATTCAAGCAATCTTTGTAGGTGGCGATGAATGCCTTCAATTGCGGCTCTTGGGAGTGGGTACTGTTTGACGTGCACTGGTGTAGCACTAGGCTTGAGGGTTACAATTACTGGAGCTATATGCTTGGCTAGGCCTGGGGGACTGCCTTCTGCCCATTCTCCAGGTGGTGCATCGATGTTCTTTATAGTTTGTTCAAAATAGGTATCTTGAATGGAGTCATCAACGTAATACCTCCATTCTTCTTCTCGAGGAACTGTCAGCAGCATTACTCCTGCTGGTTTGGTTTGGGGATTTACTGTCATTTGCATTTCTCCTTGTTCAGAGAAAGATATCTGTGCTTGAAGCTTGGCTAACATATCTCGTCCCAGTAGTGGCACTGGACATTCGGGCATGTAAAGGAATTGATGAGTTACTTGCTGTCCTCCTAGACTGCATATTCGGTTTTGAAGAAAAGACTTTGTAGCTTTAGCACCAGTTGCTCCTATGATGGTGACTGCTTTTGTAGTGAATGGGGCTATCTTTTTGTCTATTACTGAATGTTGTGCTCCAGTATCAACCATAAAGTCCATAATTTGGTCTCCTATTTGTATTCCGACCATAGGCTCCTGGAGACCTAAAGCAAACTTGGAACCCGGTCTGTCCTAATCCACGTCATTCTCGTCATGGGCTGGTGTGGCCAATGCTTGAATGGCTCCTCCTCTCTCTCGCTGGAATTGTTCTCGATTGGCTCCTCCTCGGCTTCGGGGATAGCTTCATCTTTCTTCTCGCCACTGATGGCTGCTGTCGTCATCATGCTGGGCGTCTTCGAGTTGCGGGCACGTATCTCTCCAATGTCCTTCCTCTCTGCAATAGGCGCATTGGTTCACGCCTAGTCTCTGGGTCCGGCCTCCGCCTTGACCCCGCCCTCTTCCTCTACTCCTTCGACTAGGGACACCTCCCCTTTTCTGTTCCACTATGGCCGCAGCCAAAAAATCAGCTTTCTTCTTCATCTTTCTATCACATTCTCTCTGTCTTTCAGTATCACGATTCACATACACTTTATGAGCGACTTCCACTAACTGTGTTGCATTCATGCCCGCAAACCCTTCTAATTTCTGTAATTTACGTCTAATGTCTGGTTGAGACTGGCTTACAAAAGCAGAATTCACCATACATAAACTTCCTGGTGCCTCGGGATCATAGGGAGTATACATTCTGTAGGCTTCAGTTAATCTTTCATAAAAATCTGCTGGGCTCTCATCTATCCCTTGGATAACTCCTGCAACTTTGGAAAGGTTCATAGCTTTTTGGCCCCCCCTTCTCAGGCCTTGTAAAAAGCTTTGGCGAAAACGGGCTAGGGCTGTGGATCCTTCATCTGTATTTGGATCCCATTGGGGGTCTTCATTCGGGAATTCTCTCTGAGCTGCTTCCCGACGGTCTATTATATTCTGCCCTGGTCCCGGAGCTACGGGGTTTTCTGCCATCCATTCAATAGCTGCTTTTCTAATTCTTGCTCGTTCTTCCGTTGTGAATAGGGTGGTCAGGAGCTGACGGCAATCTGGCCAAGTGGGTTGGTGAGTTTCCATAATACTAGTTACTAATTCTGTCAGCTCCTGGGGCTTACTAGTGTAGGAGGCATAATGCGACCTCCAATTTAATAAATCAGTTGTAGAGAAAGGGATATATACATAAGTTAGGGGTCCCGCTACCACTTCATCATTATCATTCTTTACGGGCACTCCCGGGACTTGCCGTAAGGGAAACAGTTTGGCCGCCATAGGTGTCTTTTGGGATCTAAGGGTTATTGTCGTTGCCTTTGCAGGAGTCACTTTCTTTTTCTCAACAGGTTTTGCTTTGGGTTTCTCTCTCACTGGCGTGCTAGTGCTAGCGCTGGCTTTCTCAATTATTTGTACACTGTCCTCCTCGTCTGGGGGATTCTCTCTTTCTCCTTCTTCTATCTCCACTTCTGACTCGCTTTTTATGTCCTCCTCTTCTTTTCCCACTAGTTCTTCCTCTTTCTCTCCTCCGGGAGGGGGATCAGGGGTTGGGTCCCGCCTCGGCTCTGGCCGTCTCTGGGGTTCTGGGGCAGGACGCCGGGCTACTCTTACTGGACCTGGGGTTCGGGGCTGCCTGAGGACTATTTCTGGGGAATCAGGATCTACCAAGATGGGCTTCTTCTTGGCTTTCTTATCCTGCTCTTTCATTCTAGGCTGTTCCGTTTTCTGTCTAGAATCTGTTTTAGCTAACATTATTCTGCACTGTTCCTCATAACAGCGCTGCGCCCAGGGGGGCGGATCTTCACAAATACTTAACCAGGAATCTATATAGGGGTACTGATCAGGGTGCGCTACCCGCACTCTACGGTGTATTGACTGAATAATCTCTACAGTGAACGTTCCCTCTCGGGGCCAGATGGGGTCTAGATCGGGCCACTCCCTAGTACACAAAATCTGCAAACGGGCTGCTGTCATTTTAATACCATAATCTCCTGAATATCCCTCTTTAAAATGTGCGATCATACATTCTAATGGAGTGTTTCTAGTAGACCCCGCCCCTCCCATTTCGATGTGTGCGCGCAACAACAGACAGAAGGGAAAAGGAGGGCGGACCGTGGGTAAGGGGTCCTCACGGCCCTGGAAACGTATAAGGAGTACAAATAACAAGACAAGACGACAATCGCTTCCCCCTTTTCGTGACCTGAATGCGGTCGCCCGGTCAGGAAATGCGCTACTCAGGGGTCCGCCTTCACTTGGTCCGTGCTGCCAGACCTCTCATTCACACTTCGTTCACACAATCATGCTAGCAACGTATCCCAGAATGCATTCGTTTCTATCTGTTCTGACTAGTCTTTTTCCCAATTACAAAAAGGATGAGGGTTTCACCCAGCGAATTCCCATGCGGGGTTACTCGGCTCTTCCTTGAGAGGTGATCATGCTCTCTTACCAATTCCCAATATCTCGAGATTACAAATTCCAAATTCCAATGGCAGTACTGCTCTTTCTATTTCTGTCTAGACCCAAAATCAAAACTATACTCACCGGATCCGGTCCTCAAACTTCCCAAGCAGGAGCATGAGTTGGACCTCGGACTCCCCTCACTCGGGTTCGAGGCGTTGACTCCAGCCGGGCTCGTCACCCGCCGAGGTCCGACCAGCTCCCTCCGATACAAGGGACCGGTGGCGCCAGGGAGCAGCCCTCGTCGGAAGGGCGCGATCCCGGCAGGACCAAGCCTATAGAGGCGGAAAGTCGTGGTATATTGCCCTATATACACTTTGATTCCACAACTTCCCGGCCAACGCACCAAGGAATATGTAGCAGCAAAGCGCAGACAAACCAATGATACCAGGAGTCTGTTCAGAAGGTCCAAATCATTTATTTGTGCACAAGTCTCAAGCAAGTCAATTTCAAAATGGCTGAGCAAAGTTTTCAAGCATTACAACAACTTTTATAGACTTCTGTTCCATTCTAGGTATAGAAAAACATTTCATTGGTCCCGGTAACCTCCCGTACCTCCCGTACCTCTTCTATTGGTCCCGGTACTGATAAGTTTATCCAATTATGTCCCTCCAGTGGGCATGACACCTGCATACCCCCCTTCTAGTCCCAATTACAATGGTCAGTTCATCAACTTGTTACTTTCACACTCTCAAGGCCATAGAACCAATTTGTACGTGCAGAGGAGCTGGGCTCTGCAACTCATCTGTCAGCACTCCCAATTATTTCTTTGCAGATGTACTTTTTCTTATCAGTAACTTTTAAACATGTATTTTCTGTATTTTTCCATCTTTCAATACTGCAGTTCTGCTTACCTAAGCTAATTCAATACTTCTACTGAGTTCTATCTTACAATAGCAGCATATTGGGGGATGTGCAATCCTATATGCCTCTCCACAGGCCTCATTTACAGGTCAAGCTAGCCATGCTGGCCTGCTTATGTCAGACACCGTGGGTCACAGGCCTGCACCTGCCACAATATTGTTTTTAAGTGATTTTATATGTTTTGTTATTACCATATGATGTATTTATTTATTTTTCCATGGTTTTTTATTCTGGTTTGATATGTTTTGGAATTTATGATTAATGTTTTCAATGCTTTTTAATATGTTTTTTAATATATTTGTTTGTCCTTTTTTTTCCATGTTGTAGATTGTACCTTGTACCTTTGTGTATCATTTGTAAAATTTGTCTCTTTTTTATTTTTGTATTTGGGCAATTTTATGTACATTCATGTATTTTTGGTTTTATGGTTTCAGTGCATATGAGATATTAAAATGTATTTATTTGATTCTGTACCTCTTTTTCTGTTATTTGGTTTTATCACCACTCTTTGCTTTCTTGAAGATGTGGCTGGGGCATTCGAGGAACATGGGGTGACCCTGCCTGATCTCAGAAATGTCCCAGACATCTGGCATCATGTCTAAGGGGTATGTTTACTAAACGGCGCTAATGTCGCAGCTGCAAGGTTATCGCGCGATAATGGCGCATTGCTGTGCGATAATGTCACATATCGCACGATAACGTCTGCTGCATTGGTAAGGTGCGCCGAGGGTGGAGTAAGGCTCCCCAGAGGGTGGAGTAAGGCTCCCCAGGGGCAAAGAGAAGGGGTCAATGGGCGGAGTGTGGGTGGGGAGAGGCCCCAGGCACACTATCGCCGTGAAATGAAGGTCCGAAAAATAGCACGAATGAAAACCTGGAGTTAGAGGCAAAAGTGAAGGAGAGAGAAACCATTTCAGTCAGCAATGTGCAGCAAAGGCAGGGAGACCAAGAACAGTGGATAGTAGTGATACATGTGCTGCACCACCAGATAGTGCCCAAGTACGAAAGGGCACTATGGTGTGACTGCACATGGGGTACAGGGGACTGCAGGTGTGACATGCAGTGAGGCAGCTGGGGCAGCTGGGGCATAGGGCAGGCGAGGCAGATACCCAGGTGACACATAGAGAAACAGGAACGCAATATCAGCAACTGATCAAGGTCAAACATGGCCACGAGTGTCTGTGTCCCACAGTGTCCCAGGGGACAGTACCTAGCAAATACCCCAAATGGAACAGAACATTGGCAGGTGGTTCCAGGGGGAAGCATGGATGTCCATGCAGGCACCCCTACCCCAGATTACACACCATAGGCAGCCGCCTACCAGCACACTGGATGGCCTGGGACTGTGCACCACCAGCACCACCGGCATAAGGGCATGTCAGCATGGTGGCAGAGGGGTGTCGGTGTTGGGGGAGCAGTGGCATCTGCCCACAGCAGACCAAGGCCAAGCCTTGTCTAGGTGGGTGCCATGCACTGCAAAAATCGTCTAACCATCTGACGAACAGTAATGGTATACCCAGGGAACAACCTGCCTCTGTGGAACAGTTTGGTGCAGAACACCCAGCCAGTGCATCCAGGAGCAGAAAGTCACAGGTTCAAGTCCCAGCTGTGGCTCCTGCAGACCATGTCTCATATATTACCCAGTACTAAACCGTGGTAATAAAGAAGAAACTTTTTGTGCAGATAAAATAAACATGCCATAAATGCCTATAGTCGACCCTACAAAGCACATTCACCATAGACATGTGCAGTCCCTAGACCAGAGGCTCCCAACTGCAGTCCCGGAGGGCCAAACACCATTCAGGTGTAATGCTATCCATAAGACATATGCTTGAGATGCATTTGTATGTACTGCCCCCATTGTATACAAATGTATCCCCTGCATATACATTAGGAACAGCATGAAAACCTGAATCGTGTTGGGCCCACCAGGACTGGAGTTGGGAACCTTTGCCCCAGAGCATTGGCCAGCTCCACTATCCAAAGCCTCATGGAGGGTCAGGCTGTTGGGCCCTGTGCAGAGCAGCATCTACCAATACTAGAACCCGCATACCTTAGCAATGCCATCATAAACCTTGAAGCACGTTCCACATATATCAAGTGGTTGCTATGATTAATGTTAGATAACAAGCCCAAAATGAGACACAATGTGTTAACAGAGATCCATCAGAGCAACCTGTCTGATATCTGTGGAGTGTGTCTCAGTTTATGTCTCTGACAGTATTTACCACCCCGGAGAGTGACCCCAAAAGTATTGAGTACCATAGCAATGCCTGCGCTGTGCCCAGGACTGGTGTGGCTGCCAGGGCTGCCAACCACTTCTATATTTTCACAATGCTGAAGTAGGTGTGGAAGTGTGTGTATGTCTATCAAGTGTTTTGTGGCTGGCCACACCTTGAGGAGCCCACATTGCTTGCACAGTTTCCAGTGTTAGCCTGCCTATGTGCATAATGAGGAGCAAGGTACTGTGGGTATGGGCCGGACAGGGCAGCCTGGGCAGGATGCATCTGCACAGGGCATATGGTAATGGCTGGGACATTGTATTGGCCGACCACCACTTGAAGGGACACGGTGACCACAGCATGTTATGCTGGGGGTGGGGGTCACTCGCACCCTGACTGAGCAGTGACCATGGCATGGCTAGGTCCCCACATAGTGCCATACAGTGTTTCCCTCAAGTGATTTCTGGGAGTTTCCCTGGTTGGACATACCACCTCTGGGTGTGCAGTTTCTCCAAGAACATGCACTATGTACTAGTTAGCAGGCCGTCTGCAGTTAGTGTGTGTATGGTTGGAGCACCTTGCAGGGTGAACACTGGCAGTGCACACTGCTGGTGAATGTCAGATGGTGGTGGGGTATAATCACTCAAGATGTGGTCGGATTTTTAGAGGGTACTAACATGTAGAACAATTTTATGTGAATAATTCCTCTATAACTGCGATGGCTATGATCTACTTCAAATTACAGTAGTAACTTATTTTGAATTATATGTTAAGGAGAACAGGTCTCAGACTTTTTTTGTTAGCGTTATCCTGCAGACTTTGTCAATGGATATACGCTGGAAATTGCATCAATGACCCAATGTTCTCACTTAACTTGAGTGCAGTATAGCTAGCAAACTGATTGACATTTTAGATAAGGAATTGATGAAATAATATCTCGCTTATCTTTATGTTTCCCCGACGCCTTCTCTGGCTGCCATTCCGCGTTTCACTTGAATCAATCAAGTTCTTCAGGGGGAGAGAATGTAAATATCCTCTTGGATGTTAAATTAATCCAACTGGAGTTGTTTAAACGGCTTGATGTTAGCACTCATCTGCGATATTTCTCTTCTGCGATATTTCCGATGCTGAGCGTATTAGTCATTGAGCCTGTCGGCTTCTTCAAAAAACGCCGCGCATGGTGGTGGGGGGCATCTGAGTGTATACAGGCCTACTGCTGGTCTGGCAGTGTCCTGTGTGATACAAACATCTGCATTCACTGCCTTGGAAGGTGGCCCTTCCCCTGCAGGACCGGGATAGCTGGTCCCACAGCCCTTCATCATGTCCCTCCACTGCTGCCATTGCAAAGATGTAGAGTGTGGGTCTGTTGGTGGCAGATCCTGGCCCTGAGAGGGTGGGTCTGTAGGTGCTGCCCCCTGATCCGCATGTGGGTCCAGACACTCCTCCTGCCCTATAGGGCGCTGTAGGTGATGGCAATGAGGTGAGGGTGTTTCTGCTGGCAGTACAGATGTGTCAGACTGTTACATGCAGCAAAAGAGCTTGCCATAGACAGCCATATCAGATGAGACCAACCCCCTCCCCCCTCAAGGGATTGAACCCATGACCTCTGGCTTGTTGGTTATTGTATTAACCAGTGAGCTACAGATCCATACGCCTTTTCACAGCGCTGCCACAAAGTTAAGGTTACCGTGCGTAAACAGCCAATGCGCCCCCCCCCCCCGTTGGGCAGTACACAGTGCATGCTACGTGGACGCTGGCACGCCCACCTCCCTATATGGCATTGCTCATGTTATCGCTGGGAGTTTCGCCGGTAACAGTAGGATGGTGTACACATACCTCATCGGATATGTTTTTGGGGACAATTCATGACTGATGTGTGTTGATCCCTCATCATGCACTGCCTAGTGTCTACATGCGACTAGGGCATCTGGGATGTGCAGCAACAAGTGGGGGGTGGGGGGATACTGCATAGTGAACACCATGCAGCTATGGCACATTATTTCTCCTGCCCATCATCTGTAGACGTGCCAGTGACTTTGGGGTGACATGTGGGTAGCTGGCATGCTCAATGTGTTTCAGTTTGTTCACTGTAAACCAACCACCTTGATATGATGACTGGCGGTATATACAATATGTCTACTGGTAACCACAATAAAATTATGTGTTTGACCCACATTTCTCTCTGCTGCTGCTTGACCACACTGACACATGTCTTTTGTTATGTTCTGGTAATGTACATGGCCCACCTGTGCTTACATCCTTGTATGGTGTTTCCATACTGACATTCCCTTTGAGGGGACATATTTGGGTTGTGCTTGCTATGGTTGTTTGGGTTAGTGGTTGTGGACATGTGTTGGTGCACCATAGGTTATAGGTTCAAGTCCCACATGTTCCTTCTCTTTGCCCTTTTTTGGTGCTAACCTGACCAGGAGCTGCCTGACGACTGGTCACCTCTCTGCACACCCTTCCATCTCTTCACCTTACACCACAGTATGCCCTCGATGCAGCCTATCCATTGCATATTAGCTCTACATATGGCTCTTTCTTTGTACTGTCCATGTTGGCTGGGGGGATTGGCATTGCTGTTGTTGATCTGATGTGGTCCATGTCTGTTTGTAGGTTCATGTCTCACATGCTCATTTTCCGTTCTGTTCCCCATTTTGCCCTGCTCCACAGAGCATCCCCTTCCGCCCATTGGGTTTAGCTTCTTTGCTCTTTTGCATGCTATGTCCACTGCATAACATTTCATTGTGTGTGTGTGCATGTGTTTATATCTGGCTGTCGTTCCAATTACTGACTGTGATATGAGCTGTACACACCGGTTCTGCATGTGCATTGCATCTTCGTGACTGTTGGGGTTGCCCTATCCTGACAGCCAGCTGTGTTTTGGTGTGGTGCCCTCCAGTGTTCTTGTATGCAGCCTTTGCTGTGACACTCATGTTGGTGTTATAGCCTACTGTTTTGTGCATTGCCATTTATGCTTCTGGTCATGGGTTCGATTCCTCTCCGTTCTAATTATTTTATGCCTCTCGTCCACACGTACTTTGCATTCCTGTTAAAGTCCTATCTGTGACGATCTGTGCTGCTGGCACATTATACCCTCATCACCGTTGCCAAACATCCTTCTGTCAGTCTATCTGTGTCTGCAAGCTCTGTGGCGTCCTGCCCTACTGTGCAGGCTGCTACCCCATGTCCTGCACTGGCACACTTTTCTGCATTGTGGCTCTTCATGCTTGCCTCTCCTGTGTCTGCTCTGCATGGCACTGCTCTCCTCTGTCCTCCTGTCATTGCACTTATCCTGTCACCTCTACCTCCTCTGGTGGACATGTATCCCCATCCTCTGCCACACACTGTCATTGTTGCACTGTACATTACCATCACCCTGTACATTAGTACAGCTGCCCCCAATATGTTTGTCCACTTTACCTGCTGCCACATGGGCTACATGCAGATTTGGCTGATCCATGAGCTCCGTCATGTACTTCCTTCCATCACTTGTTCATTGCCTTTCCTTGGTGCTCTGTGCAGTGTTATGGTTACATCTGTGTTTGAGCCATACATTTCATGCTTGTGACCTTGGGGCACCTTTGTGCCCCTGGGCACCATCTCCTGTGTCACCTTAGCATCCCTGGGGCATCTTTCGCAGCACCTTAGGTTTGGCCAGCTTATGGGGCGCTTTATATGCTGCCTTGGAGGGTGCCAACCTTTCCTGCTGCCCTCTGGGGCACATTATGACCTGCCTTGGATGACGTGGTGCTTTATGATGTGCCTTATGGTGCACCCTAAAAGGTGCATTAGGTTGCGGCACTGGGGTGAGGCTTTTTTGGCTGGCAGTGCAGATTGTTGGGATGTGTCTGACTGTTACAAGCAGGAAAAGGGATCGCCTCAGACAGCCTTTTAACTGAGCCCACTGAGGGATTGAACTCATGACCACTGTATCAAAAGTCAATGTATCAACCAGTGTGCTACACCTCTGTTGCTGTGATAGTAAGTCAGTGTGCCTAATTAAGGCTAACACGCGTTAACATGCCATGGCTCTCTCTCTATCGCGCGATAACGGACTTTATCGTGTGATAACCCGAAATGCTACCTTAAGACCAGAACGCCCACTACCTTATATGGCATTCGTCACAGTAAGACTGCAACTAACTCCGGTAACATTAAGATGGTTTAGTAAACATACCCCCTAAGTTTAGACTTGTGCCAGACACCTGAAAGATGCTCATTTTGGTTGAATAACATCCAAAGGGTGTAGAGGAGAAAGCACTCCATCATCCCCAGTACTCAGCACTATTTCAATGATAGCAGTAGTTGGATTATGAGCCCTGGTTTCCCTGTTTCTAGCCATTTACTCTAACCATTAGACTATTCCTAGACATCCAGGTTCAGAAATACTATGTAGACTCCCTCTGAAGACAATCATATCGGGCACATTCACATTTGTGAAATCATGTCTGCATCTGGATGTGCCTGCTTTTTTCAGATGTTCTGGCTTAAATGTCCCAGATTGCACTTGGATGTCCTTTCTAAAATCCCCCTCTACCTTATTATGTTACTCTGTCCTCATACGTCCATCCTATCACCCTTCAATTTCCTTTTACTCCTAATGTTCATCCTTCTTTTGCAAAAATTCCCTTATCCCTTGCTCCTTCTGGTAGATAAGTTCTGTATAACTCTTTTTTCCTTCTTTAGCATTATTTCTTTGGCTGATGATATCCTCTTTTCAAGCCTCAGATGTCTGCTGAAAAAGAATTGTAATAGAACCTTTTAAACCACTTGGGTAGAGAAAACATTTGGGGGTATGTTTACTAAAGGGCAGTAAGGGAGCAAGTGTGCTGTTAACGCCTGTTATCGGCACCCTTGTGCCCTTAACACTGGGAACCTTAAAGCCAAGTAAAACCTTGCGGAAAGGGTGTATTTTGAGAGGAGAGAGCCTATTTAAAATGTTTGTGTTGTGATGCACAGACAAGGGAGCCCAAGATAGTGATAGTAGTGCATCATTAGTAGCAACAGTATAGTGCCCAAGTATTGAAGGGCACCATGTTGATGGTGCAAATGGGGCAAAGGAGGTGACACATCGGTCATGCAATGTGGGTTTCTGGGGTGCAAGGCAGGTGGCACGTCTGTGATGGGGGATATTGCCAAGATAGCCCTTAAGGGCGAAGTGATCATATTGGGTGACTTTAATCTACCCGATAAGGATTGGAGTACTCCTTCTGCGAATCTGGCAAGAAGCAAAACAATTCTGGATGCTTTCCAAGATGCATCACTTAAACAAATGGTGATGGAACCAACCAGGGAAAGCTCAATGCTGGATTTAGTGCTCACCAATGGTGAGAGCGTGTCGAATGTCTGGGTGGGTGCCCCTGTGAGCAGCGGCGATCATCGCATGGTGTGGTTTGAGATAAAAGCCAAGGTGCAGTCCAATCATAGCAAGCTCAAAGTCCTAAACTTCAAAAACACTGACTTCAGTAGAATGGCCAAGTACCTGAAGGAGGAGTTGGCAGGGTGGGAGGGGATAAGGGAAGTGGAATTGCAATGGGCTAAACTAAAGGTGGCAATAAAAGGGGCAACAGATAAATATGTAAGGAAAGTAAATAAAAACAAGAGGAGAAGGAAACATATTTGGTTCTCCAAAGAAGTGGCTGCTCAAATAAAGGCAAAAAACACAGCTTTCACAAAATTCAAAAGCTTGCAAACAGAGGAACACAGTAAGGAATACAGGAGCAAACTAAAAGAGACAAAAAGAAAAATAAGGAAAGCAAAATCAAAGGCAGAGGAAAAGATGGCTAAAGATGTGAAGTGTGGCGACAAAATTTTCTTCAGGTATATTCGGAAGAGGAGGAAAATCAGAGATGGAATTGCAGGACTCAGAAGTGCTGGGAACGGACTCATGGAAAGTGACATTGAAAAAGCAAAATTGCTAAACAAATACTTCTGCTCTGTTTTTACTAAAGAAAATTCTGGAGAAGGACCGTCTGTGACTCCCAAATATAAAAATGGGAATGAAGTAGATACCACACCATTCACTGAAGATGATGTGTTAGAACAACTTCCAAAACTGAAAGTGAACAAGGCCATGGAACCAGATGGGATACATCCCTGGTTAGAGAGTGGTAATGCCCGGTGGGAAAAGAAAGAAGAAACTCTCGGTGGATGTATCTCAAGTGAGATCTATTGAAAAACATGTGATTTCCACGCCGCGGTCAACTAACGCAGGTACTGTGCCCTTTCTACCCTCGACCGAGGGAGCAAGTTTGAGCTAAGTGGAGCGAACTCCTCCGCTTCCCCCAGGGTTTTTGGAGATATCTAATGAGGCTCAGAATAGTGAGCTCCCTAAGGTGGTGTCATGGAAGGAGCCCACTGTTCCCTCTAAGGACTCTCAGGTATCTACGATTTCTCTTCTGGATGTATGGCAAGTTGTCTCTCGATCTGAACGTATTCTTACTGAGACTGTTCCCTTGCTTTGTCAATTTACTAAGGATGTAGTTGTTAAGTTTCAAACTTTAGATTCTCAGGTTGGGGCCTTCAGTTCCGTGGTGACGAACATGGATACTCAAGTTAAATCTTTTACAGAATTTCAATCGGCTAATGCGAAGGATAGCTTCATATTACATCAGAAACTTGAGAATCTGGAGAATTTGTCACGGTGCAAGAATTTAAGGGTACTTAATTTTCCTATTTGTTCTATGTTGTCCCCCTTGATTTTGTTTAGGAAGTACCTTAAGGACGCTCTTCTTCTTCCACAGGCTGACTCTTTTTTTGTTACAAAATGTTATTATCTTTCTTCTAAACTTTTGTCTGGCGTGGCGGATGAGGAAGGGGATGTGCTTTCGGCTCCTAGCAATTTCAATCTGACTGCTTTCTTAGAAGATACGCAAGATGATATTTCTACCAGGGCTACTTTATTAGTGACCTTGACCTCTGAGGAGGATACGGTTGCTATTCTTAAAGCATATTTCAAGAAAAAAGAAAGGAAGTTTAGTGGGGACAGGGTCTCTATTTTTCCCAATGTGTCGCGGTCAACACAGTTGTGTAGGAAAGCTTTTCTTGCGCTTAAAGCTAGGATTCTTGCTCTAGGGGCGACTTTCTTTCTGAGATATCCTTGTAAATGTTGTTTTAATTCAGGGTATGATAAATTTGTATTTTTGTCTTCCTCAGAATTGGAAAAATGGATTCTTAAAAAGGAAAAGGCACATTGATTCCCTAGTCTCTACTGATTTCTTTATGTGTTTCAGCTGAGGAAAGTGAGTAGTCTCAACAGGCTGTCAAGTTGGCTAGGGATTTTTCCCTTTGGGTATTAGTCCCTTGCTTTGTTTTCCTTAATTGAATATATTTCTTTATATATAGGTTATACGTTTCCCCGAGACGTGGGCTGATGTACTTTTATGTTTGCTTTACAATATTATGTGCGTATTTTTTGTATTTCTTTATACTGTAAAATTAATGTATAATTGAAAAATTCTCATAAATAAAAACTTTAAAAAAAAAAGATGTTTTCAACAGATCCTTGGAAACAGGAGTAGTTCCTCAGGACTGGAGAAGGGCGGATGTGGTACTTCTTCAAAAAAGTGGTGACAGGGAAGAAGTGACAAACTACAGGACCGCGAGCCATACCTCGGTGGTGGGAAAAGTAATGGAGGCGCTTCTGAAAGAGCGAATAGTGGACTTTCTCAAAACCAACAGGTTGCATGATCCAAGGTAACATGGTTTTACCAAAGGACGATCTTGCTAAACAAATCTGATTGAGTTCTTTTACTGGGTGACCAGAGAACTAGATCAGGGGCATGCGATGGATGTCATCTACCTGGATTTCAGCAAAGCCTTTGATACTGTACCTCATAGGAGGCTTATCAATAAACTCAGTAGTTTGGGGATGGGTCCCAAGATGGTGAACTGGATCAGAAATTGGTTGACTGACAGACAGAAGGTGATGGTAAATGGAGCTCACTCGGATGAAAGGAGGGTGATTAGCAGGGTGCCCCAGGGTTCGGTCTTGGGCCCAGCACTGTTCAATGTATTTGTGAGTGATATTGCTGAAGGACTGCATGGAAACGTCTGTCTTTTTGCAGATGTCACGAAAATTTGCAACAGAGTGGACTCCCCTGAGGGAGTGGATAACATGAGGAAAGATCTACAAAAGCTGGAAGAATGGTCTAATGCTTGGCAGTTAAGATTTTTATGCAAAGAAGTGCAGTGTCATGCACTTGGGAAGCAGAAATCCAGGTGAAATGTACGCGATAGGGGGAGAGAGATTGATGTGCACGGAACAGGAGTAGGACCTTGGTGTGATTATTTCTGCAAATCTCAAGGTGGCGAAACAGTGTGACAAGGCGGTGGCAAAGGCCAGGAGGATGTTGGGTTGCATACAAAGAGGAATTACCAGAAGAAAGGAAGAGGTACTAATGCCACTGTATAAGTCACTGGTGAGGCCTCACTTGGAATACTGTGTTCGGTTTTGGAGACTATATCTTGCAAAGGATATAAAAAGATTGGAAACTGTTCAAAGGAAGATGACCAAAATGATTTGGAGCCTGCGTCAGAAGCCTTATGAGAAGAGACTTGAAGATCTAAATATGTACACTCTGGAGGAGAGGAGGGACAGGGGAGATATCATTCAGACCTTTAAATACTTAAAGAGAAATAATGAACAGACAAACCTCTTCCAAAGAGGGGGAAGCTGTAAAACTAGAGGGCATAGCATGAAGCTGCAAGGGGTAAATTGAAAGGCAATGTCAGGAAATAATTTTTCACTGAAAAGGTGGTGGATGCTTGGAGTGCCCTCCCGATGGAAGTGGTGGGGGCAAATACAGTGACAGAATTCAAAATGGCATGGGACAGACACAGTGGATCCCTTTACAGCAACAGGATAAAATCAAAATAAACTTAACTAACTAATTTCTCAACATATAGGGGTGTCCTACACGGAGCGGTGGGTTCACCCCTAAAACAAAGACATGGGGAGGGGTGGCCTGCACAAAGCGGCAGGTGCACCTACTCTTGCCATCTTACTGGACAGATTAGATGGACCATACTGGTCTTTATCTGCCGTCAATTACTATGTTACAACTATGTTACTATGATCCCACATCGACATTGGCAGCACACAGACATGCTGCTGCTTTGGAAAGGTGGTGCACCACATGGGGCGGGCCAAGGTTTCCTGGCACCTTAGACAGGGACCCCAGACAGTCCCCCCCCCCCACCTCCACTGCCACATAAGTCAGCTCCGGAGGAAGAGGACAATAGTGCCAGCAGTTATAGAACTACAGGAATCTGCAAAATGCAGGAGCCCGGGGAAGTACCCCAGCTGCATGCCTTCCCCCAAGATATATCAGAAGCAGGTGGCGATGGGGTTCTGACAGCTGCAGTTGTTTGGAGGGACGGCGTGTCCATCAATGCGAGCCTCTGCCCCACCTATCAGTACCTGGTGCCCTAGGCATCTGTCAAAGTCTCATGGTAGATGGGTCAGTACTGCGAACCACCCCCATCGACAGCATGCTGGCGTGGCAGCATGGTGTGGGGATGTTAGTGGCAGGTGCAGTGGCACCCACCTGCAGCAGATGAGACCTATGTCATGGTCCTGTGTGCCGATTGCATTGCAACATGTGCCCAGGTCTGCCTAATGGGTAACATGTCAGCCCCAGGGACTGCTATAGCCATATGGCAGCTCTGTGGCTCAACACACAAAGCCATTGTGTATATGCGCGGAGGGTCACAGGTTCACAATCTTGCTGTGGATCATGCATTGCATGCCCATGTGGATTAATGTTAGCCTACAGTGCAGGTACAGCACCAGCGACCCTGAATGAATTGGCCAGCAATGATACAGACACCCATCAGACACACAGACAGACTCCATTATCCACAGCTGCATGGAAAGTCAGCCTGATAGCAGCAGCACACTGAACGGGCATTAATGTCAGAGGGTGCTACTAGTGCTTGTACAATGAGCACATATTAACAATGCTTGAGCTGATATGGAGACCAAAGTGACAGGCAGGTATGTCAACCATCCACACTTTTGCACAGTAGGGTGATATGAGAGTGTGTGTGTATATGTTTCTCCAGCATTGTGGAACCTGTGTCCCTTGGGGAAACTGCTAGGTACGTATGACCTAGATTGGCCACTGTTGGAAACAGAATGCTGGGCTTGATGGACCTTGGTGGACCTTGGTCTGACCCAGTATGGCATATCTTATGGCCTCATGAAACTCTGCTTAGTATATAGACCCCCAGACCAAAAACCAGACTGCCTTGACTCTTTTATTGAACTCCTCAGCTCCTCAACTGAACAGCACCCTATAATTATGCTAGGAGATTTTAACCTTCCCTCGCTACCAACATCGGAATCTAAATTATTCTTTGACACTATCTCAGACATGGAATATCATCAAATAATAAACACATCGACACATATCAAAGGTGGAACTTTGGATCTTGTCCTTCTCCCCAATTCACTCGTCAAACTAATCAACCCAAATTCAGTTGAATGTACCCAGATACCCTGGTCAGATCACCACATTATCAAACTAAACTTTACATATCCATCTTCTAGCACCAACAATCACAACAGAAATGCCCCTATCACAAGATTTAAAAAGTTTAACAATGATGAATTTATCGACTTAACAATCCCCCACCTCATAACAACGGCGACAAATCTAGATGACACTGTCAGAAACTGGCATGACACCATCTTCAATGCAGCCAAAACTAATCAAATACACAAAAAGAGCACCTACTCTGACACTAACACCAAACCTTGGTTCAATACCACACTAAAACAAATGAAAAGGAACCTTAGAAAACTAGAACACAACTGGCGTAAATCTAAATTGACGATACACAAAGAAATATACAATAATCACCTCACTAAATACAAAGAAACCTTGGACAGCACAAAAAAAGAATATTATGCCAAAATACTCTCAAAATCATATAACAGACCAAGAGAGTTATTCTCCATTGTCAGAAATCTAACCAACTCTCAAACCACAGACGGCGAAATTACTGACATCTCAGTTCAAACTCTAGCCCACCATTACCAAAACAAAGCAAAAATGCCATCAATGTCTATAGACATTAACAACACGCCACACCAACATTTAGATGAATGGTCAGAGTTCCATCCCGTAACTAAAGAGACACTAAAAAAGATCATCACCGGTCTCAACACCACAACATCTTACCTAGATCCATGTCCAGTAACATGGATAAAAAACACACTACCAATTTTATTACCCTACATTCTCTCAATAGTAAACCTCTCTCTTACACAAGGCTACCTCCCACCAACTCTCAAACACGCACAAATACGACCAATCCTTAAAAACAGCAAACTGGAATAAAACACTCCCTACATCATATAGACCCATCTCAAGCATACCATTCTTGGCCAAAATAATAGAAAAAGTAGTTCAATTACAGACACAAGATTTTCTAGACTCATCTTACCCTCTTGATGAGCAACAGTATGGCTTTCGGCCCCGCCATGGAGTGGAAACACTCCTCACAGTTTTAACAGATGTGCTCCTAAGAGGAATTGACAACAATAAACAGGCATTCATTCTACTTTTCATCGACATATCAGCAGCATTCGATAGCGTACACCACACAATAATGCTCAATAACTTGAAACAAATAGGATTAAACTCCACAGTACATAAATGGTTCTCATCCTACCTAAATGATAGAACGCAAAATGTAAGAGTTGGAAATCAAAACTCAACCACATACAAGCAAGAAATTGGTCTACCACAAGGTTCAGCGCTGTCAGCTCTACTATTTAATATTTACATAAAACCAGTCTGCAACATTTTCAAAAGTTTTGGAGTGCGATATCATCTATACGCAGATGATATTATGATGTATATTCCATTTACAATTCCCAACCTACCGCTTCAACACCTATCGGACTGCTATAATGAAATCACAACTTGGCTAAAAGCACAAAACCTCCATATCAATCACACTAAAACAGAAGTTCTCATTGTGACCAAGAACAGATCCTATACTCCTCCGTCACATATAAGACTTCAAAACCAAGAAATCAAAATAAAAAAGGAAATAAGATATCTAGGTGTTATACTAGATACACACCTCACGATGGAAACACACATCAGCAATACCATAAAGAAAAATCTATTTCAAACTCAAAACCCTCAAACAACTTCGTCCACTACTTTTTACACAAGACTTTATCAACATAATCCAAGCCACCCATAACCCCACATTTTGACTTTGCCAATCTAATACTAATAGGCATAGCAAAACAAAGCATTAAAAAGATTGCAATTAGCACAAAAATGCAGCAGCCAGAATCACATTGAAAAATTAACTCCCTCCAACACATATCACCTATACTAGCCTCCCGTCACTGGTTACCAATTCAAAGTAGAATAATCTACAAAACAATAATAACATCATTCAAGGCCTTATATGACCTGGCCCCATCCATGATATGCAACTTAATACAAAAAGAACCATCTAAGTCTACACACAGAAAAGGGCAAATTAAACAGACTGAAAACCCCGAAAGATTTTACAAAAGCCCATAAATCAACAAAAACAATAGAGCCTTTTCCCATATCGCCCCTACAATCTGGAATTCCCTCCCAGAGGAGCTACGAAAGTAACAGAGATAATGGATCTCCGCAAGAAATTAAAAACCTATCTGTTTACTAAACATTATAATACAGATAATTCATTATCTACATTAGACAAAGGTTAGAGAGCTAATCGGATTGATCCAAGCAAAAGCCCTTTAACCCACACAGATAGCACTCACCCTTGATATATTCATATATAAACTTGTACATAGTTTACACACGGTTTGGTATTATATCGCACTGTTTATTCTACATTTAATATGATGTTCCTTGTAAATACATTCTGTTATATCTCAATGTTCCATGTAAAACAAACTTGCTTTGTTAATTGTTGTTAACTGTAAAGCGCAACTGAACTTGGGAAGATGCGGTATAGAAATGTAAAATAAATAAAATAAATAAATAAATAAATGTTCTTATGTTCAGAGTTCTGTGGCCTTCTCCACTGCACTGTGCCTCACATTCCCTAGGTTGATCCCAGCGTTAGTCTGCAAATGTGCATGATGAGGAGCAGAGGATTGTGGGTATGGCCATAAACAGAGCTATTTGCTCAAAATATGTCGAAGGTAGGGTCAATGGCTGAGACTTCATAGTGCCTGTCTGCCATGTACATGGCCAGGGTGGCCACAGCAATTCACGCAGTGAGGACACTCTCACTCTGACCCAGCTGTGACCAAGGCATGGCTATGTAGTCACATAATGCTTCTATAGTGTGTTACTCTACTGATGTGGGTGCATGCCCCTTCCTTGGAAGCTAATCACTCTGTCCAAGAGGTTTGTTCCCAGCTAGTGTATACATGCTTGCTCTGTGCATATGCAGTGTGTGTTGACCAGTAGACTGACCCCATTTGGTATGTGTATGGCTAAGGCAGCCCTGTGTTAGGCATCGGGTTGTAGTCCAATATGCATGCTGTGGTGGACTGGTAGCGCCAGATGGTTGGCACAGGAGCCATTCCTGTGCTGCTCACTGTGGCTATGGCAGTACCAGCAGGATGGTGGTGGTGGCAGCAGCCCCACTACAGTTGACATGCATGGCACCTGCTACTACCACACTGGGCACTGACATGCATGGCTCTAGGAAGCTCCCTGTACAACAGGAACCAGACACAAGTCCCAGATGGGACAGCCACCTACAGCATGCTGCAATTCTGTAGTAAAACAAGGTGACTAGCACAACACAGTACAGACAATAGATACCACACAGTTGCAGTGATGTGGATCTGTAGCATAATCGGCAGAGACTGTCTCTAGCAGTGCACGCTCTGGGGACCAGGGACTGGGTGCTTATCCTCAGGGTGACCACAGAAACTGCTCCGTAGCTGCTCTTTGCTTGTATCACACACTGTCAGTGCATCTTATTGAACTGAGGTGATGGATCAGTACACTCTCTAGTGATCAGCTGACGACTGCTGTTCTGCATGTGCACTGCATCTTGGGTACTAGAGGGGCTAACCTATACTGGCACACAAAGCAGACATTTTAGGCAGTGACCTGCAGTATCTTTGTATCCAGCCAGTGCTTTACAGTGAAGTGTGGAGGTGTAGCCTACTAGTTAGTGTAATGTCTCTCTAAGCAGGGGACAGGGGTTTGATTCCTACTTGTTCTTTTTCTGACTGTGTGCTACACAGATCATTTTCATAAGAACATAAGGGGGGGGCGGAGCCTGATGTCCAGCGGGTTAGGACGCTATGCGTTGAAGCTCCCGAGAGTCCTACAAAGAAACCTGACTTAATACCGATACAAATTTACTATTTCGCTCCGAGCTGACCGGGGCACCTCGGGGGGGATGGCGGCCCATAAACCAACGCGCTTGGACTTCGGGTCTCCTTCTTCTTCTCACGGAAAACGCTTCAAAACAGAGGTGTCCTCCCCGCAGAAGATGGTTCCATTTCGTGAAAACCCCGCAATGCACCTGGAGATTTTGGAGGAAATACGCGGCGTGAAGGAATTGGTGCAGTCCAATGGAGAAGCGCTTTGAGCCATGCGAGAAGACTTTGGAGTGCTCCAGGACCGACTTGAAGGTCTTTCATTACGGCAGGACAATATGGCGGGGGTCCTCGACTCGCACGAGGTGCGCTTGGGCAAACTGGACAAGGCTGAGCGCCAGATTACAGAATCTTCAAAAGGAGTTGGAAGATAGCAATAATCGAGCCCGTCGCAACAATGTGAGGCTCCTCGGAATACCGGAGGGGGGTGGAAGCAGGAGATATAAGAGAATTCTTGCTCAAAACTCTTCCCTCCTTGCTGAAGATCACTTTTCACAGAGAACTGGAAATCGATCGAGCACACCGTGTTCCTGCCCACATGGCGCTCAACCGCACGACCCCCCGGCCTATTATTTTAGCATTGCTACGATATCAACAAGTGGAACAAATTTACAATGCTGCCCGAGCGAATCATCATTTGGAATTTGAAGGTCGTAAGGTCTCCTTCTTTCCTGATTTGGCAAAGCCTACCGTGGACCGTCGGAAAGAAACTCCTTGCTTTTCGCCCTCGACTTCAACAGCTACAGGCTCGCTTTGGCCTGTTGTATCCCACGAAAGCTCCGAGTGACTCTCCACAACCAGACCAGGACGTTCGAGGATCCTGATCTACTATCAAACATTTTTGGACTCCAAAGACGCAGAGCAGATGCGCTAATCCCAACTCTTGGACTCTTATCTGCCGGCTCTGTCCGCCATTTTGAAGGGGCCCGATGCGGCGGCCATAGCAAGCACAGAAATAGCCTGGACTTTCTTTCTTTCTCTGTATGGACTTTGTTTTTTGGTCTCCTATCCCTTCATGATTGTGTGCCTCGGTCAGATTCGGAGCACGCACAGTCCTACAGGTTATGTGTTTTTTCAATTTCGGCCTTCTCGGGGGTTTCTCCCCGCAGACACATGGTCGCCAGTAATTTTGGGGTTTTGCTTCTCCTCTACCGTACTGCGGTTTCTTTGTTAATGTGGGGCGCTTCATTGTATTATATTAGCTTATTTTCCTATGTATGTGTACAGCCAGATACAGTCAGTTTGAGGGACATAGTGGAAATTATGTGTGCTATCATGCTCAGAATTTTTAACTTTTCGAATGGCCTTATGTAAAATCTTATTATTCACGTCAAGGCATTAATGGTCCACTCAAAGGAACGTAAATCCTTAGCTATCTTAGCCATGAGCATGTTGATTTGGTGTTTCTTCAGGAAACGCATTTAAACTCTGCTGAAACACTGAAACTCAATGCTAGGCCTCACATGGTAGCTGCCTATTCTCCCACCGTTTCCAAATGGTACGGGATAGCCATTCTGGTTAAGAAGTCTTTGCACGCTACTGTACCTGATATTAGCGCTGACATGGAGGGTAGATGGGCCCGTGTACACCTTGAGGTTGGAGATAGTGAATTCACGTGTATTTGTATCATGCCCCGAATGTGGAACAACCCTGCTTACTTTGCAAGTATTGCGCAGTTGGCCTCGGCCTCTGCCAATGCTCCATTAATACTTGGTGGCGATTTTACTCAAGTGTTCCCTCAAGCTTTTCTTCTCAAACACGGTGCTCGTTGGTTGGAAGATCCAGTACCGAGTAGACCTGTGTGGCTAGATATAGAAGCGGGCCTTTGCTAACCGATTCCTCTTACTTTCTCCCTGGTATGACTCTCCCATCAGACTCCCACTATCCACCAATGCTTTTAGACACTTTAGGTGCCTTTAATACTCTTATGCAATCTTTCGACTCCGACGCTGGTCAGTGCAACTTCAGCATCGCATTCGGAGCACTAGAGTACTCCCGCCATCGGCATTCTCTACATAAGGTTGATTGGAGACTTTCCGATCTCTTGGTAGTTCACCGGGTGTAGCATCCAATTTTACTAAACCTTATGTAATGCTATCACTAGAGATACCTCTATAGCGCAGGAAAGTATGGGAGAGAGAATTGCATGTGACTTTGACCTCGGAGCAATGGAGCCTTATCTGGAGTAGAGGGACACGGGTTCCCGACCGCCTCACTCACTCAGACCCTCTTCTTTCTAGCCCACCGGTGTTTTTACACTTCTCACAGATTAGACAAATGGAACACTACTCAGGGCAATGGTTGCTGGACACGTCCTGCGGCCATTGGTTCATTGCCTCATGTTATGCATGAAGATCCCGCACTACAGTATTACGGGCGGCGGGTCTGGGGTCGGATTTAGTCTATCTAGCACTCTAAGGAGCCCAAGACTTGTATGATCGTGGGACTTCCCCCAATTGCGGTGAACCCCTCTCTCCCAAAAAAGGCTTATCTCCTTTCTAACTTTATGCTTGGCAAAGCTATTTCCCTAATTAAGTAATACTGGAAAATTAGCTCCCATCTGAGCCCCAATGAATGGTGGAATCATGCCTGTCTTTACAGTAAATATGAACAAATACCTCGTCTGTTCGCTTCCTCCGTTCCAGACTCCTTTTCATTGGTCTCAATGGAAGATGCTCAACGACTATGTACATTTTGCTAAATGCTCTCATCTGACTGTCTAATTTTGTATATATCTCTGTTCATGATCATGCTGTATTGTAGATACTCTTTTGATCGTTTCGATGTATAATCACTGTTAATTGGAAGCGCTCACATGCTGATATCATCGGGTAGAGAAGAAGCATCGGGGTGGGGGGTAATGGGTTTACTTTTCCTTATTGTATACTTGTTTTGTCTCTTTTGGTGTGTTGTTTCTTTTGTTTGTTGCAAAATGAAAATAAAAGTTTTAAAAAAAAAAAAAATTTCATAAGAACATAAGATATGCCATACTGGGTCAGACCAGGTCCATCAAGCCCAGTATCCTGTTTCCAACAGTGGCCAATCTAGGTCATACGTACCTAGCAGGTTTCCCCAAAAGACACAGGATCCACAATGCTTGTACTGGGTCAAGCATTGATATCCTGGGTCCCTTCTGATAATGGTTTATGACCTTTCCTCCAGCTACACTAACAGTCTTTACTACATCCTCGGTAACAAATTCCAGAGTTTGATTATACATTGAGTGTAAAAATATTTTCTTTTATTAGTCTTAAATAGTTTACCCTGTAGCTTCATTGCATGTCCCCTAGTCTTTCTATATTCTGATCACGTAAACAATCGATCTACGTTTACCCGTTCCACTCCGTTCATTAATTTATAGACTTCTATCATATCTCCCCTCAGCCGTCTCTTTTCCAGGTTAAAGAGCCCTAACCTTTTTTAGCCTTTCTTCATAGGAGTATCCTTCCATCCCCGTTACCATTTTGGTGGCTCTTCTCTGAACCTTTTCTAATAACGCTATATCCTTTTTAAGATATGGCGACCAGAATTGCACACAATATTCAAGGTGTGGTCTCACCATGGAACGATATAGAGGCATGACATATCTTTTGTTTTATTTTCCATTCCTTTCCTTATGATACCTAGCATTCTATTTGCTCTCTTGGCTGCCGCTGCACACTGGGCTGATGGTGTTTAACATGTTATCCACAATGACGCCTAAATCTTTTCCTGGGTGGTGGTTCCTAATGTGGAACCGTGCATCGTGTACCATAGTTTGGGTTGTTCTTCCTTAGGTGCATAACTTTGCACTTGTCCACATTAAATTTCATCTGCCATTTTGATGCCCAGTCTTCCAATTTATCAAGATCCTCTTGCAATTTTCCACAATCCTCTTGGGTTTTAACAACTTTAAATAGTTTTTGTGTCATCTGCAAATTTGATAACCTCACTCATTATTCCCCTTTCCAGGTCATTTATGAAATATGTCAAAAAGCAGCGACCCAGCACTGATCCCTGGGGTACACCACTATTCACCTTTCTCCATTGGGAAAATTGACCATTTAGCCCTACCCTCTGCTTTCTATCTTTTAACCAGTTCCTGATCCACAATAGTACACTGCCCTATCCCATGACTCTTTAGTTTTGCCAAAAGTCTCTGATGAGGGACCTGTTGTCAAAGGCTTTCTGAAAGTCCAGATCAACCGACTCACCTTTGTCCACCTGTTTATTCACACCTTCAAAAAAACATAACAGATTAGTAAGACAAGATCTTCCTTGTCTAAAGCCATGTTGGCTGTCTCCCATTAGGCCCATGACTATCTACATGCTGAGTAATTTTGTTCTTTATGACGGTTTCTACCATTTTTCCCGGTACTGATGTCAAGCTTACCGGTCTGTAGTTTCCCGGATCACCCCTGGAACCCTTTTTAAAAATTGGCGTTACATTGGCGATCCTCCAATCTTCAGGTATTACAGATGATTTTAATGAAAATTCACAGATTACTAATAGCAGGGTCTGCAATCTCATATTTCATGCCTGCAACAGTCAGGGCTCTGCTGTGGCTGGTAGACACACAGCCTTATAATTTGTTATGCGTTCTGCCCACAATTTTGTCCAGCAGACAGACTATTCGCCATCATGCCCTTATGAAAGCATGGCTTTATAGCTGTGTTACAGCACATTGCAGGGGGGGTAATATGCTCACCCTGCAAATGCATGGCAAATGGTTGGAGGTGTGGCGTAAGGGTCATGGCACAGGGTTTGAGACCCACCAGCACTCCCTTTGTGGCACTTGGAAGGTTTTAACTGTGCAGTTTAATGTATGCAACCCCCTTCATGGATTGCCCAAAGCTCCTTCTGACCTCAGACATGTCACCTAACCCTCCATTGCCTCAACTGACTACAGGTTCTTACAGTCTCTGTTTTTTATCAGACATTATAACCTTTTTAGTACAAGGTATCCCAACATGACTGCACTTAGGCAGCAGTATACTAACAGACAGTTACATGCATACAGCTGTAACCTGCTTGTGCAACATGAGTCATGTATGCCAAATTGACTGTGACTGTGTAGCTTTGCCTCCATCACATCTGTGCAGTACATGCCGATGCATCCTACCCCTCAGATAGCCACATGCAGATATCACCTCTTGTCTGTACATGCCCCATTTGCCCAGTTTGGATGACACCTGTCCAGTTGTTATTGCACATTTGTCTAGGGTATTGTATGGTGGGCTCTGTGGTTGGAACAGGTGTGAGACCCACATGTCTGGTATCAGGCCTTCCATGTGGCAGTGGTGCACATTTTCACGCACAGTACAAATACGTTGGGGATGGCACCTATGGCACATTGGTGCTGCTAGCCCATACCATCCTCTCCTCTGCCGCCATCCCTTCCTTCAGCTCATCCATCCACCTCTGTCGGATGTGGGCAGTGATGACTTCTTATGCAGACTGCTACACCATGGCCTACACTGGTACTCTTTGCCTCATTTCGGCTCTTCATGAATGCCTCTCCTGTGCCTGATCTGCATATCACCACTCCTACTCTGTCCTCCTATCACTGCACACATCCTGCCATTGCTGACTCCACTGAGGGACACATCTTCCCCATCCTATGCCACACACTGACATTGCACCATTTTACATTGCCACCCCCCAGTGCATTGGTACAGCTGCCTCCCAGATGCTTGTCCAGTTTACTGACTGCCACATAGGGTGCCAATGGATCTGGAAAGTCCATCAGCTCCCACCTGTCCTTCCATCCATCACCTTTATATGACTTTCCTTGTGCTCCTTTATCCAGCGTTAGGGTTACAGCTGTTTTTGGATGTTAAGGTGCATGCTTGACACCTTAATGCCTGATGTCCTCTTAAAGCATGTTTAAATGTCCCACAGCACCCTTTACACCGGAACTCCTCCTACCCACCCAGCGACCTTTATGCATGTAACACTCCTTATCCGTTACCGTTAACGCCTGTTACCTTAATGCACTTTCGTAAACATACCTCGTGGTCTATGGAAGATGAAATTTAGAACATACAAGTAGAGTCTTATCATTTCTAAAGCTGCAAGATTACAAAGTAATTATGAAATCGTATGTATTGTATAATCTGCAAGTCATCAGCTATGCCTCTTTCTGGTCGAGACGCAGAGGTTGAGTCAGCACAGAATGGGAAGTTTAGGCGAGTCAACTACTGCAGGCATGTCCAACAGGTAGATCGCGATCTATAGTACCTGTAGATCGCAGAGGGGTCATAGGTAGATCGCCAGCCCCACTTGGCTCATCTCTCCAGCAGCTCGCCCCGTTGCTAGGAGAGAGCTCGTGCCAGCAGGTCATCTGCCGAGGGCTTGCTGCTGCTGCTGATCCTTTCCCTGTCTTTTTTCCCTGCCTGTGGGAATCTTGCCTGCGGGTATATTGGGGGCGCTTGTTGTTTTCATGCCAATAGTTGTGGGTACCCCAGGGGGCCGCCGCCCACGCCCCGCGACGAGACACCACAGGACTGGCGTCATACCTGGTCTCCTGCCTCTCAGAATCACCCATTCCTGCGCCCGCCCCAACACCCCTTAGAAGTGTGTATATACCAGGCGATATCCATTCGCCCGGACTTTAACTGAATACACTTACCATATTAGTTGTGTCGTGTGCTGGTCGTTGGTCGCTTTATAGTTCACTTTCATTAAACGTTTTCGGGCAGACACAACAAAGTGTCAAGAATTTGGTGATTTTGGCAGGCTTTTCCAATTTTGTTCTAACTTGCCTATGCCTTGCCTTCAAATTGTGACTTTTGCTTGCCTCTGCAATTTATTTTGCTAGCCTTTGCATTGATTCTACAACTGCCATAAGAACATAAGATATGCCATACTGGGTCAGACCAAGGTCCATCAAGCCCAGTATCCTGTTTCCAACCGTGGCCAATCTAGGTCATAACGTACCTAGCAGTTTCCCCAAAAGACACAGGTTCCGCAATGCTTGTACTGGGTCAAGCATTGATATCCTGGGTCCCTTCTTAATAATGGTTTATGGACCTTTCCTCCAGGAACTTGTCCCAACTGTTTTTAAACCCAGCTACAGTAATAGCCTTTACTACATCCTCCGGTAACAAATTCCAGAGTTTGATTACACGTTGAGTGAAAAAATATTTTCTTTTATTAGTCTTAAATAGTTTACCCTGTAGCTTCATTGCATGTCCCCTAGTCTTTCTATATTCTGATAACGTAAACAATCGATATACGTTACCCGTTCCACTCCGTTCATTAATTTATAGACTTCTATCATATCTCCCTTCAGCCCTCTCTTTTCCAGATTAAAGAGCCCTAACCTTTTTAGTCTTTCTTCATAGGAGTATCCTTCCATCCCCTTTACCATTTTGGTGGCTCTTCTCTGAACCTTTTCTAATAACGCTATATCCTTTTTAAGATACGGCGACCAGAATTGCACACAATATTCAAAGTGTGGTCTCACCATGGAACGATATAGAGGCATGATAATATCTTTTGTTTTATTTTCCATTCCTTTCCTTATGATACCTAGCATTCTATTTTCTCTCTTGGCTGCCGCTGCACACTGAGCTGATGGTTTTAACCTGTTATCCACAATGACGCCTAAATCTTTTTCCTGGGTGGTGGTTCCTAATGTGGAACCTTGCATCGTGTAACCATAGTTTGGGTTGTTCTTCCCAAGGTGCATAACTTTGCACTTGTCCACATTAAATTTCATCTGCCATTTTGATGCCCAGTCTTCCAATTTATCAAGATCCTCTTGCAATTTTCCACAATCCTCTTGGGTTTTAACAACTTTAAATAATTTTGTGTCATCTGCAAATTTGATAACCTCACTCATTATTCCCCTTTCCAGGTCATTTATGAATATGTCAAAAAGCAGCGGACCCAGCACTGATCCCTGGGGTACACCACTATTCACCTTTCTCCATTGGGAAAATTGGCCATTTAGCCCTACCCTGTGCTTTCTATCTTTTAACCAGTTCCTGAGCCACAATAGTACACTGCCTCCTATCCCATGACTACATAGTTATGCCAAAAGACACTGATGAGGGACCTTGTCAAAGGATTACTGAAATTCCACATACACTAAAACAACAGACTCACCTATGACCACCTGTTTATTGACACCTTCAAACAAACATAACAGAGTAGTAAGACAAGATCTTCCTTGTCTAAAGCCATGTTGGCTGTCTCCCATTAGGCCAGACTATCTACATGCTGAGTAATTTTGTTCTTTAGGATGGTTTCTTACTATTTTTCCCGGTACTGATGTCAAGCTTACCGGTCGTAGTTTCCCGGCGTTACTTTGGCGTTACTTTGGCGATCCTCCAATCTTCAGGTATTAGAGATGATTTTAATGATAGTTCACAGATTACTAATAGCAGGTCTGCAATCTCATATTTCAGTTCTTTCAACACCCTTGATGTACACCATCCGACCCAGGTGATTTTCTACTTTCAGTTTATCTAATAGTTGTAATACTTCTTCCCGATGTATCGATATTTCCTTCAATTCTTCCGCACCTTTAAATACCACTTCAGTCATGGGTAACATCCCTGCATCTTCCTCAGACCGAAGCAAAGAATTCATTTAGTCTCTCCGCTATTGCCTTGTCGCCTCTTAGTGCCCTTTAACTCCTGCTATCATCTAATGGACCAACTGACTCTCTCACAGGTTTTTTGCTACGAATGTACTTGAAAAAATCTTTATTTCGCGTTTTTGCTTCCACAGCAAGCTTCTTCTCAAATTATCCCTTTGCCTGCTTAATCAATGCCTTGCATTTGATTTGCCATTGCTTGTGCTGTTTCCAGGTTTTCGTCGTTTGGCTCTTTTTTCCATTTCCTGAAAGATGCTTTTTTTGGCAACACAGCCTCTCTGACCTCACCTTTAAACCATGCTGGCAGTTTTTTGGACTTCCTTCCACTTTTCTTAAAGCATGGAATACAGATGGTCCTGGGCTGCCAAGATAGTATTTTTCAACAACACCCAAGCTTGATGTAAGTCTTTAACCTTTGCAACTGATCCTTTTAGTTTTTCTTAAATATTTTCCTCATTTTATCATAGTCTCCCTTTCGAAAGCCTAAAAGGTAGTACTGTGGATGTCCGTACTATCCCTCCTCCACTTATTAAATCAAACGCGATCATGCTATGATCACTATTGCCAAGTGGCCCCAACACCCTTATCTCTTGCACTAGATCTGGTGTTCCACTAAGGACTAGGTCTAATATGGCTTCCCCTCTGGTCGGTTCATGAACCAGCTGCTCCAAGAAGCAGTCATTTATGTCATCTAGGAACTTAATCTCCCTAGCATGTCCTGCCGTGACACTGAACCAGTCGATACCGGGGTAATTGAAATCACCCATTATTATTACTGCGGCTGTAACATTGGTTAGCTTCCTGGATTTCTTTGAGCATTTCATCATCCATTTGTTCATTCTGGCCAGGCGGTCGATAGTACATCCCCACTGCCATCGCCTTCCCCTTTTTACATGGAATTTCAATCCCTAGAGATTCTACAGGAAATTTTTGTTTCCTGCAAAACTTTAATCCTTTCTGACGCAATGCCCTCTCTACCATAGAGTGCAACCCCTCCACCAATTTGATCAGCTCTATCTTTACGATATAGTTTGTACCCAGGTATCACAGTGTACACTGGTTGTCCTCCTTCCACCATGTCTCTGATATTCCACTCATATCTAACCTCTCATTTAGTGCTATATATTCTAACTCTCCATCTATTTTTTAGACGGCTAGCATTTGCTTACAAGCATTTTAGAGACTGTATTTTATGCATTATTAATTTGGCTATTGGTAGACATAGGTAATTTGGGATCTTTAAGCTCTGTCTGCTCCATACTCGAGGGCTTTGGGCTACTGTACTCTTTTTTGGAACCTCTCTGCTTTTGGTAGTATCATTCAAGGATACATTCTTCCGAACCATCCGCTCTTGGGAGACTGTCGGCTTTCCCTATTATCTAGTTTAAAAGCTGCTCTATCTCCTTTTTAAAGGTTAATGCCAGCAGCCTGGTTCCATACGGGTTAAGGTGAAGCCCATCCCTTCGGAAGAGCCCCTCCTTTCCCCAGAATGTCCCCCAGTTAATATCAATTGCAAAACCCTCATCTCTGCACCATTGTCTCATCCACTCATTGAGACTCCGGAGCTCTGCCTGCCTTTTGGGTCCTGCACGTGGAACGGGAAGCATTTTGGAGGAATGCGACCCTGGAAGTTCTGGATTTCAGCTTCCTACCTAAAAGCCTAAATTTAGGCTTTTATTTTATTTCGCCTTGCCTTTGCGTTGATTCTACACTGTGTGCAGAATTTATGAAATCGCATGTGGTTGGTACGGAACGTGTTTGGCGGTATTTGATTTTATCTGGTTTGCTGGACAGGTGTTTGAGTTTTTTGATGATTGTTTGGTGGTATTGATTACTGGTGCCAGTAGGATGAATTCTTATTTTTACTTTTAGAACTGCATGTGTGGTTTTGGCATTTCCAGTTCTTGTATTGCACTTCATCCAGAGGTCTTCAATTCCTGTTGATCTTTAATACTTTGGGACAGTGACAGTTTTGGACCAGATTCAGCAGTGTTTATACTAACTTAGCAGATTTGGCCTTCTTACATCCATCCACCCCAGTATAATGTAAATGAGTGTTCCAAAGAAGAGCAAAACCTAAGACACTTTCATGATGAATGGGAAATGAACTACTTCTTCATAATGGTGAAAAGACCAAGTGTGTTGTCTAAATTTGTAACGCCCCCAGATCCTTGCCCAAAAAGGGTAATCTGGAACATCATTATAAGGCTACTGCATAGCTATAAGTTAAGGACTAATAAAAGAAAATATTTTTTGCACTCAAAGTGTAATCAAAACTCTGGAACTTTATTACCGGTGGATGTAGTAAAGGCTGTTAGTGTAACTGGGTTTACAATAAAAGGTTTGGACAAGTTACTGAGGAAAAGAAAGGTCCATAAACCATTATTAAGAAGGAACCTAGAATATCAATGCTTGACACCCCAGTACAAGCATTGTCGGAACCTGTGTCTTTTGGGAGGAGAAATGCTAGGTATATACTGACCTAGATTGGCACTTTTCGGAAAAAAGGATAGGGGCTTGATGGCCCTTGGTCTGACCCAGTATGGCATAATCTTATGGTCTTATGTTTGATGCCTGATTTTCCACCCACAAAAAAAAAAAAAAAAACAAAACAAAAAAATGGGGAAATTCGTAAACTGAAGCTCAAAAGAACTAAATAGAAATTGGCTACTCAGCAAAACAGGTGATGGCGAAGCCAAGGTCACATATCGGTCAATGCAACCATCGCATTCTCAAGGTCAGCAACCTGATCGCAAAGGAAATGCAAATCCTTTCACTGAAGGGGAATTGGTAAAAGACTGTTTTCTTGAAGCAGCTGACAATCTTGTCAGTTGAAGGATTTAAAAATAAGAAAGAGATCGTAGCTCTGTTATTCAAGACTGTACAATTGTCATAGAACACACCGTTCTTGCGGCAAATAGAAAAAGAATATGTGGAGCCACCACTGAACAATTTGTTGGAGGATGTTTCAAATTGTGTTGCTTCTCACTCCAACTGGATGACTCTTCAGACATAAGAGGGGACATAGCCCAGTTACTAGTCTTGATCCAGATGGTTTTTTGAAGACTTCAGTGTTAAAGGAAACTACTGAGAATGATTGTCTTTAAAAGGGAGCGAGCTACCGGTCAGGAAATATTCAGTTCGTTCCATTCTTTTGTGACAAAGTGTAAGCTTCCATCTGGCATAGACTTGTCTCCATCACTACTGATGGAGAAAACCGAGCAATGACAGGTGAGGTTAACGGTTTTATAGCCCTCTGTAGACAGCCATGACGAGCTTCCCTAGATTTCCTTTCTGTCCACTGTCATCATTCACCAGCACAGGTTTGTCAAGCAAGAGACTCAATAAAATGGACTGTCATGGATATCAATTTTAAAATTGTAATTTCAGTTTGTGGAAGATCACTTAAAGGACTAGCTGGTCAATCGTATTCTTGATCGAAGGGGCAGCGGAAATCATTTGGCACAAAGATGTAAGATGGCTAAGTAGGCCACAAATGTCTGCAAAGGATTTCGTGATTTGCTGAATGAAATCAAGAAGTTTTTTGAAGGAGAGGGGAGATGACCAAGCCGAGTTGGAAGATGAGGAGTGATTATGTGAGTCTGGCCATTTTCTCTCTAACTTTACAGGCGAAACTAAAGTGATATGAACCCTGAAAATACAAGGTAAAAAACAAAGCATGGGCGAAGATGATGAGTACAGTTTCCTCCTAACAAGAGCAAATTTGAGCTAATGATGACTGACCTTGAAAATAACACTTGTGATCATTTCCTAATACGCAGGACCATCTGGGACAATATCCAAATTTTGGTTTTCAGAACGAGGAAGTATGTGACAGAAAATCTGTTTGTATCCAGGAATTACGAAAATAGATTCTGTGACTTCCAAAAAATTGGAACCATTGTGGAGTACTTGTCATACCCATTCAAAGTAGATGTGGACATTAAAGAAACTGCAGCTGCGATCAGTAAAAATTGCTCATTGAACAAGCCCTCTCTTGAAAACAAAATATTAATACTTAAAAATGACATTTTTTTCTCAAGGACACGTGCTGAGCAAGAATAGTTTTGGAAAGCTAGTGCGAGAGAAAATTCCCCAACTTGAGAAGATGTAGTGAAGCTGTACACTCATCCTGTTTCGGTTCAACTTATTTGTGGGAATCTGTGTTTTCCCCCGGAGATCTGAAAATGACAAAGAGTACACAACATTTCCCAACATTTGGACAGAGGAAAAACACCATTCCAGGACCATTCCCTGAGGATTGGCCCTCACATGCAAACTGTATTCAACCCAACTCTACAAAAAAGCTGGTGGAAGGAAATGCAGGGCTCAGAACGTCTCACTAATGAGCAAGATCGAAAATATTAAAGATTGTGGTCAAGATCAGCCTGGATAATATATGCGGACCGAAATTTAACACAAATCTCTCAATCAAAAGTTGTAAAGAACGTTCTTAAGACAGTTTTAAGAATGTTATTACTCAATAAAACTTTAAGAAAAAATGTAATTCCATTTCCCATCGCAGTGCATACTGGATTTTCGTCTCTCGGTTTTGTTTTTGCTTAATTGCTTAACAGCTGATCACATACAAGTAAATGAAAGAAGGTTCAATACAACTGGGGGGGGGGGGCGAATCCTCCAACTTTAGTGGGTGTTAAAATGTAATTTGAAACTAATTTGGAAAAACTTAATTTTCATGGT
>CM066031.1:718449160-718610417 GCA_033557465.1 Ichthyophis bannanicus
AGCCTGATAGCGCAAGCAGCACACTGACACGGGCATTAATGTCCGAGGTGCCCTACTAGGGCTTGTACAATGAGCACAGTATTAACAATGCTGTGAGCCTGATATGGAGACCCAAAGTTGACAGGCATGTATGTACAACCATCCACACTTTTTGGACAGTAGGGTGATAATGGAGAAGTGTGTGTGTCCAGATGGTGTTTTTCCATGTCTATTCTATCCAGCTTCTACCCATTTTAGCTGACGCTGTGATCTCGAACTTTCTGTTAAGGCTCCGGGCGTGTTATGGGGAAACTGCGTAGGTACGTCTACATGACCTAGATTGGCCACTGTTGGAAACAGAATGCTGGGCCCCCGTGATGCGACCTTGGTGCTGCGACCTTTTGGTCTTGAACCCAGTATGGCCATATCTTATGAGCTCATGAAAACTCTGCCCTTAGTATATAGACCCCCAGACCAAAAAACTCAGACTGCTTTTGACCTCTTTTATTGAACTCCTCAGCTCCTCAACTGAACAGCACCCTATAATTATGCTAGGAGATTTTAACATAGATCCTCCGATCGCTACCAACATCGGAAATCTAAATATATTGCTTTGACACTATCTCATGACATGGAAATATCATACAAATAATAAACACATCGACACATATCAAAGGTGGAACTTTGGATCCTTGGTCCTTCTCCCCAATTCACCTCGTCTACAAACTAATCAACCCAAATTCAGTTGAATTCTTACCCAGATACCCTGGTCAGATCACCACATTATCAAACTAAACTTTAACACTATCCATCTTCTAAGACACCAACAATCACAACAGAAATGAAACCCCTATTCAACAAGATTTAAACACAAGTTTAACAATGATGAATTTATCGACTTAACAAATCCCCCGACCTGTCAATAACAACGGCGCCAAATCTAGCGATGACCACTGTCAGCAAACTGGCATACAGACACCATCTTCAATGCAGGCCAAAACTAATCAAATACATCAAAAAAAGAGACGACATACTCATGACACTAACACCCAAACCTTGGTTCAATACCACACTAAAACAAATGAAATGAAAAGGAACCTTAGAAACTAGAACAACAAACTGGCGTAAATCTAAATTGCACAGAATACACAAAGAAATATACATATAATCAACTCATCTAAATACAAAAGAAACCTTGGACAGCACACACCAAAAAAGAATATTATGCCCAAAAATACTCTCAAAATCATATAACAGACCAAGAGAGTTATTCTCCAGTTGTCATGAAATACTAACCAACTCTCCAAACCACAGACGGCGAAATTACTGACATTCTACAGTTCAAACTCTAGCCCACCATTACCAAAAACAAAGCAAAACATGCCATCAATGGTCTATAGAACATTAAACAAAACCACGCCACACCCAACATTTAAGATGAATGGTCAGAGTTCCATCCCGTACAACTAAAGAGACACTAAAAGCAATCTCATCACGAGTCCTCAACACCACAACCATCCTTTACCTAGATCCATGTACCAGTAACATGGATTAAAAAACACCACTACCGAATTTTATTACCCATACATTCTCTCAATAGTAAACCTCCTCTCTTACACAAGGCTACCCTCCCACCAACTCTCAAACCGCACAAAATAACGACCAATCCTTAAAAAACAAGCACAAACTGGAATAAAACCACTCCCTACATCATATAGAACCCATCTCAAGCCATACCATTCTTGGCCCAAAATAATAGGAAAAAAAGAGTAGTTCAATTACAGACACAAGATTTTCTAGACTCATCTTAACCACTCAGTTGATGAGCAACAGTATGGCTTTCGGCCGCACGCCCATGGAGTGGCAGCACACTCCTCACAGTTTTAACCAGATGTGGTCTCCTAAGAAAAGGAATTGACAACAATAAACAGGCATTCATTCTACTTTTCATCGACATATCAGCAGCATTCGATAGCGTACACACACAATAATGCTCAATAACTTGAAACAAATAGGATTAACTCCACAGTACATAAATGGTTCTCATCCTACCTAAATGATAGAACGCAAAATGTAAGAGTTGGAAATCAAAACTCAACCACATACAAGCAAGAATTGGTCTACCACAAGGTTCAGCGCTGTCAGCTCTACTATTTAATATTTACATAAAACCAGCTGCAACATTTTCAAAAGTTTTGGAGTGCGATATCATCTATACGCAGATGATATTATGATGTATATCCATTTACAATTCCCAACCTACCGCTTCAACACCTATCGGACTGCTATAATGAAATCACAACTTGGCTAAAAGCACAAAACCTCCATATCAATCACACTAAAACAGAAGTTCTCATTGTGACCAAGAACAGATCCTATACTCCTCCGTCACATATAAGACTTCAAAACCAAGAAATCAACATAAAAAAGGAACTAAGATATTAGGTGTTATACTAGATACACAACCTCACGATGGAAACACACATCAGCAATACCATAAAGAAAATCTATTTCAAACTCAAAACCCTCAAACAACTTCGTCCACTACTTTTTACACAAGACTTTATCAACATAATCCAAGCCACCATAACCCCACATTTTGACTTTGCCAATCTAATACTAATAGGCATAGCAAAACAAAGCATTAAAAGATTTGCAATTAGCACAAAATGCCAGCAGACCAGAATCACATTGAAAATTAACTCCCTCCAACACATATCACCTATACTAGCCTCCCTTCACTGGTTACCAATTCAAAGTAGAATAATCTACAAAACAATAATAACATCATTCAAGGCCTTATATGACCTGGCCCATCCATGATATGCAACTTAATACAAAAAGAACCATCTAATTCTACACACAGAAAAGGGCAATTAAACAGACTGAAAACCCCGAAAGATTTTACAAAAGCCCATAAATCAACAAACAATAGAGCCTTTTCCCATATCGCCCCTACAATCTGGAATTCCCTCCCAGAGGAGCTACGAAAGTTAACAGAGATAATGGATCTCCGCAAGAAATTAAAAACCTATCTTACTAAACATTATAATACAGATAATTCATTATCTACATTAGACAAAGGTTAGAGAGCTAATCGGATTGATCCAAGCAAAAGCCCTTTAACCCACACAGATAGCACTCACCCTTGATATATTCATATATAACTTGTACATAGTTTACACACGGTTTGGTATTATATCGCACTGTTTATTCTACATTTAATATGATGTTCCTTGTAAATACATTCTGTTATATCTCAATGTTCCATGTAAAACAAACTTGCTTTGTTAATTGTTGTTAACTGTAAAGCGCAACTGAACTTGGGAAGATGCGGTATAGAAATGTAAAATAAATAAAATAAATAAATAAATAAATGTTCTTATGTTCAGAGTTCTGTGGCCTTCTCCACTGCACTGTGCCTCACATTCCCTAGGTTGATCCCAGCGTTAGTCTGCAAATGTGCATGATGAGGAGCAGAGGATTGTGGGTATGGCCATAAACAGAGCTATTTGCTCAAAATATGTCGAAGGTAGGGTCAATGGCTGAGACTTCATAGTGCCTGTCTGCCATGTACATGGCCAGGGTGGCCACAGCAATTCACGCAGTGAGGACACTCTCACTCTGACCCAGCTGTGACCAAGGCATGGCTATGTAGTCACATAATGCTTCTATAGTGTGTTACTCTACTGATGTGGGTGCATGCCCCTTCCTTGGAAGCTAATCACTCTGTCCAAGAGGTTTGTTCCCAGCTAGTGTATACATGCTTGCTCTGTGCATATGCAGTGTGTGTTGACCAGTAGACTGACCCCATTTGGTATGTGTATGGCTAAGGCAGCCCTGTGTTAGGCATCGGGTGTAGTCTAATATGCATGCTGTGGTGGACTGGTAGCGCCAGATGGTTGGCACAGGAGCCATTCCTGTGCTGCTCACTGTGGCTATGGCAGTACCAGCAGGATGGTGGTGGTGGCAGCAGCCCCACTACAGTTGACATGCATGGCACCTGCTACTACCACACTGGGCACTGACATGCATGGCTCTAGGAAGCTCCCTGTACAACAGGAACCAGACACAAGTCCCAGATGGGACAGCCACCTACAGCATGCTGCAATTCTGTAGTAAACAAGGTGACTAGCACAACACAGTACAGACAATAGATACCACACAGTTGCAGTGATGTGGATCTGTAGCATAATCGGCAGAGACTGTCTCTAGCAGTGCACGCTCTGGGGACCAGGGACTGGGTGCTTATCCTCAGGGTGACCACAGAAACTGCTCCGTAGCTGCTCTTTGCTTGTATCACACACTGTCAGTGCATCTTATTGAACTGAGGTGATGGATCAGTACACTCTCTAGTGATCAGCTGACGACTGCTGTTCTGGCATGTGCACTTGCATCTTGGGTACTAGAGGGGCTAACCTATACTGGCACACAAAGCAGACATTTTAGGCAGTGACCTGCAGTATCTTTGTATCCAGCCAGTGCTTTACAGTGAAGAAAGTGTGGAGGTGTAGCCTACTAGTTAGTGTAATGTCTCTCTAAGCAGGGGACAGGGGTTTGATTCCTACTTGTTCTTTTTCTGACTGTGTGCTACACAGATCATTTTCATAAGAACATAAGGGGGGGGCGGAGCCTGATGTCCAGCGGGTAGGACGCTTTGCGTTGAAGCTCCCGAGAGGCCTACTTAGAATCCTGACTTAATACCTATACAAATTTACTATTTCGCTCCGAGCTGACCGGGGCACCTCGGGGGGGATGGCGGCCCATAAACCAACGCGCTTGGACTTCGGGTCTCCTTCTTCTTCTCACGGAAAACGCTTCAAAACAGAGGTGTCCTCCCCGCAGAAGATGGTTCCATTTCGTGAAAACCCCGCAATGCACCTGGAGATTTTGGAGGAAATACGCGGCGTGAAGGAATTGGTGCAGTCCAATGGAGAAGCGCTTTGAGCCATGCGAGAAGACTTTGGAGTGCTCCAGGACCGACTTGAAGGTCTTTCATTACGGCAGGACAATATGGCGGGGGTCCTCGACTCGCACGAGGTGCGCTTGGGCAAACTGGACAAGGCTGAGCGCCAGATACAGAATCTTCAAAAGGAGTTGGAAGATAGCAATAATCGAGCCCGTCGCAACAATGTGAGGCTCCTCGGAATACCGGAGGGGGTGGAAGCAGGAGATATAAGAGAATTCTTGCTCAAAACTCTTCCCTCCTTGCTGAAGATCACTTTTCACAGAGAACTGGAAATCGATCGAGCACACCGTGTTCCTGCCCACATGGCGCTCAACCGCACGACCCCCCGGCCTATTATTTTTAGCTTGCTACGATATCAACAAGTGGAACAAATTTTACATGCTGCCCGAGCGAATCATCATTTGGAATTTGAAGGTCGTAAGGTCTCCTTCTTTCCTGATTTGGCAAAGCCTACCGTTGACCGTCGGAAGAAACTCCTTGCTTTTCGCCCTCGACTTCAACAGCTACAGGCTCGCTTTGGCCTGTTGTATCCAGCGAAGCTCCGAGTGACTCTCCACAACCAGACCAGGACGTTCGAGGATCCTGATCTACTATCAACATTTTTGGACTCCAAAGACGCAGAGCAGATGCGCTAATCCCAATTCTGGACTCTTATCTGCCGGCTCTGTCCGCCATTTTGAAGGGCCCGATGCGGCGGCCATAGCCAAGCACAGAAATAGCCTGGACTTTCTTTCTTTCTCTGTATGACTTTGTTTTTTGGTCTCCTATCCCTTCATGATGTGTGCCTCGGTCGGATTCGGAGCACGCACAGTCCTACAGGTTATGTGTTTTTTCAATTTCGGCCTTCTCTGGGGTTTCTCCCCGCAGACACATGGTCGCCAGTAATTTTGGGGTTTTGCTTCTCCTCTACCGTACTGCGGTTTTCTTTGTTAATGTGGGGCGCTTCATTGTATTATATTAGCTTATTTTCCTATGTTATGTGTACAGCCAGATACAGTCAGTTTGAGGGACATAGTGAAATTATGTGTGCTATCATGCTCAGAATTTTTAACTTTTCTGAATGGCCTTATGTAAAATCTTATTATTCATCGTCAAGGCATTAATGGTCCACTCAAAGGAACGTAAATCCTTAGCTATCTTAGCCATGAGCATGTTGATTTGGTGTTTCTTCAGGAAACGCATTTAAACTCTGCTGAAACACTGAAACTCAATGCTAGGCCTCACATGGTAGCTGCCTATTCTCCCACCGTTTCCAAATGGTACGGGATAGCCATTCTGGTTAAGAAGTCTTTGCACGCTACTGTACCTGATATTAGCGCTGACATGGAGGGTAGATGGGCCCGTGTACACCTTGAGGTTGGAGATAGTGAATTCACGTGTATTTGTATCATGCCCCGAATGTGGACAACCCTGCTTACTTTGCAAGTATTGCGCAGTTGGCCTCGGCCTCTGCCAATGCTCCATTAATACTTGGTGGCGATTTTACTCAAGTGTTCCCTCAAGCTTTTCTTCTCAAACACGGTGCTCGTTGGTTGGAAGATCCAGTACCGAGTAGACCTGTGTGGCTAGATATAGAAGCGGGCCTTTGCTAACCGATTCCTCTTACTTTCTCCCTGGTATGACTCTCCCATCAGACTCCCACTATCCACCAATGCTTTTAGACACTTTAGGTGCCTTTAATACTCTTATGCAATCTTTCGACTTCCGACGCTGGTCAGTGCAACTTCAGCATCGCATTCGGAGCACTAGAGTACTCCCGCCATCGGCATTCTCTACATAAGGTTGATTGGAGACTTTCCGATCTCTTGGTAGTTCACCGGGTGTAGCATCCAATTTTACTAAACCTTATGTAATGCTATCACTAGAGATACCTCTATAGCGCAGAAAGTATGGGAGAGAGAATTGCATGTGACTTTGACCTCGGAGCAATGGAGCCTTATCTGGAGTAGAGGGACACGGGTTCCCGACCGCCTCACTCACTCAGACCCCTCTTCTTTCTAGCCCACCGGTGTTTTTAACACTCCTCACAGATTAGACAAATGGAACACTACTCAGGGCAATGGTTGCTGGACACGTCCTGCGGCCATTGGTTCATTGCCTCATGTTATGCATGAATATCCCGCACTACAGTATTACTGGCGTCGGGTCTGGGGTCGTATTTAGTCTATCTCGCACTCTCAGGAGTTCCTTTCTTGGAGGATAGTGGGACTTCGCCCAGTTGCGGGGATCCCCTCTCTCCCAAAAATGGCTTATCTCCTTTCGAACTTTATGCTTGGCATTGCTATTTCCCTAATTAAGTAATACTGGAAAATTAGCTCCCATCTGAGCCCCAATGAATGGTGGAATCATGCCTGTCTTTACAGTAAATATGAACAAATACCTCGTCTGTTCGCTTCCTCCGTTCAGACTCCTTTTCATTGGTCTCAATGGAAGATGCTCAACGACTATGTACATTTTGCTAAATGCTCTCATCTGACTGTCTAATTTTGTATATATCTCTGTTCCATGATCATGCTGTATTGTAGATACTCTTTTGATCGTTCGATGTATAATCACTGTTAATTGGAAGCGCTCACATGCTGATATAATCGGGTAGAGAAGAAGCATCTGGGTGGGGGGTAATTGGGTTTACTTTTCCTTATTGTATACTTGTTTTGTCTCCTTTGGTGTGTTGTTTCTTTTGTTTGTTGCAAAATGAAAATAAAAGTTTAAAATAAGAACATAAGATATGCCATACTGGGTCAGACCAAGGTCCATCAAGCCCAGTATCCTGTTTCCAACAGTGGCCAATCTAGGTCATACGTACCTAGCAGTTTCCCCAAAAGACACAGGATCCACAATGCTTGTACTGGGTCAAGCATTGATATCCTGGGTCCCTTCTTAATAATGGTTTATGGACCTTTCCTCCAGCTACACTAACAGTCTTTACTACATCCTCCGGTAACAAATTCCAGAGTTTGATTATACATTGAGTGTAAAAATATTTTCTTTTATTAGTCTTAAATAGTTTACCCTGTAGCTTCATTGCATGTCCCCTAGTCTTTCTATATTCTGATAACGTAAACAATCGATCTACGTTTACCCGTTTCACTCCGTTCATTAATTTATAGACTTCTATCATATCTCCCTTCAGCCGTCTCTTTTCCAGGTTAAAGAGCCCTAACCTTTTTAGCCTTTCTTCATAGGAGTATCCTTCCATCCCCTTTACCATTTTGGTGGCTCTTCTCTGAACCTTTTCTAATAACGCTATATCCTTTTTAAGATACGGCGACCAGAATTGCACACAATATTCAAGGTGTGGTCTCACCATGGAACGATATAGAGGCATTACAATATCTTTTGTTTTATTTTCCATTCCTTTCCTTATGATACCTAGCATTCTATTTGCTCTCTTGGCTGCCGCTGCACACTGGGCTGATGGTTTTAACATGTTATCCACAATGACGCCTAAATCTTTTTCCTGGGTGGTGGTTCCTAATGTGGAACCTTGCATCGTGTAACCATAGTTTGGGTTGTTCTTCCCTAGGTGCATAACTTTGCACTTGTCCACATTAAATTTCATCTGCCATTTTGATGCCCAGTCTTCCAATTTATCAAGATCCTCTTGCAATTTTCCACAATCCTCTTGGGTTTTAACAACTTTAAATAGTTTTGTGTCATCTGCAAATTTGATAACCTCACTCATTATTCCCCTTTCCAGGTCATTTATGAATATGTCAAAAAGCAGCGGACCCAGCACTGATCCCTGGGGTACACCACTATTCACCTTTCTCCATTGGGAAAATTGACCATTTAGCCCTACCCTCTGCTTTCTATCTTTTAACCAGTTCCTGATCCACAATAGTACACTGCCTCCTATCCCATGACTCTTTAGTTTTGCCAAAAGTCTCTGATGAGGGACCTTGTCAAAGGCTTTCTGAAAGTCCAGATCAACCGACTCACCTTTGTCCACCTGTTTATTCACACCTTCAAAAAAACATAACAGATTAGTAAGACAAGATCTTCCTTGTCTAAAGCCATGTTGGCTGTCTCCCATTAGGCCATGACTATCTACATGCTGAGTAATTTTGTTCTTTATGACGGTTTCTACCATTTTTCCCGGTACTGATGTCAAGCTTACCGGTCTGTAGTTTCCCGGATCACCCCTGGAACCCTTTTTAAAAATTGGCGTTACATTGGCGATCCTCCAATCTTCAGGTATTACAGATGATTTTAATGAAAATTCACAGATTACTAATAGCAGGTCTGCAATCTCATATTTCATGCCTGCAACAGTCAGGGCTCTGCTGTGGCTGGTAGACACACAGCCTTATAATTTGTTATGCGTTCTGCCCACAATTTTGTCCAGCAGACAGACTATTCGCCATCATGCCCTTCTGAAAGCATGGCTTTATTAGCTGTGTTACAGCACATTGCAGGGGGTCATATATGCTCACCCTGCAAATGCATGGCAACTGGTTGGAGGTGTGGCGTAAGGGTCATGGCACAGGGTTTGAGACCCACCAGCACTCCCTTTGTGGCACTTTGGAAGGTTTTACTGTGCAGTTTAATGTATGCAACCCCCTTCATGGATTGCCCAAAGCTCCTTCTGACCTCAGACATGTCACCTAACCCTCCATTGCCTCAACTGACTACAGGTTCTTACAGTCTCTGTTTTTTATCAGACATTATAACCTTTTTAGTACAAGGTATCCCAACATGACTGCACTTAGGCAGCAGTATACTAACAGACAGTTACATGCATACAGCTGTAACCTGCTTGTGCAACATGAGTCATGTATGCCAAATTGACTGTGACTGTGTAGCTTTGCCTCCATCACATCTGTGCAGTACATGCCGATGCATCCTACCCCTCAGATAGCCACATGCAGATATCACCTCTTGTCTGTACATGCCCCATTTGCCCAGTTTGGATGACACCTGTCCAGTTGTTATTGCACATTTGTCTAGGGTATTGTATGGTGGGCTCTGTGGTTGGAACAGGTGTGAGACCCACATGTCTGGTATCAGGCCTTCCATGTGGCAGTGGTGCACATTTTCACGCACAGTACAAATACGTTGGGGATGGCACCTATGGCACATTGGTGCTGCTAGCCCATACCATCCTCTCCTCTGCCGCCATCCTTCCTTCAGCTCATCCATCCACCTCTGTCGGCTGTGGGCAGTGATGACTTCTTATGCAGACTGCTACACCATGGCCTACACTGGTACTCTTTGCCTCATTTCGGCTCTTCATGAATGCCTCTCCTGTGCCTGATCTGCATATCACCACTCCTACTCTGTCCTCCTATCACTGCACACATCCTGCCATTGCTGACTCCACTGAGGGACACATCTTCCCCATCCTATGCCACACACTGACATTGCACCATTTTACATTGCCACCCCCCAGTGCATTGGTACAGCTGCCTCCCAGATGCTTGTCCAGTTTACTGACTGCCACATAGGGTGCCCATGGATCTGGAAAGTCCATCAGCTCCCACCTGTCCTTCCATCCATCACCTTTATATTGACTTTCCTTGGTGCTCCTTTATCCAGCGTTAGGGTTACAGCTGTTTTTGGATGTTAAGGTGCATGCTTGACACCTTAATGCCTGATGTCCTCTTAACGCATGTTAAATGTCCCACAGCACCCTTTACACCGGAACTCCTCCTACCCACCCAGCGCCCTTTATGCATGTAACACTCCTTATCCGTTACCGTTAACGCCTGTTACCTTAATGCCCTTTCGTAAACATACCTCTTGGTCTATGGAAGATGAAATTTAAGAACATACAAGTAGAGTCTTATCATTTCTAAAGCTGCAAGATTACAAAGTAATTATGAAATCTTCTGTATTGTATTAATCTGCAAGTCATCAGCTATGCCTCTTTCTGGTCGAGACGCAGAGGTTGAGTCAGCACAGAATGGGAAGTTTAGGCGAGTCAACTACTGCAGGCATGTCCAACAGGTAGATCGCGATCTATAGTACCTGTAGATCGCAGAGGGGTCATAGGTAGATCGCCAGCCCCACTTGGCTCCATCTCTCCAGCAGCTCGCCCCGTTGCTAGGAGAGAGCTCGTGCCAGCAGGTCATCTGCCGAGGGCTTGCTGCTGCTGCTGATCCTTTCCCTGTCTTTTTTCCCTGCCTGTGGGAATCTTGCCTGCGGGTATATTGGGGGCGCTTGTTGTTTTCATGCCAATAGTTGTGGGTACCCCAGGGGGCCGCCGCCCACGCCCCGCGACGAGACACCACAGGACTGGCGTCATACCTGGTCTCCTGCCTCTCAGAATCACCCATTCCTGCCCCCGCCCCAACACCCCTTAGAAGTGTGTTATATACCAGGCGATATCCATTCGCCCGGACTTTAACTGAATACACTTACCATATTAGTTGTGTCGTGTGCTGGTCGTTGGTCGCTTTATAGTTCACTTTCATTAAACGTTTTCGGGCAGACACAACAAAGTGTCAAGAATTTGGTGATTTTGGCAGGCTTTTCCAATTTTGTTCTAACTTGCCTATGCCTTGCCTTCAAATTGTGACTTTTGCTTGCCTCTGCAATTTTATTTTGCTAGCCTTTGCATTGATTCTACACTGCCATAAGAACATAAGATATGCCATACTGGGTCAGACCAAGGTCCATCAAGCCCAGTATCCTGTTTCCAACCGTGGCCAATCTAGGTCATACGTACCTAGCAGTTTCCCCAAAAGACACAGGTTCCGCAATGCTTGTACTGGGTCAAGCATTGATATCCTGGGTCCCTTCTTAATAATGGTTTATGGACCTTTCCTCCAGGAACTTGTCCAAACTGTTTTTAAACCCAGCTACAGTAATAGCCTTTACTACATCCTCCGGTAACAAATTCCAGAGTTTGATTACACGTTGAGTGAAAAAATATTTTCTTTTATTAGTCTTAAATAGTTTACCCTGTAGCTTCATTGCATGTCCCCTAGTCTTTCTATATTCTGATAACGTAAACAATCGATCTACGTTTACCCGTTCCACTCCGTTCATTAATTTATAGACTTCTATCATATCTCCCTTCAGCCCTCTCTTTTCCAGATTAAAGAGCCCTAACCTTTTTAGTCTTTCTTCATAGGAGTATCCTTCCATCCCCTTTACCATTTTGGTGGCTCTTCTCTGAACCTTTTCTAATAACGCTATATCCTTTTTAAGATACGGCGACCAGAATTGCACACAATATTCAAAGTGTGGTCTCACCATGGAACGATATAGAGGCATGATAATATCTTTTGTTTTATTTTCCATTCCTTTCCTTATGATACCTAGCATTCTATTTTCTCTCTTGGCTGCCGCTGCACACTGAGCTGATGGTTTTAACATGTTATCCACAATGACGCCTAAATCTTTTTCCTGGGTGGTGGTTCCTAATGTGGAACCTTGCATCGTGTAACCATAGTTTGGGTTGTTCTTCCCAAGGTGCATAACTTTGCACTTGTCCACATTAAATTTCATCTGCCATTTTGATGCCCAGTCTTCCAATTTATCAAGATCCTCTTGCAATTTTCCACAATCCTCTTGGGTTTTAACAACTTTAAATAATTTTGTGTCATCTGCAAATTTGATAACCTCACTCATTATTCCCCTTTCCAGGTCATTTATGAATATGTCAAAAAGCAGCGGACCCAGCACTGATCCCTGGGGTACACCACTATTCACCTTTCTCCATTGGGAAAATTGGCCATTTAGCCCTACCCTGTGCTTTCTATCTTTTAACCAGTTCCTGAGCCACAATAGTACACTGCCTCCTATCCCATGACTCTTTCGTTTTGCCAAAAGTCTCTGATGAGGGACCTTGTCAAAGGCTTTCTGAAAGTCCAGATACACTATATCAACCGACTCACCTTTGTCCACCTGTTTATTCACACCTTCAAAAAACATAACAGATTAGTAAGACAAGATCTTCCTTGTCTAAAGCCATGTTGGCTGTCTCCCATTAGGCCATGACTATCTACATGCTGAGTAATTTTGTTCTTTATGATGGTTTCTACTATTTTTCCCGGTACTGATGTCAAGCTTACCGGTCTGTAGTTTCCCGGCGTTACTTTGGCGTTACTTTGGCGATCCTCCAATCTTCAGGTATTAGAGATGATTTTAATGATAGTTCACAGATTACTAATAGCAGGTCTGCAATCTCATATTTCAGTTCTTTCAACACCCTTGGATGTACACCATCCGACCCAGGTGATTTTCTACTCTTCAGTTTATCTAATAGTTGTAATACTTCTTCCCGATGTATCGATATTTCCTTCAATTCTTCCGCACCTTTAAATACCACTTCAGTCATGGGTAACATCCCTGCATCTTCCTCAGACCGAAGCAAAGAATTCATTTAGTCTCTCCGCTATTGCCTTGTCGCCTCTTAGTGCCCCTTTAACTCCTCTATCATCTAATGGACCAACTGACTCTCTCACAGGTTTTTTGCTACGAATGTACTTGAAAAAATCTTTATTTCGCGTTTTTGCTTCCACAGCAAGCTTCTTCTCAAATTCTCCCTTTGCCTGCTTAATCAATGCCTTGCATTTGATTTGCCATTGCTTGTGCTGTTTCCAGGTTTCGTCGTTTGGCTCTTTTTTCCATTTCCTGAAAGATGCTTTTTTGGCAACAACAGCCTCTCTGACCTCACCTTTAAACCATGCTGGCAGTTTTTTGGACTTCCTTCCACTTTTCTTAAAGCATGGAATACAGCTGGTCTGGGCTGCCAAGATAGTATTTTTCAACAACACCCAAGCTTGATGTAAGTCTTTAACCTTTGCAACTGCTCCTTTTAGTTTTTTCTTAACTATTTTCCTCATTTTATCATAGTCTCCCTTTCGAAAGCTAAAAGGTAGTACTGTGGATTTCCGTACTATCCCTCCTCCACTTATTAAATCAAACGCGATCATGCTATGATCACTATTGCCAAGTGGCCCCAACACCCTTATCTCTTGCACTAGATCTGGTGTTCCACTAAGGACTAGGTCTAATATGGCTTCCCCTCTGGTCGGTTCATGAACCAGCTGCTCCAAGAAGCAGTCATTTATGTCATCTAGGAACTTAATCTCCCTAGCATGTCCTGCCGTGACACTGACCCAGTCGATACCGGGGTAATTGAAATCACCCATTATTATTACTGCGCTGTAACATTTGTTAGCTTCCTTGATTTCTTTGAGCATTTCATCATCCATTTGTTCATTCTGGCCAGGCGGTCGATAGTACATCCCCACTGCCATCGCCTTCCCCTTTTTACATGGAATTTCAATCCATAGAGATTCTACAGGAAATTTTGTTTCCTGCAAAACTTTAATCCTTTCTGACTCAATGCCCTCTCTAACATAGAGTGCAACCCCTCCACCAATTTGATCAGCTCTATCTTTACGATATAGTTTGTACCCAGGTATCACAGTGTCCCACTGGTTGTCCTCCTTCCACCATGTCTCTGATATTCCACTCATATCTAACCTCTCATTTAGTGCTATATATTCTAACTCTCCCATCTTATTTTTTAGACTTCTAGCATTTGCTTACAAGCATTTTAGAGACTGTATTTTATTCATATTAATTTGGCTATTGGTAGACATAGGTAATTTGGGATCTTTAAGCTCTGTCTGCTCCATACTCGAGGGCATTTGGGCTACTGTACTCTTTTTTGGAACCTCTCTGCTTTTGGTAGTATCCTTCAAGGATACATTCTTCCGAACCATCCGCTCTTGGGAGACTGTCGGCTTTCCCCTATTATCTAGTTTAAAAGCTGCTCTATCTCCTTTTTAAAGGTTAATGCCAGCAGCCTGGTTCCATCCCGGTTAAGGTGAAGCCCATCCCTTCGGAAGAGCCCCTCCTTTCCCCAGAATGTCCCCCAGTTCATATCAATTGCAAAACCCTCATCTCTGCACCATTGTCTCATCCACGCATTGAGACTCCGGAGCTCTGCCTGCCTTTTGGGTCCTGCACGTGGAACGGGAAGCATTTTGGAGAATGCTACCCTGGAAGTTCTGGATTTCAGCTTCCTACCTAAAAGCCTAAATTTAGGCTTTTATTTTATTTCGCCTTGCCTTTGCGTTGATTCTACACTGTGTGCAGAATTTATGAAATCGCATGTGGTGGTACTTGAACTTGTTTGGCGGTATTTGATTTTATCTGGTTTGCTGGACAGGTGTTTGAGTTTTTTTGATGATTGTTTGGTGGTATTTGATTACTGGTGCCAGTATGATGAATTCTTATTTTTACTTTTAGAACTGCATGTGTGGTTTTGGCATTTCCAGTTCTTGTATTGCACTTCATCCAGAGGTCTTCAATTCCTGTTGATCTTTAATACTTTGGGACAGTGACAGTTTTGGACCAGATTCAGCCAGTGTTTATACTAACTTAGCAGATTTGGCCTTCTTACATCCATCCACCCCAGTATAATGTAAATGAGTGTTCCAAAGAAGAGCAAAACCTAGCACTTTCATGATGAATGGGAAATGAACTACTTCTTCATCATGGTGAAAGACAAGTGTTGTTGTCTAATTTGTAACGCCCCAGTATCCTTGCCCAAAAAGGGTAATCTGGAACATCATTATAAGGCTCTGCATAGCAATAAGTTAAGACTAATAAAAGAAAATATTTTTTCACTCAACGTGTAATCAAACTCTGGAATTTATTACCGGTGGATGTAGTAAAGGCTGTTAGTGTAACTGGGTTTAAAAAAAGGTTTGGACAAGTTCCTGGAGGAAAGGTCCATAAACCATTATTAAGAAGGGACCTAGAATATCAATGCTTGACCCAGTACAAGCATTGTGGAACCTGTGTCTTTTGGGGAAACTGCTAGGTATATATGACCTAGATTGGCCACTTTTGGAAACAGGATACTGGGCTTGATGGACCTTGGTCTGACCCAGTATGGCATATCTTATGTTCTTATGTTTGATGCTGATTTTCCACCCAAAAATGAAATTCGTAAACTGAAGCTCAAAGAACTTAAATAGAAATTGGCTACTCAGCAACAGTTGATGGCGAAGCCAAGGTCACATTCGGTCAATGCAACCATAGCATCCTTCAAGGTCAGCAACCTGATCGCAAAGAAATGCAAACCTTTCACTGAAGGGGAATTTGTAAAAGACTGTTTTCTTGAAGCAGCTGACAATCTTTTTGAAGGATTTAAAAATAAGAAAGAGATCGTAGCTGTTATTCAAGATGTACAATTGTCAAGAAACACCGTCTTGCGGCAAATAGAAAAGATATGTGGAGACACAACTGAACAATTGTTGGAGGATGTTTCAAATTGTGTTGCTTTCTCACTCCAACTGGATGAATCTACAGACATAAGAGACATAGCCCAGTTACTAGTCTTTATCCAGATGGTTTTTGAAGACTTCAGTGTTAAAGAACTACTTAGAATGATTTCTTTAAAAGGGAGAGCTACCGGTCAGGAAATATTCAGTTCTTTCCATTCTTTTGTGACAAAGTGTAAGCTTCCATTGCATAGACTTGTTTCCATCACTACTGATGGAGCAAGAGCAATGACAGGTGAGGTTAACGGTTTTATAGCCCTCTGTAGACAGCATGACGACTTCCCAGATTTCCTTTCTTGTCACTGCATCATTCACCAGCAAGGTTTGTCAAGCAAGAGACTCAATACATTGACTGTCATGGATATCAATTTTAAAATTGTAATTTCAGTTTGTGGAAGATCACTTCAAAGACAGCTTTTCAATCTTATTCTTGATGAAGGGGCAGCGGAAATCATTTTGCACACAGATGTAAGATGGCTAAGTAGGCACAAATTTCTGCAAAGATTTCGTGATTTGCTGAATGAAATAAGAAGTTTTTTGAAGGAGAGGGGAGATGACCAAGCAGAGTTGGAAGATGAGGAGTGATTATGTGATCTGGCATTTCTCTCTAACTTTACAGGCGAACTAAGTGATATGAACCTTGAACTACAAGGTAAAAACAAATGCATTGGCGAGATGATGAGTACAGTTTCCTCCTACAAGAGCAAATTTGAGCTAATGATGACTGACCTTGCAAATAACACTTTTGATCATTTTCCTAATACGCAGGACCATCTGGGACAATATCCAAATTTTGTTTTTCAGAACGAGAAGTATGTGACAGAAATCTGTTCTGTTATCCAGGAATTCGAAAATAGATTCTGTGACTTCCAAAAAATTGGAACCATTGTGGAGTACTTGTCATACCCATTCAAAGTAGATGTGGACATTAAAGAAACTGCAGCTGCTATCAGTAAAAATTGCTCATTGAACAAGCCATCTCTTGAAAACAAAATATTAATACTTAAAAATGACATTTTTCTCAAGACCCGTGCTGAGCAAGAATAGTTTTGGAAGCTAGTGCCTAGAGACAAATTTCCCAACTTGAGAAGATGTAGTGAAGCTGTACACTCCTGTTTCGGTTCAACTTATTTGTGTGAATCTGTGTTTTCCCATCTGAAAATGACAAAGAGTACACAACATTCCAACATGACAGATGAACATCTCCAGGATTCCCTGAGATTGGCCCTCACGCAATATTCACCCAACTTCAAAAAGCTGGTGGATGAAATGCAGGCTCAGACGTCTCACTAATGAGCAAGAGCGAAATATTAAAGATTGTGCAAGATCAGCCTGGATAATATGCGACCTAAATTTAACACAAATTACTCAATAAATGTTAAAGAAAGTTCTTAAGACAGTTAAAGAATGTTATTACTCAATAAAACTTTAAGAAAAAATGTACTTTCCATTTCCCCTCGCAGTTCATACTGGATTTTCGTCTCTCTGTTTTGTTTTTGCTTAATTTGTTTAACAGCTGATCACATCCAAGTAAATGAAAGAAGGTTCATTAAAAATGGGGGGGGGGGGGAATCCTCCAACTTTATTGGGTTAAAATGTAATTTGAAACTAATTTGAAACTTAATTTTCATGGTGGTAGATCACCGGCACTTTTGGCCAGAAAAAGTAGATCGCGACCTGTTCAAAGTTGGACATGCCTGATCTACTGTATTGCAGCCACTGTAAAAGCACATTCTCCCTTGGTAGAACCTGCCTTGTATATTCCTCGTCTTTTATTCTTCTTTTTGTGCAAAGGCTCAGAAGACTGTCAGAAAGTGAAGACTTCTCAAGCTTGCAGGAAATATTTTTCACCACCTTTCACCTCGTAGCTTTCAGTCTTGGGCTGGAGTTAATTGAAGCAGGAACTTAGATCTCTTGGCAGAACAGAGGAGGAGAAGCAGCTGTGGTTTCTAGATATGAATAGCATATATTAATTGTATGCTGTCTGTGGCTTGGATACTGAGTGCTGTGAAGGGAGGAGTTTAGTATTAATGTTTGTAAGTTTAGCAGAGTGTGTGTATCTGGTGTATGGGGGTTTATTGATGATCTGTTATAAATATGTTCTATGTAGTCATTGCCAGGAATGTTCAGCTGATGAAGTGTAAAGGTCTGATGACAACACCTTCAGCAGATCGAAGATAGCAGCACATGGCCAAAAAGGATAGGGAATGATCATTTGGTGGATGGTGGCTAGAAGAGAGCTTTTGTCCTAAAATTGCATACAAATTCAAGAACAGAATCAGAAAGGAGCTTTTTGTTTAAAAGCTTCTGAAGATGGAATATATGTGGTCTCAAATGCTCTTGTAACAAAATAGCCATTAAAAGGTATAACAATCTATAAATATTTCAGCTTTACCCAGAACCAAAATGGCTGCCAGAGCTCTTCATACCTGGACATTCACTGTATCAGGCCCTTTAGTGGAATGCAGGCTAGAATGTCACTATTTCCCCCAAAATAGTCCAATTATTGATGTTGGAAACATTACCCTCTCTGTTGTGAGAGGATTAATTGGGGCTGAGCCAACTGTTAAAATAATTACACTACCCTCTCTAAATTTACCTTCCACCTCCAGCTCAATTCACTAGTGATGTGCATTCATTAGTGAGCATTCGGTGGGGTTAGTGTGCAGTCTCAATGCCACACTTAAAAATGTGCTAAAAATGCCTGTGCTAAAAACCCCACTCTACCTTGGTAGCGCAAGTTGGGATGGGACCTTGGCGAAAGCAGAGTGTTCTGGAGCAGCATAGCTAACGTGGGTGTTAGTAGCCCACGCTAACTGTGCTTGGTGCTGGTAGTGTGGGTACAAATAATGTCACCTCAGTGAGTGGCATTAGTTGCACACACATGTCAACTTGCTTGGTAGCAGCACACTAGGCTCATGTAAACTTCAGGAGGATGGAAGAATATGCCCCACAAGTTACCACTGACCCCCCCATGCTGGTAACTGACCCTCACACTGCTAGTGTGGCCCACACGTGCGTTACTGGTGTGAGGGTTAGTAAACATGCCCCTTAGTGTGCACCAAATTGATTCAGCATGCACTGACTAACCTATGAATTAACTCATGTGAAGTTGATTAGTATGCTTTAAAATGCTATAGTGTATGCTAAAAAATCTCTATTATATTGAATGTGTGAAAAAAGTGAACCCCCCCACACACAAATAAATCATTTGGAAAAAAACAAAAATGAACCAAATTTGTTTAACTGCACACAATCGAACATACCTGCAATTTACCACCTTTATGACTGACATTAGGGACCCTATTCCAATTATCAAAGGAAACAGTTTTCTTGAAAAGAATGATATTGCCATGTTAACCCAACTTATACACATTTGTTGACATACGTGGTACCCATCTGTATTTATTTTTTAGCTGGTGCTATCAAATCTCCCTAAATATGATTCTTTACACATCACCGGCCTCGGCAGCTTAATTCCATATGAGTTCAGGGCAGGCACAGTGAAGATCAAGAAAACTAGATATTGAGAAATCATAATGGGAAAAGACTGGATATTCTTAATAACAGAATCAGAAACCTATATCTTACACATTGAGGGTTATTTTAGAAGCCTTATTCACAATTTCTAAGTGGAAAATCCAGCATTTTCATGTAGAAAGGGCTGAATATATACGTAGATATCTTTACTACATATAAATTGGTAGGGAATGTGTTGGGGCAGGGTTAGGAAGTTGCCTGTGTGGGTTGACGATCTACATATGTATTCCCCATTTCTTATAGGGAATATATGTGTATGACTGCAATGGGCCGTGTTGGGATTTCCCAGCTTAATGATATGTATAGGTTTGTAAAACGTGCTAGTTTCTGCCAGCCCTTTACATGAGTGATTAAGGGCATTATCTTCCTTAATCCCCTGTCCTTTATTTCTCCCTCCAAATTGAAATGAATATAGATAGCAGTATGTGAAGTTAATTTGCAGCATTTATACATGTAGCTTTGCAAAATGGCTGACATTCACTTGTAAGTGCTGGCATTTACATGTGGAAGTTGCCAAGTGTCCCCTGTTAAATTTTTCCTAAATATAGATTAGCAAAATGGGCCATCCAGGTCCATGTATTGAGAAATACACACACACACCTGCACTATTTTAGAAGAGGGTCAATTTGTTGCAAAACCCTTTCTAAAATACTGCTGGAATTGTGTACATCATGACCTCAAAGTCTCAATTCTAATTTCCACGTGCTAACTAAAATGTGCCTTATTATATACAAAGGGTGAAGAAAAGTTCATGCTGAAGTAACTAATTTATGTATCGCTCCAACTGTGTTAAGACAAGAACTATAGTCACTTCCTGATGGATCTTAGCATTTGGAACGGCATGCCATATATCTCAGGGTTTCATAGTGCAATAATTAATTTTAAATGTAGAGAAACAAAAAGCCCCTGGGAGCACAAAGCTGTCATCCAAGAGAAGAAAGAAAACACACAGCTATAAATGCAGTCTATTTATACATTGCCTGGTTAGTAGCAGGTTGCTTGCGGTGAAAACTTTGTGAAATCTTTCACGTTTTATCAAAAAGCGTTTAAGGGCAAGACATTTGTCATTTCGTGATAGCAATTTTTCGTTTTACTTTGGACTTGTGTTGGAAAGCTTGCCTAAAAATTAGCTTTTGCAGACTTTCTTTGTCATATTCCAGTGAGAGAACATGATGTCATGCCAAAACAATTCACAAACATTATTATTTAATTTCAGATGGTTCTATTCAGCTTAATGCTCCTAAGGAAACAATTTTGTTAAAATCAATTTCTTCTAGGGGATTTTCCATAATGGTCTTTGTTTACAATGATTTCTTTAGGGAGAAGTTCTGGAACAATAAGAAAGAAATGAAATTACTCTTCACACACTGTAATGTTTTCTCAAGAAAAAAATGTAACAGTTTATTGCAAACAGTGTACGTATGCCTCTTTTTGTTCTTTAATGATTTTAACAAACATGATTTCTCATTCATCAAGGTATGCTGATAAAGTTGCTGATTCTACTAGCTTTTAAGTAGTTTTAAAAGCCTCATTTTATCCTTGCTTTGTAAATTGATGATATAGCTTATAAATAGCACAATTACACTCTCACATATATCAGCAAGAGAACATTTTTTGTCTATGTACAGATTTTCAGTCTTTTTTCTCCAATTTTCAGCCATCAGACTTTCAGGAGTAGTGGTATAATGGGTAAAGCCAGGGAAGCCTGGATTTAGATCCCACTGATGCTCCTTGGGGCATGTTTACTAAAGTGCTGCAGATTGCATGGGGCTAGCGTGCAGTTACTGTGCAGTTTTACCATGGCGGGGGTGGTACAACCATGGTAGATGCAGGAGGCATGTACGTGATGAGCCGATACCACAATGCTAGTTGCATCACTAACGTGGTAGTAGGGAATGCGTTGCTGTGGTGAATGCGTACTGTGAAGGTGTTTGCTATGTGCATCTTCTTAATGCTTGCTATCTATGTGATGTCATGGGCACCAGAAGTCAGCAAAACCCTACAGTGACAATAGACAGCAACATTTGGACCCCAACCCCACAAACAGGCCACGGAATAAGTGCCCAGTGAAGGATAGATAGCACATCCTCCTACGCCAGAGCTACTCAAATCCGGTCCTGGAGGTCCGCAACCCTGCAGGTTTTCGGGATATCCCTAATGAATATGCATGAGATATATATGCATTAGAGATAGCCTGCCAATCTGACTGGTTTGTGGCCCTCCACGGCTGAATTTGGAGACCTCTGTCATTTAAGATTGTGAGTGGGCAAGGTACAATGTCCTAGACATCAAAAGGGTAGCTAGAATGTGTCACATTCCTCCTCGAACCTCACCACCACCAAAAAGATGTCTAATGGACAATATTTTGGTGGTGGTGAGGTTTGAGGAGGAATGTGACAAATTCTATCTAACCTTTTTTATGTCGACATCTGCACCTTGCCCACTCACAACCTTAAATGACAGAGGTCTCCAAATCCAGCCCTGGAGGGCCACAAACCAGTCAGGTTGGCAGGCTATCTCTAATGCATATATATCTCATGCATATTCATTAGGGATTTCCCGAAAACCTGCAGGGTTGCGGACTTCCAGGACCGGATTTGAGTAGCTCTGTGGACCTACACAATCTATAGCCATGGGCCAAAGTACAAGGGGGTGGGGCATGAAAATCAGGAAAGCAAACGCATGCAGAGAGATTCTGCTGTGGCCCTTTCTGTGGGGGATAGAGAGCATATGCAGCATCTGAAGGATCAGGCAGTACCGTATGGGTGCCAGCTGGGTGTTAGCAGGGCCCATCGTATTTCACTCTGAGGCATCCAGGGTGCCTGATTAATTAGGCTGCAGTGCACACACTACCAGATCTTTGGGCAGGCCTGGCCCAGCTGGGTCCTGTGGTACAGTACCCTTGCTAGTAAGTAGTACTGTCTTTATTTAGGAAAAGAAAAATGCTACAGACCTTTTATATTGCAATGCACACCACATACTGGTACAGGGCATGGCCTTTGTCAATTGCTGTTTTTCTGGTTTCCATGTGCTACCTAGATGACTGCCTAGTCCAACCTGTGCCCCCACTGCATGTCCCACCTGCAGCCCCATTTGCACCATCACCATAGTGGCCTTTCATACTTGAACACTGTGCTGTTGCTGCAAATGGAGCACTACTATCACCTTTTTCAGGCTCCCTGCCTATGCTGTACATTGCTGACACTGAAATGGTTTCTCTCTCTTGCAAATGTGTGCTAACGCCAGGTTTTCAGTCGTGGTAGGATTCAGCCCTTCAGTTCCCTGCCCATTGACCCCTTCTCTCCGCCTTCTCTCCACCCTCTGCGGGACATAACACGGACGGTGACGTTAATACGTGTTAATGTTACTTAACGCGCATTAATGTAGCCACTGCTACATTACCGCAGTTGCTGCGTTAACACGCGTTAGATAACGTTAACGCATGTAAACATTACATTAATGCGTGTTAACGTAACATAACGCGCGTTAGCGTTCCTGGCCACGGTAATTCCCGCAGAGGGTGGAGAGAGGGCGGGGAGAAGGGGTCAATGGGCGGGGAGTGGGCGGGGAGAGGCTCCTTTTACACTAACATGGGGAAATGAACAGCTGAAAAGTACCACGAATCAAAACCTGTCGTTAGATGCACATTTGCAGAAGAGAGAAACCATTTAAGTGTCAGCAATGTACAGCCTAGGCAGGGAGCCCAAGAAAAGTGATAGTAGTGCTCCATTTGCAGCAACAGCATAGTGCCCAAGTATGAAAGGCCACTATGGCGATGGTGAAAATGGGGCATAGGAGGTTGCAGGCGGGACATGTAGTGGGGACAGCTGGAGCACAGGGTGGACTAGGCAGTTGCCTAGGTGGCACATAGGAACATAGAAACCAGACATCAGCAAGACAGCAGCTGACAAAGGCCAAACACAATACACCTACATCTGCCTGCACCACCCTAGCTAACAGCTGTCAGGGCACTGACCTGACATCCCCCTAGCCAACCCGCACCCAAGTGGAAGAGACATAACTGGTAGGCAGTGATGGAGGGGATGTGAGGATGCCCATGTATGCCTCCCCACCCCAGACACCGCTCCCTAGGTGATCGCCTACCCACACAGTGGATGGCCTGGGATTGCGCACTACAAGTACCAACAGCATCTGGTCATGTCAGCATGGCAGGGGGGTGTGTGTCCGTGCTGAAGAAGGCAGTGGCACCTGCCTGCAGTGGACCTGGGCCATGCCCTGTACCAGTATGTGGTGTGCAGTGCAACAGAAAAGGACAGGCTGAGGAAACGTACAGGTAGCTCCAGGGACTATTGTGCACCTGTGGCAACAGTGTGGTGCATCACACACAGCCAGGGTGTCTAGAAACAGAGGGTCACAGGTTCAAGACCCAGCTGTGGATCCTGCAGAGCATGTCCTTATATTTTACCCTACAATGCAGATACAACAGCAACATGTGCAAAGGCCAAAGCAGCGGCAAACAGGGGTACAAACATCCACTCACACAGACGCCACAATCCAAAGCTGCATGGAGAGTCAGGCCGTTGGCCCCAGCACGGAGCTGCAGTTATCACTAGAGCACTACTACTATCTCCTGCACAGTTTATCAATGTTAGCACTGTGATCAGGAAGGCAGGGTTGCCAAGCACCCCTATCTTTGCACAATGCTGCAATAGGAGTGTGTGTGTGTGTATGTCTATCCATTGTTTTGTGGCTGCCCACACCTCACTGGGCCCACAATGTCCCACTGTTACCAGCATTAGCCTGAATATGTGCATAATGAGGAGCAAGGTATTGTGGGTATGTCCCGGACAGGGCGGATTGGCCAGGATGCATCTTCACAGGGTGTGGGGCAATGGCTGGGACACTGTAGTGCCTGACCACCGCCTGCATGGACAGGGTCGCCACAGCATGTCATGCTGGGAGGACACTCTCACTCTGACCAAGCAGTGACCATGGTATGTCTAGGTTCCCACATAGCGCTCAGCAATATCTGTTTCCAGTGATACATGTGTTCCCAGTGCTGGAGTTCCAATCACTATGATACTTGCTTGGTGCGCATAGTTTCTCTGTGAGTATGTACTGATTAGTGGACTGTTTGCAGTTAGTCTGTGCATGGTTGGACTGCTTTGTAGGGTGCTGCAGGTGCAGTCTGACTTATGGTGTGAGGTAGTTGAGGTTTTACAGACTTAGCCCGAGCATTACTGCTGGTCTGCCACTATCCCAGTCACAGGTATGGCTCTAGCCCACCAACCCTGGAGGGCTGTTGTATACCAGCAGGATGGAGGTTGTTTCACCAGGGCTCATGCACCTGTCCCTTGCCTACAAAATGGGTGCTAGTGGGCCCTGTGGTGTAGATAGGGTGTATCACCTTGACCTGTAGAGGCACTGCTACACCAACCTCATGCAAGTCTAGGAACCCCTTTTTCCCTGATAACAGGTGCCCATTTTAGCCAGACCCTAACACTTGGTGGGTGGTGTCCTGTCCTAGAAGGCCACATGTGACTGCAGAATACAGATGGACACTGAATTACATTTGGATGCACTGCAGGGCACACACTGGTTGTAATGGGGATGTACAGCAGGACCTATCTCTAGCACCACATGTACTGCAGACCTAGTGCTGGGCGCCCATCCTATCCCTCAGGGTGAACACAGAACCTGCACAATGGCATGGTCTGTAGCTACTCTGTGCCAGTATCACTCACTGTCAGTTCGTCTTTCCAAGCTGAGGTACCAGAGAGGTGCAGACCCCATTTGGTGATCAGCTGTAGACAGCTATTCAGCATGTGCATTGCATCATGGGTACTGGTGGGGTTACCCTATCCTGGCACTCAGAGCAGATAGTTTGTGCGGTGACCTGCAGTCCTTCTGTATCCAGCCACTGTGGGATACACCATGGAGGTATAACCTACTGGTCAGTACAATGATTTTCTCGGCAGTGGTCATGGGTTCGATTCCTCATTGTTCCTTCCTGTTATGCCTGTCCTACTCAAATAGTTTGCATGCCTCTAGCAGTCATATTTTTGCAGATCTGTGCTGCCAGTCCATAAAACCCTCGCCACAGTTGCCGACATTCCTTCGGTCCGTCTATCTGCGTCTGTCAGCTGTGTAGAGTCCTGTCTGCCTGTGCAGGCTGCCACCCCATGTCCTGCACTGCTACCTTTTCCTGCATTGCGCCTCTTTGTGCTTGCTTTGCCTGTGCCTGATCTGCATGGCACCACCACTCCTCTGTCCACCCATCATTGTAACTATCCTGCCACCTCCGCCTCCACTGGGGGACACGTATTCCCATCATCTGCCACCCACTGTCTTTCCACTACTTTACATTGCCAACACCCTGTGCTGTGATACAGTAGCCCCCAACATGTTTGTCATCAGTACTGGCAGCCACATGGCACCTTATAAGGCACATTACAAGGCACCTTATAAGGCAACTTACTTATAAGGCACCTTATAAGGCGCCTTGTAATGTGCCTTGTAAGGTGCCTTATTAGGCACCTTGTAACACGCGTTAGTCTAAAGCGCCTTATAACCCGCGTTCCTCGCATGTCTTGCTTTAACGATGCACCGCCCACTCCTTTATATGGGCATCCATACCATTATCGTGGAATCTAACGCGTGTATCATTACCGCGGTTTAGTAAACATACCCCTTAGTATCACACCAATCGCATACCCTTGATCTAGTTCTCTGACCACCTAGTCAAAGAACTCAATCAGATTTGTTTTGCATGATGTTCCACTTGTAAAACCATGTTGCCTCAGATCATGCAATCCATTGGTTTCTAGAAAGTCCACTATTCTTTTTCAAGAATGCCTCCAGTATTCTTCTCACCACAAACGTAAGGCTTACCTGCCTATAGTTGGTCACCTCTTCCTTATTACCACATCAGCCCTTTGCCAGTCCTTTGGAACCTCTTCCATCTCCAAGGATCTATTAAAAGCATTCTTTAAAGGCCGTGCCAGAACCTTTCTGAGCTCTTTTAGTATCCTGGGATGTATCCCATCCAGTCCCATGTCCTTGTCCATTTTCAGTTTTGCAAGCTATTAAAAACATCTGGTTTTTTTATTGCTTTATAAAAATTTTTGTTACAAACAAACCATAGGAAAAATACAGGCACCAAAATTAAACCTAGCTTCAAAAAACAAGTGACTTAGCAACAAACAACCCCCCAGCCTGAACTATTGACCACATCTCAAGGAAGCAAACCATCAAGGGTGCAGAAACACCAACAATATTATAGTCAGATACACTTCCAGTTAACTAATATAAAAAACCCCCCAAAATAAAAAACAGGAGATGGGCCAGTTCAGGCCAGGCATTACTTGCTAGATATGAAGTTCTCCAAAAGCAATGATCAGTATAAACATACTTTACCCTTCAAATAACACCAGACACTTACAAAGAAAAGGGAGGAAAAAAGACCCCCTGCAGCCGAAACCCTAGGCCTTAACAGCAGGAAGGACTTTTTCAATGTCACTTTCCACAAACCTGTCTTCAGCACTTTTCAGTCTTGCAATTCCACCTCTGATCTTCTTCTTCTGCCGAATATACCTGAAAAAAGGTTTTTCTCCACGCTTCACATTTTTAGCCATTATTTCTTCCACCTTTACTTTTGCTATCCTTATTTCTCTTTGGGGTATGTTTACTAAACCGCGGTAATGTTACCCGCGTTAGGTTCCACGGTAATGGTGCAGATGCCCATATAAAGGCGTGGGTGTTGCATCGTTACGGCAAGCAGTACCAGGTACCGTGCATTATAAGGCGCCTTAGGCCAACGTGCGCTGCAAGGCGCACTAAAAGGTACCTTAGAAGGCACCTTATAAGACAATCTATAAGGCGCCCTGTAATGTGCCTTATAGGACACCTTAATGTAAAGCGCCGTAACCTGAGGCACCTATAAGGCACACTGTAAGGCGCACTATAAGGTCACTAACCTAAGGCGCCATTAAGCCACCCCCAGAAGGCACCGTATAAGGTGCCATACAATGTGCCTTATAAGGCACCTTATGTTAAGGCACCTTAAAAGCCACCTCAGAAGGTGCTGTATATGGTGCCCTAGGTTAAGGTGGCCAAAGGATGTCAAGGTAACCCAAGATATGTTGCCCCAAGGGCAGGAAGGTGCCCCAGTGTGACAAGCATGAAATGTAAGGGCGAAATCCAGATGTAACCTGAACACTGGCCAGAGCAGCAAGGAAAGGCAATGGAGAAGTGATGGAAGGAAGGAGAGGTGGGAGGTGATAGACCCGCCAAACTGTGTTCAGCCTATCTGGCAGCTGGTATAGTGGAAAAACATATTGGGGCAACTATACCGATGCACAGGGCGTTGGCAAGGTAAAGTACCACAGTGATAGTGGGTGGTACAGGATGGGAATACGTGTCCACCAGTGGAGGTAGACGTGGCAAGATCAGTTCAATGATAGGAGGGCAGAGGAGCAGTACTGCCATGCAGAGAAGACACAGGAGAGGCAAGCATGAAGAGCTGCAATGCAGAAAAGGGTACAGTGCAGGAAAGGGGGTAGCAGCCTGCACATGAACACAGGATGCAACCCAGCTGACAGACGCAGATAGACGGACAGAAGGATGGCTGGCGACTGTGACGAGGGTAATATGTGCTGGCAGCACAGATCTGCAGAGATATGACTGTAACAGGAATGAAAAGTACCTGTGTAGCAAAGGCATAAAGGAAGGAGAACAATGAGGAAGTGAACCCATGACCACTGGCCACAAACATCTGTGTAGAAACCAGTAGGCTACACCACCATTGTGAGGTCCATAGCAATGGCTGTATACAAGAACACTGCAGGGCACCACACAAAACGCCTGCTGTGTGCCAGGATAGGGCAACCACAACAGTCTCCATGATGCAATGCACATGCACAACAGGCGTCCACAGCTCATATCAGAGTCTGTAAGTGGGACGAGAGCCACATAGAAACACATGCACACACAATGAAACGTTATGCAGTAGAAACAGTATACAAAAGAGCATGGGAGTGAAACAGAAAGGGCGTCTGCTGCCAGCTGAGGGGACAACTGTGTGGACGGCGTGTGGACCAGGGCAATATGGGGAATGGAACAAAAAAAGGAGCATGTGAGAATTGAACCTGCACACTGACGTGGCCCAGATAAGCACACAGCAGCAGTACCAAACTCCCAAGCCAACTGCACACATGGATACCATATGAAATAGCTATATGTAACAGCTAATATGCAACAGATAAGCTGCAGAGAGGGCACACTGTGGTGCACAGTGCAGAGATGGAAGGGTGTGTGGAGAGTTGAGGAGGCTGCAGGAAACAAAAAGGAATGGGACAGGTGGGAATCAAACCTGCAATCTATGGTGTTCCACCAGGTGTCTATAACCACCATCCCAAACAAGCACGATGCAAATAAGTCCCCTCAAAGGGCACACTGTGGTTCACAGTGCAGAGATGGAAGGGTGAATGGAACATGTGCGACCTAAATGCAACGCCTTCTCTGTGCTAGCACAGGCCCCCTCCCGGACTGCTAACTCCTGACATCGCACCTTTCACCTTGATGCACCATAAGCCTGGAATAAACTACCAGTGTCTGTGCACCAGGCACCTTCTCCAAACCTCCACAAATCCAGGTTGACAGCTCACCTCATCGCTGCTGTATTTGGATCCTAACTCATCAGATCACCCTCTTCCTCCCCCTTGTTTTACCCCTGTTTGCACCCTCTGTGTTTTGTGCTAACTAGACTGTTTTACCCCTCTGTGTTTTGTGCCAACTCCCTGGCCTCCCCCCCTCCCAAACCCCACACCACTTCTCCCCCACCTTCCCCACTACCTCCACCTCCCCATCCCCATTCCCCCACCTCCCCCTCCCTGGACACCTCCCATACTCCCCCTCCCCATACTGTTCCCCTTCCCCCCCCCCCTCTGGGCTGGTGGCCTCTCCGTCATCCTCCGCCATGGCGCCGTTGTCCTCGGCCCCCCATCCTCCTCCTTGTCAGGCACCCCTGGGGCTGGCTACCCATGTCCATGGACATCAGCAGCATGGAATGGGCCCTCGCCAGCAGCTGCATCCACTGTGGGGGGGGGGGGAACCCACCACCTGCTCCTCCGACCCCATACCCACCCGTCTCTTATGCCTCATCTCATCCTCTCTTGTCCCTTCCATTTCTCATATCCTCAACCTATCCCTCTCCACTGCTACCTTCCCTACTGACTTCAAGCATGCCATAGTCATACCCCTCCTCAAGAAACCCTCACTCGATCCTACCTGTCCGTCTATCGACCCATCTCTCTCCTTCCCTTTATCTCTAAACTACTTGAGCATGCTGTCCACCTTCACTGTCTCGATTTCCTTTCATCTCATGCCCTTTTTGATCCTTTACAGTCCGGCTTCCGTCCCTTGCACTCCACTGAAACAGCTCTCACTAAAGTATCAAATGACTTGTTCCTAGCAAAATCCAAAGGTCGTTATTCTGTTCTCATCCTTCTTGATCTTTCTGCTGCTTTTGACACTATTGACCACAACCTTCTTCTTATCACCCTGTCATCACTTGGCTGTATAGGCTCTGTACTGTCTTTGTTCTCCTCTTATCTTTCCCATCGCTCTTTTAGTGTGTTCTGATGGCTCCTCCTCCTCTGCCACCTCACTCCCAGTTGGTGTTCCCTAGGGTTCTGTCCTGGGACTGCTCCTCTTCTCTCTCTATACCCAATCTCTTGGTGCTCTTATCTCTTCCCATGGCTTTCATTACCATCTCTATGCTGATGACTCTCAAATCTACCCCTCTTTGCCTGATATCTCTCCAGAAATCCATGACAAGATCACTGTTTGCCTTTCAGACATTGCTACTTGGATGTCTCACCGCCGCTTGAAATTAAATATGGCTAAGACTGAGCTCCTTATCTTTCCCCCCAATGCCTCCCCTCCTCTACCCCCTTTCTCAGTCTCTGTGGATAACTCTTTAATCCTTCCTGGCTCTTCAGCCCATAACCTGGGTGTTATCTTTATTTATTTAACATTTCTTATATACCACCTTTCATGATATCAAGGCATTTACATTGAACAAACTGAAATTACATTGAACAAGGCATTATAACTTGGAGATAACTATTTTACAGGGAACTTGGGCTATGGAGGGTTAAGTGGCTTGCCCAAGACCACAAGGAGCACCTGTGGGACTAGAAACCCCAGTCCTTCCGGCCCAAGGTTGCTGTCCTCTAGTGGGATTTGAACCCCCGACTTTCCGTCCTGAAGTACCTTGCCCCAACCACTAGGCCACTCCTCCATCTTTGACTCCTTTCTCTCTTTCTCCACTCATATCCAACTTGAAGCTAAGATTTGCCATTTCTTCCTTTATAACATTAACAAAATTCTCCCCTTCGTTTCTGATGACACTACTAAAATGATTGTCCACTCCTTGATCACCTCCTGTCTTGATTACTGCAATATTCTCCTTGCTGGCCTTCCCGCAAACCATCTCTTTCCCCTTCAATCTATTCAACATTCTGCTGCTCGACTAATTTTCCGTCAGCATCGCTTTTCCCATGTCACTCCTCTTCTCAAGTCCCAATTCAAACTCCTCCTCTTTACCTATAAATGCATTCACTCTTCAGCCCCCCACTACCTATCATCTCTTATCTCTCCTTACATTCCCCCTCGCGTTATTTGCTCTTCGAATAGTCTTCATCTATCTATGCCCTCCACTCGTACTGCTAATTCTAGACTTTGCTCCTTTCACCTGGCTGCACCCTTTGTGCCCTCTGTCTGTGCGCAATGCGCCCTCTCTGGACCTCTTCATGTCCAGATTTAAAACCCATCTCTTCTCTATTGCTTTCTGTTCTTGATTCATGTTTTTGCTCTTCTTGTTTATTGTATACTTTGTCTTACTTGATTGTATCTGTATTTTGTGATCTTCTTGACTAGATTATGAGCTCTGATGAACAGGGACTGTCTTTTCTTCATGTATGTACAGCACCTCGTATGTTTGAAGCACTTTATAAATGTTAAATAGATAGATAAATAGAAATAGATAGTAGGTGGCCCCACGGGATGCTGGTCCACTGGATCATGCTGTCGTGCGACACACAGGCCACCTCACTCACCATTCCCCTGGACCATCGTCTCCTGCTGCAGCCGCCTCATGAGCCGTGGGCGGCGCAGCCACAGCCACAGGCCCAACCTGCACAGATCCACCACCTGGGGGTACAGCAATAGATACGGACCATCAGGGGACAGACATCTCTGGGTATCGTCTGATGCACATCATACATGGCTGTGGCCAACAGGGGGCTGCTCCTGCTGTACACTGTGGGTCCAATGCCAGTTGTTGTCCATGCCACCTGCATGTGTGTGTCTGCGGCTCGGCATGTGTGGCCTGCTCCCCTTGTGTACTGCGTGCAACCACCCAGGCACCGCGGCCCCACCTGATAGGCTGCCTCTGCATGACATGGTTGCCCCATGGCAATCGTGGCACTGTCAGGCTGCAGAACAGGTCCATCGTATCAGCAGTGCTGTATGGCACTGTCCTCCATGTGATGGATTACACTGGCTGCTACACCTGAGATGGTGCCTGAGACATGTGGTAAGCGTATGTTGTGACTGCCTATGTTCATGCCACAGGTGTCCATGGCAGCAGTGCTGCACATGTGGCTAGCCATTGTGGCATGCATATGGCAGCAGACTCACCTAGGAAGATCCAAGGGATGTACCACAGACCCTGCTATACAGACTAGGGGCTACCTGGGGTCATGGCAGCCCTGCACATATCAACTGGGCACCTACCATAGCACCAGGGGTAAACACAGGGCCCTGTAATGAGGCCTGAGGCCACCTGGGGCAAGAGCAGAACTGCGCACATCAACCGGCTCACCTGCATTGGTGCCAGGGTGACCCACAGACCTGTCCTAAACCCATGTTGTACCTGCAACATATGTGTGACGATAGCCGGGCACTGTGTTGCACACCCAGGTTTGTGCAGCCTGCCCCTATGCACCTACCTTATGTGGGTGGAGAGTAGCTCGATTGTAGCGCCTGGTTAGGTGCACCCATGCCCCCCTTCCCCTGCAGAGTATCTGCTGGACAGAAGAGCCTGGGAAGAGGCACCCCTGCTTGCAGCAGATGAGGCGCCCCAGTAGCACATCTCGGGATATTCGACAGGAACCGGCATCCATCTTGTCTGCTGTATTGCAGTCCATGTACTCATGACACAGTAAATATGTGTCGGCAGAGTGCGGTGCATACCCGAGTTATGATGCGTGTTGGCGAAATGGACAAGAGAAACAGAGGAGGAAGACAGAACTGAACCGGTACATGGAAGAGGCCAAAGACAGCTCATGGACACCAATACCAAGCCACTGAGCCAACTGTCCATGCAGGAAACTGAAAGAACGTGACCATATGTAACGCCCAGCACGTGTCTGATAGGCTGCATGGAGGGGACAACGCACAGTGAAGAGAAGACGGGTGTTTTCCGGGAGGTGACGAGGCTGGAGCCAATGTATGGTAAGGTTAGCAGAACACAAGAAAAGATGTGAAAATTTATTTATTTTTATTTATTTAACAGTTTCTTCTATACCGCCCCTTCCAGAGATCAGGGGCGGTTTACATTGAACTAAAATTAACATACTTCCGTACATTTTACATGGAACAAGTTTTAACTATATACACGTTTTGTTACATGGAACATATTTTAACGTTAACAATAACACTTTTTTTTAAAACCTATATGCAGGTTATGAAGCATGGAGCATAACATAGTTATTTAACAGTATTTATATACATTAGTGATATAGCTGTCAGTTTGGGTAAATCTTTTGGGTGTTGTGTATATTAAGGCAAGTATCTTTCTTGTGTTAGTCATTTGTTCTGTCTTGAGGACTGTGGATATTTTTTTGAGATTGTCTTGGAGAGGTCTTTTGTTGGTAGGGGATCTCAAAGTGTATTGTAAAAAGGTATGTTTTTAATTCCTTCTTGAATTGGTGGAGGTCCTTTATCATGCGGAGGGTTAATGGAATTTCATTCCAGATGGTAGGGGCAGCAAAGGAGAAGGCTCTATCGCTTGTTGTTGCTTTGGTTTTTCTAAAATTTGTCTTTATGTTGAGGGAGTGGATTGCGTTCTGTCTACGCGTTCTAGTTTCTGATGGAGGTTGTATTAGTGTAGATAATTGTGAGGGAGAGATGTTATTAATGAGTTTAAAAGTAGTTAGGAGGATTTTATATTTTATTCGGCTGCATATGGGGAGCCAATGTAGGTCTAAAAGTATTGGGGTCACATGATCTGTTAGTTTGGCTTTTGTAACCATCTTGGCACATATGTTTTGGGCCCTTTGGAGGAGGTATATGCTTTTTAGTGGTAAGCCGTTTAGGAGACTATTACAGTAGTCAAAGTGAGGGGTGATGAGGGAGTTGACTACTGATCTAAAATCATGTGTGTTGAGTAGGGGTCTCAGATGTTGTATTGTCTTGAGTTTATAGAATATTGTTTTTACTGTATGTTTTATGTGTGGGAGCATGGTGAGTGAGTGGTCCAGAATTATACCAAGGTACTTTACCTCCTTTTTAACAGGTATTGGTGTGTTACTTATTGTGATTGTAGTAGGGTAGTTATAGTCAGTGTCAGGTTTTTTCGTTATGAACATTGCTTCTGTTTTTTTGAGGTTGATGCTTAGGTGATTGTCTTCAAGCCATATGGTAGTCTCGCTCATGCACTGGAGTAAGGCATCATATTTGGGGTTCTTGAGGTTTATGGGGATGGCAAGCATGATATCATCCGCGTATATGAAATGGACTTCTTGAATATGTTTGTAATTGGCTGGAGGTATAGATTGAAGAGGAGGGCGGAGAGGGCTGATCCTTGAGGAATACCTTGACCTTGAGGGAAAGTTTCTGATGTTTGATTACCTAATTGTATCAGTATTAATCTGTGTGAAATGTATGATTTGAACCATTCAAGGACTGTCCCTCCTATTTTTAAGCTCTCTAGTCTGTTGATGAGTGTTTTGTGTTTGATGCTGTCAAATGCAGCGGATAGGTCTATGAAGAGGAGAAGGAAACCTTTGCTATTTTCATTAGTGCCTCTGATGAGGAGGTCTGTCAGTGCGATTAGGAGGGTTTCAACTCCATGGGAGGGGCGGAATCCAACTTGATGAGCATCAAGGAGTTTGTGCTCATCTATGTAGTCCTGTAGTTGAAGTTGTATGGTTTTTTCTATTATTTTAGCGGTTAGAGGTATGCTAGCTATAGGCCTGTAAGAGTTGGGGTCCTTTGGGTCAAGCTTATTGTTTTTTATTACAGGACGGATCGAGGAGAGCTTTAGGGCGTTGGGCATAGTTCCTTGTGAGAGTGATTGGTTTACAATGTGTTGGATGTTTTCTGCAAGGAAGTCCTTAGTATACTTGATCCATGACATCGGGCATGGGTCAAGTGGGGAGGTTGTAGTGTTGATCATTGTTATAATATTAAGGATGTGTTTTCGTTCAACCTTGTGAAAGGTTGTCCATTCAAATTACTGTCCTGTATATATTCTATCGTGGTGGTTGGAGAGTAAGGTTTTACCTTTAATTTTTCAGCAAAATGAGATGCTAATGTTTGTACGCTTATAATGTCTTGGTTCGGTTCTGGGTTAAGTGGTTTTGTTAGTGTTTTTACGATTGAGAAGAGTTCTCTTGGTTGGTTGAGAGCAAGATTTATTAATTTGGAGTAGTATTCTCTTTTTGAGTTGTTGATTGCATCCTTATATTTATTAAGTAAGGTAATATATTTGGTTTTGTTATCTTGCGATTTTGTTTTTCTCCAGGTTTTTTCTTGTTTACGTAATTGCTTTTTTAGCAGGGCGATGTCTTTAGTGTACCATTTTTGTGATTCTTTCTTTTTCTTCTGGATTGTTTGAGTAGGTGTAGCTGCTTCTTGGATTGTTTGGTTCCAGTTCTCTATAGTTAGGTCGATATCAGATAGGTTTGTGGTGAGCTTAGGTAGTACCTTATCAAGGAATGTATCATTGTCGAAGCGGGTAAAACATGAGTAGTGAAATGTTGTGTTTGGGGGCTGTGATGTAGTTTGTGCCAGTAGGTGAAAGGTTATCAGGTGGTGGTCAGACCATGGTACCTCTGTAGTTATTGGGGGAGAGTATAGTTGATGTAGGTTGAAGGGGGGAATCAAACCCACAACCTATGGTGGCATGACGCAGGTCTGTAACCGATATCCCAAACAACCACAGCAAGTACAGTGAACATATGTACCAACAAAAGGAATGTGTGTATGGAAGCCCAGAGCACTCCACGCAGCTGCATGCAGCAAATGCTGTAGTCACAGATGTATTTATTTATTTATTTATTTAACAGTTTCTTCTATACCGCCCCTTCCGGAGATCAGGGGCGGTTTACATTGAACAGTGAACAGAAACTTGTATACTTGTGTATACTTTACATAGAACAGGGTTTTAACTATATACAAGTGTAATTACAGGGAACATACTTTTAAACGTTAGCTGGAACAATGGTTTTAAACTATATACAGGTTGTAATACATGGAACATAACATAACTAATTACAAGTAATGCATGTAGAAAGTAGGTGGTGCAGGATAGGAACCCAACACACATCAGTCATGAACTGTCCACCACAAACATACCTTCCCAGCAATACAGGACCCACAAACCTATAGAAGCATACCCAGAAAAATGTCAGCAAGTGTACACACACCAAGTGTACACAATCTGTAACAGCTGTCCAATACGGCTCCATGTTTCCAATCAAAACAGTGTACATGGCAACGTAAACCTGGTAATGTACATTAAAGAGGGACAATGATCAACTGGATCCTGTCAGAGGAATGCATGGTATGTGACCTGACAAAAGCCACAGTGGGAATCAAACCCCTGCCCCCAGGTTCCCAGACCAGTGGGTGAACCATCATGACACCCCACGACAGCATAACATGAATATCTCTGCAGTCGATGATGTGTAGACAAGGAGGCAGAAGCATTTCCAATCCATTCCATTGCCATACTGTCAGCACCAGCGCCAATGAACACCAATGGCAGCTATGTCCCACAAACACCTCCCAGGTGGGGATGTAGGTCTACCAGCCTGAGCATGCATGTGCCCGAATAGTAGAGATGCACACCCTAAATAAGACATAATGGTCCAAATGAGCAGACATGCAGCTGTCCAGGCACATGGTAGCTATGAATGTACCTGTGCCGCAATGGAACACCTATGTGGATATCAGTGAAACCATCTGTGGGCAGGAATGCATCAGCACAAGGTCGGATACACCACACACATCCTGTGTATGTTACAACACACACACAGGTCAATGATATGAAAGGTGGACTGTGGTCACAGTGCTGTGAATGATCCTGATGCCATTGACGTACAGTGCCTCGATCCTCTCTTCACACATGCCCCCCAGATCCCTTGCAGTCTGGCATTCATCCCTTACACCCCACTGAAACAGCACCTGCCATAGTCCCTAGCAACCTGTTCCTGACCAAATCCAAGGGCCTATAATATGTCCTCATCCTTCCTGACCGCTCTGCTGCCTGTGACACTGGTGACCAGAACCCTCTCCTCGATACCCAGCCGACGCTTGGTCCTAAGGGCTCTGTATTATCCATGTGCTCCTCCCATTTCCCCCTTCGGCCCCCCTGTGTATGTTCTGGTGGCTCCCCCTCCCCTGCTACCTCTCTCCCGGTTGGTATTTTATTTTTTATTTTTTATTTAGACAATTTTGTATGCCACCTTATCCTTCAATCAAAGTGGTCACAACACAATTGGGGGATACATTTAACATGAGGGGATATGAGACACATACACTAATACTTACAGGGAACATGGGCAATGGAGGGTTAAATGGCTTGCCCAAGACCACAAGGAGCATCTGTGGGACTAGAAACCCCAGTCCTTCCGGCCCAAGGTTGCTGTCCTCTAGTGGGATTTGAACCCCCGACCTTCCGGCCTGAAGTACCTTGCCCCAACCACTAGGCCACTCCTCCACTCCTCCACACTTGGTATACGCCAAGGCTCTCACCTGGCTCCCCCATATCTATCTCCATACACAGTTCCATGGTGCGCTTATCACGTCCCATGCCTTTCAGTACCATCTATAGGCTGATGGCTCACAGATCCACCTCTCCGCACCTGAAATCTCGACGGCTAACCAAACTCCGATCCATGCCTGGCGTGCTGACATTGCTGCCTGGATGTCCCTCCGCCACATGAAAGTGAACATGGCCACAACTGAACCTCTTATCCCTCACCCTAACACCTCCCCGCCACCCTCCCTTTGTCGGTGTCTGTGGATAACTCTGTACCCCATCCTGTGTCCTCAGGCCGCAATCTGGGGGTCATCCCTGACTCCCCTATCCCTTTCTCTACACACACCCATCAGATAGCTATCACCTGCCCCCTCTTTCTCCATAACATCAGCAAGATCTGGCCCACCCTCTCTGAACACACAACTAAAATGCCTATCCACCCCTTAATCACATCCCGTCATGACTACAGTAATCTGCTCCTTGCTGGTGTCCCTTCGAATCATCTCTTTCCCCTACAATCTGTGCAACATTCTGCTGTGTGTCTAATCCTGCGCCAGGCCAGTCATGCCCATACTACCCCCTCCTCTCAGGTCACGTCAATGGCTCCCTATTCCTTACCACATTCATTTCAAGCATCCCCTTCTGATCTCTAAATTCAGTCACCCCGTGGCTCCCCACTACCTCTCATCTCTCACCTCCCCATACAACCCCCCTCGAGAACATCGCCCTTCCAGCAGACACCTCCTACCTGTGCCGTATTCCTCTACTGATGACTCTAGACCCCACCCCTTAAACCGTGAAGCACCATATGCCGCAAACAAACTACCGCTCTCTGTACACCAGGCACAGTCTCTAACCCTCCACAATCCCAGGCTGACAACACACCTCTGTGCTGCAGCCTTTGCATCATGATGCCCCTGACCCCTTCCCCCATCCTCTGCGGTATCCCTGCCTACACCATTTGTGTTCGTCCTGACTAGATTGTAAGCTCTGATGAGCAGAGCATGTTTCTCCCTTGTCTGTACAGTGCTGCATATGCCATGCATCACTATACAAATGCTCAGTAGTAGTAGTAGTTGTCTGCACCATCACGGCCACAGCACCAGAACACACATCTGACAGGGGGCATGGTCCAGGCAGGCACACTAAGCTGACCACACACCCACAAAGCAATAAGGTCTGAAGGGAAGATACAGAGATGTAATGTCATGCTGCCACACAGTGAAGTGGATATGCAGTGCACAGGCAAATACAGAACAATGCCAATGATGTCATGCCCCAATGGCCCAGTGCCACCCCGCAGATGTGTACACCTAATGTGTGTGTATCTGTGGGTCATACAGCAGTGTAGATGCCCAGACAACAGCCTGTGATGTGCTGAGAATGAGCAGACATCAGGTAGTCATGTAAATAAACACCTTTAATGGACAAATGGTAGCAAAAAGAGTGACACAAAGCAACATGTGGACATGGTAACAGGTACGAGAGGCACATGTTCCCAAAGAACAAACAAAGCTGCATCTCACTGATATACAGAGGTATCACCATGTGGAAGGCCCACTGCAATGGGTGCTGTGGATACAGGAGCATCACATATATGCCAATGTACAGGAAATGAACACATGAGGGCAGAAAATGGACACACCTGCCGCAACACTGCAAAGTTACTGGTGCAATGTGAGTGGCGCAATGTCATGTGATAAAGAGGACTGTGCCCACATGTAAAGATGAGCCTGTACATCAATGTACATTGCCATATCTGTCCAGTAAACACACACAAGAACATGTACATAGAGGTACAAATAGAGGTTCACAACGGTGCACGAACCCACACAAAATCCACACTGGCACATGCACCAGTGTAAAAAATGAGTCAGGCACATGCGCATACACCGTGTACATTGTAACATGACAGAGTTCTGCCACAGATCATCCGTAACACCCCCTGCGAGTGTCAAACAACAATCACAGATGGTGACACGCATCACAGTGGTATGGTGGCAAACAGAGTGTCATGTCCAGGTGAAAGGTAGCCAGACAAACAAGCAGAACCTACATAATGTATCTTGTGTGCCACTCACGTGGTTCCATGTACCTGTGTATCAAAACATATGTTGAAATACTGCTCTGCTAGTCATACACATGGGCCACACACATAAACACAATGTCATATGGATGTACAACATACAGCGCGCATGTGAGTTCCAGCTGTACATGTACGGAGCAGTGTCCACAGTGCAAGTGTCGCTAGTGACCCCACAAGTCCCATTACGACTGTCCCAGCATCCACGGGCATGCAAAGTCACGTGTGACCTCTCAATGTTCCACAGTAATGCAAAGGTGCTGTGTGTCTGCTGCGATGACCACGACACACAGCCAGAGCATGGCAGCAACGGTGTGTCAGTCATCCCTATGATGCTCAAAGTATCAGGCCAACAATGGTGTCCATAATAGGCATGTGTCCGACTTGCATAGGTTCATCTCCCAATGGCACCATTTCCCAGGGATAGTTGCATGGAGTTGCTCTGTCCACCAACAGTTGGATGATGGGGACTGAAGATGCAGTGTAGTAGATGTGCTGTGCGTGTTGCCTGCATCCTGTGTGGAAAGGAGGAAAAACAAGGTCATGGTAACAAACAGGCCAAATCAAACATGTAAACGGAGATGTCAGTCAAGAATTATCACAGGTGCAACATACCGTCTGTGTGCATCAGGTGTCTGACAGGGACTGTCAGAGGCAGGCAAAGGCCACAAAAGGTCACAGTAAAGGCGGTGGATGTCAGTGATATGCATTGAATTACCATGTCCGCATGTTCAGCTGTCATTGCCACATGTCCAAGGTATGGCAAGATGCGTGAAACGGAAAGGTTGATGCATAGTGGACTGTCAGCAAACAAGAGACAGGTCTATCAAAAACACAGAACACATGTGTACACACATCCGCACAATGTACACAGGGCCAACAGCAGAAGGTTAGAGATAGAACAGTAATCACCACCACACAGGTGTCCAGACCCATCCCAGCACCAGATAATGCTAAAGAGCATCAGAATGTACCATCACATAGACATGTTCCAAAGATACACACACACACACACAGTGGGACAAGGTGAGCATGCCGCAAGTAGCATACGGCCTGTCTGTGCACAATCTGAGACCAGTGGAGACAATCATGACAGTCCATGCAATGATACACTGATGTTGTGTACTGCCACAATGCCAGGGAAGGGTGTACGTGCTGGCCACCACCACCACACCCATGGACCTGTAGACACACACAGCTCAGTCACATGTGCCTCACATACAGTGTGGAAACCCCTGAGATGGCCACAAACTAATGGCCATATGGGTGCCAACCGGAGCATATGGGGTATGTAGACACAGACCAAAGAAGTGTAGAACAACATATGTGCAGTGGACAGAGAACCACAGACATGTGCTATGCTGCACTGGCCACACAGCATGGTTACCCTGCTATCCATCCACCTCAGTCACCTGCAGGTTGAATGAGGTACACACAGTTTCCACTGCACAACAGCACCAGCCAGGGTTAAAGGCTTATCCTGGTGAGTCAAAAACACAAGTGAAACATACATATGTGAAGATAGAGTCATGAAACACACATGGCAGCATGTACATGTATACCCATATGCACCTCCCCACATATGCTGGACCTACAGGAGAACAGCTCCTCGATCAGATGTTGCCTGACTGCCATCCCCTCACATGTGTCACCATGGCCACGTACAGGAGGGCACAGAGGATCCTCCTCTAGATCCTCATTAATTTCGACCAGGACATTGTGCCTGAGAGCAATGTTGTGCAGGATGCAACAGGCCAGAAAGATATGTGCCGCAGTCATGGGTCTGTATTGTAAGGCCCCGCCGGTCTTATCCAGACACCTGAAGCGACTCTTCAAAATGCCAAAGGTGCGCTCAATGACTGAGCAGCTAGAGGCATAGGCCTCATTGTACCTCATCTCTGCATGTGTCCATGGAAGATGCACAGGTGTCAGCAACCAGGCACGACAGCCATATCCCGCATCACCTGCAGAAAGAAATGTGGAGAGGTCAATCAGGAGCTGATGGACACACAAATGCACACAGGCATCTATGTGTGAATGGACAACAGATTAACAGGGACACAAACATAACGTCACATAATGGCACACGACAGCTATGTGCCAGTGACTGGAGGTGTGACACACAGAACACCGGGAAAGGATAATGAGGGTAACACACATCAACTGTGACCAGACCAAACACATGACTCACCACCTGTACCCGAAAGCCAGTAGTGGCAGTCGTGAATGCATATGGAGGACAAATGGCAATGCACCATGGAAAAGGGCAGAGATGCGCATGTGTGCAATCATGTGACGGCCATGATGCAGTGCACATACAGCAGTTGTCACAGTAACATATACCTGAGGGGTCCAGTCAAGATGGCAGAAATGACAAAATAACATTGACATACATAGAGCATACATGTGTGATGAACGTGTTGTCAGAACGCCACCCACATGATGTGGCAGAAGACGTCAACGGTGAATGGCCCCCCAACACACACATTACAACATTAAAGTTAAACTGGGAGCAAATCCACCACCCCACCCCCAGGTAGCACACACACACATATTACATACAGAGCCAGCTTGGTATACACTACAAAGGCTGACACATGTACATTTGTGTATGTGGTTGGCCTGAGGCCATGAGCTGTAGTTGTGGACAACCAGAAGGTGTCACACCCCACCATATAGGGGATACACCAGATGTGCTCAGAGCGCCCCTGTCCAAAATACCTGTGCAAAGGAGCAGCAGTCCCTGAACCCAGTGTCACCCACATGTGTGCCGAGACACCCAGATGAGCAGTGACGCACATATGGTAGACATAGTTTTATTTATTTATTTATTTATTTAAACGTATTTCTATACCGCCTTATCCTGCAATCAAGGCGGTCTGAACAGCAAACAATCAATAAGATACAGTGTATAGTGTGCACATGCAGTGAGTAGTGTATGCGTGTGAGTGTGTCTGGATGTTGATTCTTGTGGTACTATTTACAGCGTGCACTAATTACAATGCTATGGGTATCAGTTCCTTGCTTAATTACAATTATAGTGACATGTGGGGGGAATTGAGGTGTCTGTTGCATGGTTTAAGTAATGTCACCGTAGTGTTCTATGAAGAGGGTTGTCTTCAGTAGTTTCCTGAACTCCTTAAGGTCTGTTGTTGAACGCAGTTCATCGGGGAGGGCGTTCCAGATTGTTGGTGCCTCCTTTGATAAGGCTCGTTTTTCAGTGTCCTTGCATACCCTGTTGATATCTTTAGGTGTGTTGACACGGTTGGATGTGCCTCTTCTTCTCGGTCTTGTGCTGTTGTCTGGTTGTATGAGTGGGTGTAGGCTGAAAGCTGATGATTGATGTTTGATTTTGAAAATGTTTATGATTGTCTTGTATCTAATGCGGGCACTGATAGGCAGCCAGTGGAGCTCTTTTAGGGTGGGTGTGATGTGTTCTTTTCTTGTGGTGCCAGCAATTATGCGTGCTGCAGTGTTTTGTGCCAGTTGCAATGGTCTTAGTGTGTGTTTCATTAGATCTATATAGATTGGGTTGCAGAAGTCTAGGATTGGGGTTATTAGTGCTTGACAAACTGTGCAGAAGTGTTCCTGAGTGAGGAGGGGCTTGAGGCGTCGTACTAGTCTCATCCTGTGGTATGCATTTTTGGTGGTTCTGCTGATGTGGGACTGAAGGTTAAGTTCTTTGTCCATTGTCAATCCGAGGTATTTCACTTCTGATTGTATGGGTATGGTTGTGGTGCCTATCTTGATGTCGCGGGGGGGGGGGGGTGAAGTCGGAGTTTCGTGTGATGATTAGCGCCTCGGTCTTGCTGTAGTTTATGGTCATGTTGTTGTCTTGAAACCAGGTGTTCATATGTGTGAGACAGTCTGTTATCTTGGTGTGGTCTGGGTTGTCGAGGTTGATTGGTGTATATATCATTATGTCGTCCACATAGATTGTGTATTTTATCCCGTGCTCTTATATGATGTTGCATATTGGTTGGATGTAGATGTTGAATAAGAGAGCTGATAGTGCGGATCCTTGAGGTACGCCTTGCATGACTTTTATGGGTCGGGATGTGTTGGGCCCAATCTTGACCTGTATCTGTCTGTCCGTTAGATAAGAGTGGAACCACCTCAGTGTGGCTCCGTGTAGTCCGATGTTCTGTAGTCTTGCTAGTAGTGTTCCGTGGTCGACTATGTCAAACGCTGATGATAGGTCAATGAAGATCATGAGTATTCCGTTCTTGCTGTTGTCTATGAGGTGTAGTATGTCGTTAAAGAGGTATAGCAGGAGTGTTTCAACTCCATGATTGGGGCGGAAACCGTGTTGGTTGTGGTCAAGTTCTGCGTGGTTGTCGATGTGGTTTTGTAGTTGATGTTGTACCACTTTCTTGATAATCTTAGCCAGTAGGGGGATGCTTGAGATGGGTCTGTAGGCTGCTGGGTTGTTTTTGTCGAGTGCTGATTTCTTCGGGATTGGTCTTATTGTGGCGAGTTTTAGCTGGTCTGGCATGATACCTTGTGTTAGAGAACTTTTCACCATGTTGTGTATGGTGTGGATGAAGTTTGACTTTGTCGTTTTGATCCATGTGACTGGGCATGGGTCTGTTGGGGCTGTGCTTGTATTGAGGGCGGTGATGATGTGTGAGAGCTGCTCTGTAGATAGGTTGCTGAATTTGTCCCAAGTTTTTCTTGGGGTGGTGGTTGGTTTGGTGCTTGTGTTAGTATTCCTTCGTGGAGCTGAGTGAAATTTGTCTTGGATGTGGTCTGTGAATGTTTGTGGGTCTATTTGCATTTCGCTGTCGGATTTGTTCTCCTTGGTGAGTGTTTTCACAATTTCGAAGAGCTCTCTCGGTTTGTTGTTTGATTTGAGTATGAGGTTGGTGTGGTATTCTCTCTTTGTTTGGTTGATGAGATTGTTGTACTCTTTTTGTTTTGCTAAGTATAGAGTCTGTTTGTTGGGAGACTTGGTGTGTCTCCATTGCTGTTCTAACTTCCTGAGTTCTCTTTTTTTGATCCGTATGGTTTTTGAGTACCAGGGTGTGTGATGTGCCCTAGTGTGGTGATCTTTCTTGGGTCTGTATTCAGTGGCTTTGGAGGCTGCATTGATGATGCTGTTCCATTTTCTGATTTGATCGTCTAAATCCTCTTCTTCCGTATTCAGGTGCGGTATCGTGTCCTTGAGGAATTGGTCCTTGTTGAAGCTTTTAAATCTTCTTTGTGCTGTTGGTTTGTCTAGGTTTTTGTCATGGTTTTGTCCTTGTGGCATGACTTTTATTTTGATTATGTGATGGTCTGACCATGGGACGGGGGTGACATCTGGTGTAGATATGTTACCATTGTCCGTTAGAAAATTGAGTGTGAATATGAGGTCTGGTGATGATCCATGTTTGTGTGTTGGTGTGTTGATCATTTGGGTGTATTGTAAGGATCCCATAGCTTGTAGGAAGGCTTCTGCGTCCTTTGTGTTGGAGGATTTTAGGTTGAAGTCTCCTAGTAGTAGCAGGGGTTTGTTGCTGGTGTTGAAGGCACAGACCTCCTCTAGAGTGGATGCTAGTTCGTCTGGTTGTGCATTCGGGGCTCTGTAGGTGAGGCAAAGTGCCATCCGTTTGTTTTCCTCAATGATGGTGTTGCATTGGTTGGTGTTTGATGAGCTTCGTGACTTGAATCTTAGGCTGTTCCATGCGAGGATCAGGACCCCTCCTCCTCTTCGTTGTGTGCGTGGGCAGTTGAATGCTGTGCATGTGGTTGGTACTAGCTGATTAAGTAGCACATTATTGGTGGGGGTGAGCCATGTTTCAGTAATGCACAGTATGTCGGGTTGATGCTCTTCTATGTGGTCTGCTATTGTGTTAATTTTGTTTCTTATGGATCTTGCGTTGATGATCTCAATTGTGATCGTAGTCGGGGTGCTTAGTTGAATCTGCACTTTGTTTGGGTTTGTTTGTGTGTTGGGTTTGTGTCTGTTTTGCCTCCTGTGCTTGGGGGTCTTGATTGTGTTCCAGTGTGTGTACTGTGGGTGTGTGAAGAGTTGTGCTGGCTGCCATGGAGTGCTTGTTAGTAGGGTGTGGTTGGTTGCCTGGTGTGGTAAGAGATGGGTGAGGAGGAGGCTGATGGGCAGAATCCATGTTGTGTACATTCTTATGCGGTCAGAGTTTGGTAGATGTTGCACTTACTTTGCCCTGCTGGTGTCTTTCTTGTCTTCGATGTCTGAGTTTGGTTGCTGCTTGTGGCTCTTGCAGCGTCGGATTGTGGTTGTTTCTGTGGCTGCACTGGGGTGCCATGCCTAAGGGCCCTCAGGTTCGGTCCTCAGGTGCGGTTCTGTCAGGGGTGGGTGGATTCTGCTGGGCTGGTGATTTTCGAAGGTGCTCCCATTGCCCTGATTGGGCAGGAGCTTCTAAGTGAGTGGCTTCCTGATGAGTCGTTCCACTCCGATCAGGGGGGCTGGATGTACTGTTTGGTGCTGTTGTTTGTTTCCGCCTTTGTGCCGCGCCTAAGGGCCACGCCAAAGGGCCCTCTGGCGAGGCCCTCAGGCGCAGGCCCACAGAGCGTGGGCTTGCTCATCGGATCTGGCTTTTAAGCCGGCTCTGCTGCTCTGCTGTAGCTCCTCCCACTGCCCCGATTGGGTAGGAGCCTCTGCTGTTGTAGCTCCTCCCACTGCCCCGATTGGGCAGGAGCCTCTGCTGTTGTAGCTCCTCCCACTGCCCCGATTGGGCAAGAGCCTCTGCTGTTGTAGCTTCTCCAACTGCCCCGATTGGGCAGGAGCCTCTGCTGTTGTAGCTCCTCCCACTGCCCCGATTTGGCAGGATCCTCTGCTGTTGTAGCTCCTCCCACTGCCCTGATTGGGCAGGAGCCTCCGGGCAGGAGATCTGGCTGCCTCTCCCACTCGGGCGCTCTACCCCAAATCGGGGGAGCTGCTGAGCTGCGTTAAGTGTATAGGGACACTGTGGATGGGTTGCTATGGTTAAGTGTAGGGACCCACAAAGGTATGTGTCCACGTCCCCGGAGACGGTGACATGGCGTGATAGTGGCCACAGGCCCATACAAGGTCAGTGCTGCACAACCACAATGCAAGGAAAGGCATGCAGAGCTCATAATTGACACTGGGACCTCCCATATCATACACAGGCTGGCCAGTGATATGACACTGCCTAACAGACACTGCCTAACAGACACTGTCCAGAATGTTGGCTGTAAATAAGTCAGACCGGCATCACGGCATGTCATTTGCATCACAGGGGAGATACAGTCAGACGGGCCAAACGGCTAACCAGAGGGGACCCTGTCCCACCAACAACATGTGCATGTTAGAGAGGGTAAATACCCACCCAGCAGGACACAGTCCTCATATCATCCGGCCTCAAACTGGTTGAACAGTGCCGAGTGGTGCAGGATATAGGAGTCATGGGCTGACCCTGAAAACCGGGGAACCACATTCAGTATACGCATATTTGCATCACAAACAACCTGCACATTCAGGGAATGGTAGTGTTTGCAGTTGCGGAACACCACCTCCCTGTCTCTGGGTGGGACCAGGGCAACATGTGTGCAATCAATAGCTCCCATCACATGTGGTATCCCTGCAATCCACTGGAATGCCTGGCCCAGGGCCCCGCAATGTTCCCTACTGTTAGGAATCGCTATGTAATCCCTACCTGGCTGACCATGACCCGCAGTGCCTGGTGGAGACAGCGTGAGAAGGTGGGCCTGCTCATCCCACCCACTGTGGCCACCAAGGATTGGAAACAGCCAGAGGCAAAGAAATGTAGGGCAGCCAGGAACTTGGCCAATCCCGGTATAGCTTGTGACCGGGCAGTCCGGGGCTCGAGGTCAGGTCTTAGATCCTCATAGAGCTCCCTAATAGCCCTTGTGCTCAGACGATAGAGGGAGATGACCTGGTCCTCATGTATGTCCTGGAGCATGGGCCTGGGCCTGTAGAGGCGAGGCAGGACAGGGTGCACCTCAGCACGCCTACGGCACTCTGCAGATAATACCTCCGCCTGTGGAGCCCCCACAGCTTCAGGTCTGTGTTGCAGTGGGACTGCACCCATGCCCAGTGCCATAGCCCCAAGGACATCATCTCCCTCATCAGGCAACCGCAGCTGTGCAAGCACCACAAGCTCCACGAACACCACCACCGCAACACCCGCATCGTCGATGTGAGCCATGATAGACATCAGGTAGAGCAACATTAGATGCTAAATAGGGCGTGGGGAGTGGCAAGTAATCAGAACAAAGATAACACACCTGCAGATGCAGCAATGAACACCAGCAGCAGTATTGCCAAACGTCCAGCATATAAGGAAGTATAACGCCGTAGAGCGCGTAAGAACGCGCATTCCCCAACAGCCGTGTCCCGTGATCAGGGCCGTGGAACGCACGTTGGAGGTGCACGCGGCATGTCTCTGCGTGCAAGCATCTCTGAAACGTGCGCGTGGAAGCACCGCTTGCTCCACCTAGCGCATCGGACAGCGCTGAACGTAAGGCGCGTTCCGGCACACATATGTGGGGCAAGCGGTGCATCCACGTGTATGTTTGACTGATGCCAACTATACGTGTCAGAATGCACCATACGTACCGCACATCACTCAGCAACATGACATACTGGAAATTGTGGGTGCATAGTACGAAATACGTACCAATATAAACCACTTGTGGATGCAGTGGCACACACCAGTAGCAGTGATGTCAATAGATCTGGATGTATGGATGTGTAAGCACACGAAAGCGTAAAGGCGTAGCGCGTGTAGGGATGCACCCTCCGTGCAACCCATGCATGCTGCGATATGTCCTGCGTAAGGTGTGTACCTGCACGTGAGGTGGGAGCAGGGCCCGTGTTGTGTCCCTGTGCGCGTATGGATCATGTAATGAATGCTACCACCCACAGAAAGCGCATAAATGCAACGCACGCTATGCATGCGCATTGCGCAGTCGGAAAGCGTGTGGGACCACACCCAGCTACCTTAATGGGCACAGCACGCGCATAACGCTGAGGGTTTGTGGTGCAGAGGAGACACAAAATGCAGGAGGAGAGAGAGCATGTTGCAGGAGACACCATGACTGGGGAGGACCAACACAGCCAGCAGCCACCAGCAGCCCAAGGCACTGATGAGCCTGAGGGGGAGGAGCCAGTCCCATCAGGGGCCACCCAGCACCCACATGTACAGCCTGGAGGTGCACTTGTCACCACCAACGAGCCTGAGAGTGGGAAGCAGGCCCATCCGGGGTCACCGATCATCCACATGAACAGCCTGGAGGTGCACCAGGGGCTAAACACCACCAGAAGCTGGTGCCCGACAAAGCCAGGAGGAGGGCACACAGCTTCACCTAGGAGGAGAATGACCTCCTCCTGGCTAGTGTCCTAGAAAATTATGAGGTGCTATTTGGGCGGCAAAGCAGCATCACCACCAGTGCTGCATGCACCAGGGCGTGGGTGGAAGTGCAGACAACGGTGGCAGCGGCAGGGGGCCAAAGTCGCAATGTCGAGAGCCTACGGAAATGCTATTGTAACATCAAGCAGGGTATCCGGGCCCAACTGACACAGAAGCGGTGCCATGCAGGGCCAGAGGTTGCATCCATTTGTCCCACTGGCCGATTTTGAGAGCCTCTCGCTTCTGTCAGCTTTTGTATACAGGGAATCCCAATTGTTCTCCGTGGGACAGGGGCAAAAGGAAGAAAGATGGTCGTATAGTTCCTAGAACACACGCTCCTCCCCAATTGGCAGGGAGTTTAGCATATGCTCGAGTGCCACAAATCCAATAAAGTCCAGGTGGAGTTTGCCAGGTGCTATGCGTAGCCAGATTTGTCCATATCCTGGCCAAGTAAGGAAAGACGATCAAAGGATTAGAAGGTTCCGGAGTATTGGCACCTGACCACCAAGATGTCTTCTCAGTAGTAGCATTGTAATATTTCTGGTTCAAACAGACCAACTGTCCTACTAATGCAGTCAATTGTGGTCCTGCTCATACAAAACATAGTCTACCCACTATGGAGTGGGCGAGGACCCATTCATTGGTAGTGTTATGAACATCAGTCTGGTTATATGGTACGGAATAGTTCAGTTCTTGCGCTTCCCAAGGCCATTGGTCTCCCGTCTGAGTTCCTCCACAAAAGAGACAGTCTGAGACATGGAGGCTGGAGGCCACAGCTCCAGCTAGTTCGATGAACAAATTCTGCGAAGCGTGGGGAACTACAAATTCTGCCTTCATGGCCTCGTGGAAGGTATGATGTATGCGATAAGGTGATGAAACATGTGTCTTTACATTCAGTTGGATGAATACGATGGTTCCAGGATCAGTTCCATGGCCTGCTATGCGCAGGCCAAATCGAAATCCTTGCTTCCATTGACTGGGGTCAAAGATCTGGAGTCGTAGGGGATTGCATGTACTTTTCTTGCACTTGTTGGGTTCCAGTAGGGGTAATCTTTCCAATATAGCTTTACGATTATCTTCAGTTTGTCCTGTAGGGCCACCAGACCAGGTGGCATAGTACACACAGTCCCAATTTGGACAGTAGTAGTCTGCTTCTGATGATTTGCTATACGTTGTTGGTGAGCATGTTCCAGTGCACATTCCCCATCTGTATGCACCTTCAGGACACATATATTTTTCATCATAATAGTAAGCTTGTTCCCATGATCCACACCTGTAGTAATTATTTCTGTTAATTAAGTCACAAGCATCAAAATACAGGTACGCAGGTTGGGTGGGATCAGAGAGTTGACTTGTGGCGTTGACGAGGGCTCCATCTTCATCATTCCATCTTAGTTCCAGGACATAGTAAGATGGATTCTGTCGAGGTCTGAAGCAAGTACGAGTCTTTCCCTTTGTACAGACGTTCAGTTCTGTACCATTATAGATACACTGGCTGACTATGCCAGTACAAGTATAGTAAGAGTGATAAAGTAGAGTCTGAGTGACTTGCATTCCGGTTCGGGTGGTGGTTATACAGGCTGCACAAGGGGGCAAAGCAAGGGTTCTCAAGTGTCCCAGGGCTACCGCAAGAATAAAACAGTAATTAGTAAGCATCATGATCATAGTCTCTAATAATTGATGAGGTAGGTAATGGTTGATTGAGGTAGATAGATAATGGTTGATTGGTTGATAGAGTCTACAATGAAAATAATGCAAAACTGGAGGACGGCTCTTTCATTGATGTCCAGGAGTAGGTTGGCAAAGTCTTTACGATGATGGATCTTGTCTTCGCAGTGTGAGTCGCAATGGTGCTGCAGGATTAGTGATCGAGGTCCAGGGGCGACTCTCAGGAACTGCTGCTGGCTTTACTCGACTGTGGTGGATCCAGGAGTCGATTTTTGCCACTTTGACTGCTGTTGGGGTTGATAACAAGACGATGTATGGCCCTTTCCACTGAGGCGCCAAAGGTGTCTTCTTCCACTCTTTTACCCACACTGAGGCTCCAGGCTTGAAAGGATGCAAGGGCTCTGTTAGATTGATAGGCAACTGGTCTTGCACCCAAGCATGAAGGCCCTGTAAAACAGAACTTAGAGCCAACAATTCTTGCCTAGTGATTACTGATCCAATTTGATTCATATCCCCCCTTATTCCCTGAATTATGGGCGGGGGCCTCCCATACAAAATCTTAAACGGGGATACTCCTAATGGCATGGTGGGGGCTGAACGTATCCGGAGAAGGGCTATGGGGAGAGCTTGGGGCCATTTCAGGTGGGCTTCTTGACAGAGCTTAGATAACTGAGACTTCAGGGTTCGATTCATTCTCTCTACTTTCCCTGAACTCTGGGGTCTATAAGCTGTGTGTAACTTCCATTGTATTTGCAGGGCATGGGCTAGCTGCTGGGTTACTTGTGATACAAAAGAGGGCCCATTGTCAGACCCCATGGTCAAAGGTATTCCAAATCGGGGGATGATCTCATGGAGCAAGGCTTTAGTGACTTCCCTGGCCTTCTCAGTTCTAGTGGGAAAAGCTTCCACCCATCCAGAAAAGGTACAGACTAGGACTAACAAGTAGCGATATCCATTCGCTCGTGGCATTTCTGCAAAGTCTATTTGAATATTCCCCATAGGGGTAACTCCTACTGACTGAGCTCTTGGGGGTGGGACAGGACCTTGTCGGGCATTGTTCTTGGCACGTCACACATCTTCGGGCTACTGAGGTGGTCAGAGGTCCCAGCAACGAGATATAAATGTATGGTTTTAGAGCATCTACCATTTTGGTTTTTCCATAGTGTGTGGCTTGATGAAAGGCTTGGACAAAGACAGGGCCTAGGGCAGTGATGGCTAACCTTTTTGAGCCCGAGTGCCCAAACTGCCGCACAAAACCAAAGAATTTCCTCAAAGTGCCAGCACGTCATTTGCATAAGTGGTCTTATTTGCATAAATATTTGCATAATGTTACCATACACTAACTTTTAGTAAACATGTCTCTTAATGAGTGTATGGATAAAGAAAGACTAAAAGATTTCTACATTACTATAATCCAGTGCCAACCGCCAGGCACATTAGGAACTACTACAAAAGCTGCCCATTTAGAACCCATAGCAAACCCGCCGTATCCTGACAGCATTACCAGGACTCACAAAGCACCATACCCTACCTATCAAAAGGCAACACTGCAAATATTAAACCAATACATTTCAGAGAATACTGGGGAAAGAGAACAAGTGGCAACGTCAAATAGGAATTTCCTCTTGTACCAAACAAAGCGCAGATGTTAATGATGCACATTTCCCAGAGCTGACATATTCCAGTTAATAAATTCAAATAAAGAAACATCTTTCTACCTTTTGTGCATTTGTTTTTCAGTTGCAATTGGTCCAGCCACTTTCTTCTGGTTTCTTCATGTTTTCTGCTAACTCTCCATCGTCTGCTGTCCATTTGTCCTTTCTTCTCTCTTCTAGTTTTTTTTCCATTCTCTCTCTCTCTCTACATCTGCTTTAACATACTAATCTTTCTCCTTTTGCTCTTTCCTCATTCCTATTTCATCCACACAAATTTTACCCCTCCATCCTCAATCCCCAATTACTCTCCCAATACCTGGCCAATTGTAGATTTTTCATCCCTCCTACACAAAATATTTTTCCCCTCTCCATTTTACTCTCCCAGCCCCATCCCATTCTAATCCTCCCCCAACATCAGCTCCCTTCTAGTTCCAGTCTCACCCAGCATCCATCCCCTTCTAGTCCCTGCATCAGCCCATTTCCAGTCCTAGCCCCCCATCAGCCCATTTCCAGTCCTAGCTCCCCCATCCATTTCCAGTCCAAGTCCCTTCATCAGCTCATTTTCAATCCTAGCCCCCCCATCAGCCCATTTCTAGTCATTTCCTAGCCCCACCATCAGCCCATGTCAAATCATAGCTCCCCTGCACTCAGCCCAATTCCAGTCCAAGCCCCCCCATGAGCCTACTTCCAGTTCTAGCCCCTCCATGAGTCCATTTCAATTCAAGCCCCCACCACAGCCCATTTCCAATCTTAGCTCCCCCCAACAGCCCATGTCCAGTCCTATCCTAGCTGTTCCATCAGCCCAGTGTCAGTCCTAGCTCCCGTCCCTCACAGCCCATTTCCATTCCAAGCCCCCTCCCCATCAGCTATTTGCAGTTCAAGCCTCCCCTTCCACTCAGCCCATTTCCAGTCCTAGCAACACCCCAACCCATTACCAGTCCTAGCCCCCCGTCAATCAACTTCCAGTCCTAACCCCCATCACCCCATTTTCAGTTTAAGCCCCCCCTATAACCCATTACCAGTCCTAACCCCCCATCAGCCCATTTCCAGTCAGCCCCCCATAGCCCATTGCCAGTCCTAAACCCCCCCCCATCAGCACACAGCCCATTACCAGTCCTAACCACATCAGCCCACCTCAAGTCCTAACCCCTCCCCATCAGCCCATTTCCTGTCCTAGCCCCCCCATAACCCATTATCAGTCCTACCCCCCATCAGCCCACTACCAGTCTTAACCCCCCCCATAGCCCATTGCCAGCCCTCATCAGCCCACAGCCCATTGCGAGTCTTAACCCCCCCATAGCCCACTGCGTCTTAACCCCCCTCCCCAGCCCACTGCCAGTCTTAACCCCCCCAGCCCACTGCCAGTCGTAACCCCCCCTCCCTAGCCCATTGCCAGTCTCAACCCCTCTCCCTCCCTCCCTAGCCCATTGCCAGTCTTAACCTCCCTCCCTAGCCCATTGCCAGTCTTAACCTCCCTCCCTCCCTAGCCCATTGCCAGTCTTAACCCCCCTCCCTCCCTCCCTCCCTCATTGCCAGTCTTAACCCCCCTCCCTCCCTCCCTAGCCCATTGCCAGTCTTAACCCCCCTCCCTCCCTCCCTAGCCCATTGCCAGTCTTAACCCCCCTCCCTCCCTCCCTAGCCCATTGCCAGTCTTAACCCCCTCCCTCCCTAGCCCATTGCCAGTCTTAACCCCCCTCCCTCCCTCCCTCCCTAGCCCATTGCCAGTCTTAACCCCCCTCCCTCCCTCCCTAGCCCATTGCCAGTCTTAACCCCCTCCCTCCCTCCCTAGCCCATTGCCAGTCTTAACCCCCCCTCCCCTCCCTCCCTCCCTAGCCCATAGCCAGTCTTAACCCCCCCTCCCTCCCTCCCTCCCTAGCCCATTGCCAGTCTTAACCCCCCTCCCTCCCTCCCTCCCTAGCCCATTGCCAGTCTTAACCCCCCTCCCTCCCTCCCTAGCCCATTGCCAGTCTTAACCCCCCCTCCCTCCCTCCCTAGCCCATTGCCAGTCTTAATCCCCCCTCTCCCTCCCGCCCTAGCCCATTTCCAGTCTTAACCCCCCTCCCTCCCTAGCCCATTGCCAGTCTTAACCTCCCTCCCTCCCTCCCTAGCCCATTGCCAGTCTTAACCTCCCTCCCTCCCTAGCCCATTGCCAGTCTTAACCCCCCTCCCTCCCTAGCCCTTTGCCAGTCTTCACCCCCTCCCTCCCTCCCTAGCCCTTTGCCAGTCCTACCCGCCCCCCCTCGGCGCATGGCAATTAAACAAAAAAAAACTGGCCGCTGCCGCGGCATGGAGTGTCCCGCGGGGCTCCCTCTGCCCGGCGGGACTCTCCCGGCGCGGCTCAGCCCCTCTCTGCCGGCTTGCAGATACCCGAGGGAGGGATACGCGAAGGGAGAGAGTCTCCCTCGCGTCTCTGTTACGCCCGCAGGGGCAGATGGGAAATTTCCCATCAGCCCCTGCGGGCTTAACAGAGACGCGAGGGAGACTCTCTCTCCCTTCGCGTATCTGCAAGCCTGCAGAGAGGGGCTGAGCCGCGCCGGGAGAGTCCCGCCGGGCAGAGGGAGCCCCGGGGGACACTCCATGCCGCCGCGGCCAGCTTTTTTTTTTTTTTTTTAATTGCCATGAGCCGGCATATCTCAATTTGCGACCTTCCCGTGTGCCAGCTGCAAGGCCTTCGCGTGCCACAGCTGGCACGCGTGCCATAGGTTCGCCATCGCTGGCCTAGGCCTTCAGGAATCACGGTCATACCAGGGGGTGAGCTCCCTTCAGGCGGTGGCAACACTATCCATCCAGTTTCCGATAGTTGCCCCCCCTCATGTTGACAGTAATGGTCCATCTCTGTCTGGGTATATCTGGGTGTCCATGCACTAAGAGGTACTGGAAATATGGTTGCTTGAATTGTTACACTAGGGGTATTGATTTGTCCAGCAATGGCTGCTTCTTGGGCTGTGGCATCGGCAAATCTATTCCCTCGGGACACATCTCCATCTCCAGTTTGAGGGCCTCGACAATGCATTACAGCAACGCGTTTGGGGGCCCATACGGCTTCCAATAAAGTCAATATTTCTGGGCCATACTTTACAGACTTGCCTCCTGAGGTGATTAATCCACGCTCCTTATACAGGGCTCCATGGGCATGTAATGTTGTAAAAGCATATTTGGAGTCTGTGTAAACGTTCAGGCTAATTCCTGTTCCAAGTTTGAGTGCGCATGTGAGGGCTATCAATTCAGCCTTCTGCGCTGAGGTTCCTGGGGCCAGGGCTGATGCTTCTACTACCATGTCCAGGGTCACCACTGCATAACCAGCACATCGCTGTCCTTCGACTATGAGGCTACTCCCATCCACGAAGAAAGTTCTGTCTGGGTGGTCCAAAGGGATATCAGTTAAGTCTGGACGACTTGAATATACAGTGTCCATTACTTCCAAGCAATCATGGTCAGGAGGGCCTGGACCGGTTGGCAATAGGGTAGCTGGGTTCAGAGTATGGCTGACACTCAATTGCAATTGAGGATTCTCACATAGCATGCTTTGATATTTCAACATTCGAGCATTAGTGAGCCAATGGTTTCCTTTGTGTTCCATCAGGGTTAAGACAGCATGTGGTACGGTGACTTGAAGCTCTTGTCCTAGGGTGAGCTTGTCCGCTTCGCTCACCAAGAGGGCTGTGGCTGCTACAGCTCTCAGGCAAGGTGGCCATCCTTTGGCAACAGGATCCAATTGTTTTGACAGGTAGGCTACAGGTCGCTGCCAAGACCCAAGAGGCTGAGTCAAGACTCCCAATGCGTTTCCACTTGACTCATGGACATATAGGCGAAAGGGTTTCTGCATATCTGGTAGTCCCAAAGCCGGGGATGACATCAACAATGTTTTTAGGGATATGAATGCTGTATCTTGTTCTGGGCCCCATTCCAAGGGGGATCGTTCCGCTCCTTTTGTGACTTGGTACAAGGGTTTTGCCATGAGCGCAAAATTTGGTATCCATATGCAGCAATAGCCTGCAGCTCCCAGGAAAGCCCGCACCTGCTTTCTGGTGGTGGGGGTTGGGATGCGGCATACTGCTTCCTTTCGTTCAAGTCCTAATTTCCGGGTTCCTTTGGACAGATGGAACCCTAAGTATTTCACTTCTGTCTGGCACAGTTGCGCCTTGGCTCTCGAGACCTTGTATCCAGCTTCATTCAAGAGGTGCAAGAGATCACTGGTAGCTTGCACACAATCAGTTTCGTTGTTGGTGGCTATAAGCAAGTCATCTACATATTGGAGTAAGATTCGTTTTCCTGGAATTACAGGGTAACTTGACAGATCTTGACTGAGGGCTGCAATGAAGATAGTGGGTGAATTCTTGAATCCTTGTGGTAGTCGAGTCCAAGTGAGTTTGTGACAGGCTATGGCCTAGCATAGCCTGTAAATGTATGTTATGAAGCCTGTAGGTTAGGCCTGAGTCCCCAACCCCCACTTCAGAATATTATAACTGAGCAGAGCTAAAAGCCAGAGAAAATAGAATTCTGCTTCAAGCTGCTTTTGCTGATAAGAATGTAAAACTTTTCCATTGAGTTTGTTATATTATCCACAGATGTATTTCAGAATCTTGCTTTTCACACAGTGTCTGTGCTGCGAGTGACCTTGTAAGCAAAAAGCAAGGCAGAATGTTATGTCTAGATATAGAGCCATGGCTAGGAAGGCCTCAGAGCGGGGGGAGATGCGGTGTGGGCCCGGTCAGAAATGGATGGGGGGGGTGATGGGGCCACCGGGACCAATGAGGAGTTTGCCTGTATAGAACTGATGAGGAAAACTATAAATGCTGTTGTTTTATTGAACGCCATTGCTCAGACCATTTTGACAGTGACATTTGACAGGTGTCTGAGCCTGTGCACAAAATAAACTGGTTTGAATTCTAGAAATAGACTCCTGGTGTATTCATTGCATGCACTTCGCTACTACATTGGTTCCCTGACCGGGAAGGGTGGGGTACGTGAATGGTGCGCAAGTGAATACTACCACGTATTACCGCCTCCAGGTTTGGTCCGGCTGGGACCGCAGCCGGCCGACAGCGGAGAGGAGCCCAGGTGCCGCCGGTCCCTTGCCTATCACAATTGTAGATAACATGTTAAAACCCTCGGCCCAGTGTGCAGCGGCGGCCAAGAGAGCAAATAGAATGCTAGGTATCATAAGGAAAGGAATGGAAAATAAAACAAAAGATATTATAATGCCTCTATATCGTTCCATGGTGAGACTGCACCTTGAATATTGTGTGGAATTCTAGTCGCCGTATCTTAAAAAGGATATAGCGATATTAGAAAAGGTTCAGAGAAGAGCCACCAAAATGGTAAAGGGGATGGAAGGATACTCCTATGAAGAAAGGCTAAAAAGGTTAGGGCTCTTTAACCTGGAAAAGAGATGGCTGAGGGGAGATATGATAGAAGTCTATAAATTAATGAACGGAGTGGAACAGGTAAACGTAGATCGATTGTTTACGTTATCAGAATATAGAAAGATAAGGGGACATGCAATGAAGCTACAAGGTAAACTATTTAAGACTAATAAGAGAAAATATTTTTTCACTCAACGTGTAATCAAACTCTGGAATTTGTTACCGGAGGATGTAGTAAAGTCTGTTAGTGTAGCTGGGTTTAAAAAAGGTTTGGACAAGTTCCTGGAGGAAAGGTCCATAAACCATTATTAAGAAGGGACCCAGGATATCAATGCTTGACCCAGTACAAGCATTGTGGAACCTGTGTCTTTTGGGGATATTGCTAGGTACGTATGACCTAGATTGGCCTCTGTTGGAAACAGGATACTGGGCTTGTTGGAATTTGGTCTGACCCAGTATGGCATATCTTATGTTCTTATGTCCCCAGCTAGTCCCATGCAACATATGGCATAATTGACAGGCCCGTTGCAACATCCCCACACTGCCCCCGGACTATAGCCCCCTGTTAGCCATGCACAGTGTAACCTGAAACCCGCAGTCCCCACAAACATATGCCCAACACCTGGCCCAGTGTAGAGACACCATCCTACACACACTGCCCCCCCCTCCCACCATGCCATGTCCCTAGCCCCCTACCATGTGGCCCTGACACAACGCCGGTCACCGTGCAGCCCCATCCCAAGCCAGTGCCCACCCCCATCAAGGCCCTGAAAAGGCCCACAACCAGACCCTGGTACCTCACACACCCCTCTGAGGGCTGCCAACCTGCCATACCACAGATAGGGATGCTGACAGTGTGTGGCCACCTGCCAGGCATGGCCCTGTGCACACAACAGCCCTGCAAGATGGACGAACCACCACTGCGCACATGGGCAAGGGTTGCACACAAAGGGACTGCGTACTGTGGTGGAGAAGAAGGTTTAGAGTGGAGAAAAAGAGAGGAAAAACAGTCCTTTTTTCCTGAACCCAAAAGAACTGCGGGCACAGCAAGGGTTAACACTCTAAACAAAGCCAAAGATTCCCTGCACAGGAGTGTAGAGCCAAAGACACACCCAGTTCCCATGGAAACCGAGGGAGGTGATGGGAGAGGTTTGGGGGCGGAGTCAAGAGCCATAGGACAGCCCCAAATATTTAGGCAGGGAAGTTTCACTCACAAGAAAAACGGAGACGGAGACCCAGGCACAGCTCCACGTTCAAGGAGAGACGGAGGGAGAAATGCAGCTCCACATTCAAGGAGAGACAGAGAAGGAGCAGACACAGACAGAGATTCAGATTCAACCTCAGGAGTTGTTGCAGCATCAGTGGGACGGAGGAAGCTGAACAGAGACAGGAACAGAGAGGAGAGAAGGTCAGAGCAAAGCCCAGGGGAAGACTCTTCTGAGGAAGAGATATTTTCTAAAAGCTGGTGGACTGGCCATTCTCAGTGTAAGGAGCCTCTGAGGACAGAGCTGAGGGGCAGAGACCTTACTGGAAGGTTTAGAGGAAATACCTCCTGCAGACAGTACAGGGACAGTTCCAGTCTGGAGCACAGCTCAGCTGACAGGAAACCTGCAGCTGACGTGAAGCCTGGAAAAGTTGGTTTTAACCAAGCTACTGTTGGAAAGCAGAGGAGTAGAGTATTCCTGAGAGAACCTGAAAGCAAGGGTACGTCTCTAGCTGAGCCTACAAGGGGACACCACACTGCTGGCAAGGTGAGCCCTTTACAAGCCCTTAAAAAGCTTTTGAATAGGGAAGCCTTTTCCTGCCCTTCCCCCACATCCTCCCGTAGTGAGAAGTCTAATTGGGAGCAGCTGATAAAAGGTTTGCAGCATGTGAAGGCTCCTCAGGCAGACGCTGTGGAGAACAAGTCTCTGAGAGAGTCCAGTGGAGAGGAGATGGAACTGGGAGACACTTATAATGAGAGTGAGGTTTCTGATATGGAGTTTGAATGTTCCCTTTGTGCCAGAGAGGAATAAGAAGCTGAAAGGGTTTTTAAAGTAATTGGAGAAAAACCCAGAAGTTCTGAATGAGAATATTCTTTGCTAAAACCCATAACTTTTAGCCAGGCAAATTAATGAATGCTGGTCTGATAAAGCTGCAAGATTAATGGAGCCATGAGTGAGCTAAAAGTTTGAAAGTATCTTGGAGAGAAATGTACTGAGTTTTAAAGCCTGTTGGTGGACCAGGGAATTAGTGCTATGCAAAGCTGTGAAAGTAACAGTGAAGTACTGTACTGCCTCCTGGGGACCGGAGAACAGATTGCTGTTTGTAAAGGATTACCTTTTGTGAATATGTGTTTAAACTAAGCCGCAGAAGCAAGGCCAAGCCAAGGACTGTGTGATAAGGCTTATGTTTATGAATGGAGAAGCATCCTGATTATTTTTGTTTGTAATATTCAAATTCCTTACCAAAGAATTTGATTTGGTCAAGTAGAACCTTATTTCCTAAATAAAAATAAATTTCCTGCGACCTTTGATCTTGGCTCTAATCTATCCAGACACAACTACATGCGAATGGGCTAATTCTAATACAAAGGACGATCGGGGCGCCCTCTTACCCCTAGGCAACTGCCAGGCCACAAGGGGGAGCGCCGACAGGTGGCGTAGTTATTGGATTAGGAAAAAGGAAAAAAAATCTACTAACCTAAGCTACAAGAACATCAGGAGATACAAGTGGCTAGAGAAGACATCCTGAAGGCTTCCTCAAAGTTCCTGCAGAGAAGAAAAACCTGAACCAGAGAGTCAGCAGAGCGGAGCGGAGTTGGAGAGTCCAGCTGGTACCGACGGTGCTGAGAGGCCTGATTCATCGCTTGCAGCAGGTAAACCCGTATCTAGAGGGGTTGATCCAGGATATTGCTGCAAGGGGGAGGTTCTGCAGTTAGAGGAGAGGGGGTGCTGCTTCTATAAGGGCCGCACTTGGTGTGTCTTTTTCTTTTTGTTTCTTTCCAGCATCGGGAGATGGAGCGAGCGGAGTTCCTCAATTGGATGGCAGACAGCTTCCGGCAACAGCAGGAGATCGTTGTGAAGACTCAAGAACGGATGGCTGCCATGAGGAGGGAACAACAACAGCCACTCCTGGATATGATGGCCGCATGGATGGGGAAACAGAAGAAGACATCAGAGAAGCTAAGGACAATATCTGGTTCCTTAGGAACTTTACCAGGACTGGGACATGAGGGTAAAGGGATTTTTTCCTTTGGACCTTTGACCCAAGATGATGACATCGATGACCATTTTGATGTGTTTGAACGAGTGACAGTCCTAAGTGGATGGCCAGAAGAGCAATGGGCCATACGCATAGCGGCCTCCCTTACAGGGGAAGCTCTCGCAGCTTATAGGGCCGTGCCTGCTGAGCTTGCCTCCACTTATGACGAAGTAAAAAAGGCCGTGAGAGACCGGTTGGGATTGACTCCAATGGTCTACCGCCATCTTTTTTGGGCATGTAAGCTAAGGCCAGATGAAACCCCTCGCGCTTTGTGTCAGCGTATCAAAGCGCTAATGTATAAATGGTTAATGCCAGAAGGGAAAACCATTGAAACCATTATGGATATGATTGCCCTTGAACAGTTTATAGAGGCTGTGCCACAGGAAATGCGATCTTTCCTGGTTTTACAGGATTGCAAAAGCACAAAAGATGCAACTTCTTTGGCAGAGTGGTTTTTAGAAGCCCGGGTGGTTGGCCAAATGAAGGGTGCAGGTTTGAGCCAGGCGATTGTAAGAGGATCAGAAAGGATGAGCAAGACCATGCTAGGAGAAATTACCCGAGGAAAATCCCTAGGAAGGTCAGGGTATGAGCAACGAAAATGCTTTAGTTGTGGAACTAAGGGACATCTAAGGAAGGATTGTCAAGCCAAGACAGTATTAATGACCAACCCATCCCAAGAGAGAGGAGAGGGGTTTTTACTGTCCTTAGAGGTGGAGGACATCCCAGTAGAACCGTTTTTAGATTCAGGCGCTGACCAATCGATGGTTTCCCAGCAGCTGTGGGCAAAGATACAAGCCAGGGGAGGTCACACGAGAAAACATTCAGAGGGGAATATAAAAATTAGATGCGTGCATGGCGCAGCGTCATCTTACCCCTTACATACAGTAAAGGTGAAAGGCCTAGGCTTGAAAAGAAACATCACTGTAGCCATAGTCCCAAAACTGCCACATTCATTAGTTTTGGGGAGAGACTGGCCACAGTTTAAGCGAGGACTAGCTAAGGGTTTTGGGTCCAAGACAGGGTTAGTGTCCACTAGGGCAAAAACCAAGGCTAGGGAGGAAGAAGAGGATTCGAGCGGCGACCCTATGTGTAGTCTGCCCACACACGAAGAGCCGATAACATCCTCTAGGGAAAGGAATAGACAGAAGAAGGCAGATAAACGCCAGGGAAGGCAAGCCAGGGCTCAGAACCGGGCAGACTTAGCTGATGGAGAGGTATTGCCCTGGGCTCCTGCAGAGCTGGTAGGAAAGTTCCCCTCTTTCCCTAATGAGCAAAGGGAGGATCCTGCTCTAACGCGAGCGTTTGATTTCGCCAACACGGACTCAGAGATATTGCCACGATTTGTGCTAGATAGGGAGATACTTTACCGAGAAAGTTTAGACCGCCGTTTAGGAACCATAAGGAAGCAACTAGTAGTCCCTACTACTTTTAAAAATTTGGTCCTAAGATTAGCACATGACCATCCTGTGGGGGGGCATAAGGGTTTCCATAGCACCCTAGACCAAATCATGGCCCGCTTCTATTGGCCTGGCATATTCAAGGAAACTGCAAAGTTTTGCGAAGCTTGCCCAGCGTGCCAGAAGGTTACCATGGTTCATCCAAAAAGGGTGCCATTAATTCCCTTGCCATTGGTAACGAAACCAGTGGACAGGTTGGCTATGGACATAGTAGGGCCTCTAACCAAGACCCCTAGGGGGTATCAATATATACTGGTTATTGTTGATCAGGTGATGCATTTTCCGTGGGCCATTCCCCTGCGCAATGTGTCAGCCCGAACCATGGCCACGGAAATCATAAAACTCTTTTGCGAGGTTGGGTTCCCGAGAGAAGTTTTAACTGACAGGGGCAGTAACTTCCTATCGCATTACCTTGCCCAAGTCTGGGACGCCTTTGGCATAAGACATATAAAAACTGCTGCCTATCACCCGCAAACTAACGGCCTCGTAGAAAGACAAAACCAGACCCTCAAACGAATGTTGAGGAGAAGTCTGGAAGGCGATATGACTGAATGGGATATAATATTACCATTCACCTTATATGCCTGCAGGGAGCGCCGGCAGACTTCAATGGGCATCTCTCCATATGAACCTATGTACGGGAGAGCTCCCAGAGGGGTACTGGATATCTTAAGAGAGCAGTGGGTTGAACCCAATCTAGAGGAGATAGAGGTACCAAAGGTTTTAAGGGATTTAAAGGGACGCTTAGAGTGGACATCCCAAGTTGTAATAGACAATATGACGGCGAGCCAAGCCCGCCAGAAAGGTTACTATGACTGGCGCACCCGACCACGTCAATTAGAGGTTGGTGAAAAGGTACTGTTAACCGTGCCAGGCCCTACTTCAAAGTTCGAGAGCAGGTGGAAAGGACCCTATAAAGTCCTCAGACAGGTAGGACCAGTCTCCTATGCCATAGGGACTGGAAGAGGGAAGCAACAAGTTTTCCACATTAATGTACTGCAGCCATGACACGAACGAGTAGCAACGGCCCGGCTGGCTGCAAGAGAGGACAGGTCAGATAAGTATCCCGCAGGCCCACATAGCCAGAGAAGGATTCTGTGCTGTGCGGTAGAAAAGACGCCAGCCCGGAATATCTTAAGGGGGGGTTATGTGGTGGAGAAGAAGGTTTAGAGTGGAGAAAAAGGGAGGAAAAACAGTTCTTTTTTCCTGAACCCAAAAGAACTGCGGGCACAGCAAGGGTTAACACTCTAAACAAAGCGAAAGATTCCCTGCACAGGAGTGTAGAGCCAAAGACACACCCAGTTCCCATGGAAACCGAGGGAGGTGATGGGAGAGGTTTGGGGGCGGAGTCAAGAGCCATAGGACAGCCCCAAACATTTAGACAGGGAAGTTTCACTCACAAGAAAAGCGGAGACGGAGACCCAGGCACAGCTCCACGTTCAAGGAGAGACGGAGGGAGAAACACAGCTCCACATTCAAGGAGAGACAGAGAAGGAGCAGACACAGACAGAGATTCAGATTCAACCTCAGGAGTTGTTGCAGCATCAGTGGGATGGAGGAAGCTGAACAGAGACAGGAGCAGAGAGGAGAGAAGGTCAGAGCAAAGTCCAGGGGAAGACTCTTCTGAGGAAGAGATATTTTCTAAAAGCTGGTGGACTGGCCATTCTCAGTGTAAGGAGCCTCTGAGGACAGAGCTGAGGGGCAGAGACCTTACTGGAAGGTTTAGAGGAAATACCTCCTGCAGACAGTACAGGGACAGTTCCAGCCTGGAGCACAGCTCAGCTGACAGGAAACCTGCAGCTGACGTGAAGCCTGGAAAAGTTGTTTTAACCAAGCTACTGTTGGGAAGCAGAGGAGTAGAGTATTCCTGAGAGAACCTGAAAGCAAGGGTACGTCTCTAGCTGAGCCTTCAAGGGGACACCACACTGCTGGCAAGGTGAGCCCTTTACAAGCCCTTAAAAAGCTTTTGAATAGGGAAGCCTTTTCCTGCCCTTCCCCCACAACCTCCCGTAGTGAGAAGTCTAATTGGGAGCAGCTGATAAAAGGTTTGCAGCATGTGAAGGCTCCTCAGGCAGACGCTGTGGAGAACAAGTCTCTGAGAGAGTCCAGTGGAGAGGAGATGGAACTGGGAGACACTTATAATGAGAGTGAGGTTTCTGATATGGAGTTTGAATGTTCCCTTTGTGCCAGAGAGGAATAAGAAGCTGAAAGGGTTTTTAAAGTAATTGGAGAAAAACCCAGAAGTTCTGAATGAGAATATTCTTTGCTAAAACCCATATCTTTTAGCCAGGCAAATTAATGAATGCTGGTCTGATAAAGCTGCAAGATTAATGGAACCATGAGTGAGCTAAAAGTTTGAAAGTATCTTGGAGAGAAATGTACTGAGTTTTAAAGCCTGTTGGTGGACCAGGGAATTAGTGCTATGCAAAGCTGTGAAAGTAACAGTGAAGTACTGTACTGCCTCCTGGGGACCGGAGAACAGATTGCTGTTTGTAAAGGATTACCTTTTGTGAATATGTGTTTAAACTAAGCCGCAGAAGCAAGGCCAAGCCAAGGACTGTGTGATAAGGCTTATGTTTATGAATGGAGAAGCATCCTGATTATTTTTGTTTGTAATATTCAAATTCCTTACCAAAGAATTTGATTTGGTCAAGTAGAACCTTATTTCCTAAATAAAAATAAATTTCCTGCGACCTTTGATCTTGGCTCTAATCTATCCAGACACAACTACATGCGAATGGGCTAATTCTAATACAAAGGACGATTGGGGCGCCCTCTTACCCCTAGGCAACTGCCAGGCCACAAGGGGGAGCGCCGACAGTACACAGAGGGCAGACCACAGCCAGATCTATGGGGTACAACTACTATGTGCGGCATAGCAGTGGAGGTGCAGCCACAGAAACACACACTGAGGTAGCAGTGTGGGAGATGAGGGTGTCTGAGGATAGTGCAGAGCCATGCAACCAGCCGAGGCAGGGGTAACAAGGATGGGCCCGTCATGGAGCAGCCAGCAGAAGAAGGGGCGGAGTGAGATGATGGATTGGGGGAACAGCTGATGGGGGAGGGGGTGGGACTGGGTTGGCAGGGGGGGCTGGGCCGTGTGGGTGAAAGCAGGGCACCCATGACAGAGCAGATAGAGGTGCTGTCACGGCAGAGGGACGGCAGGTCCCAGGCAGAGCAGGCTGTGGTAGACCAGCAGAAATGGGGGGACCATGTGTAGCAGCTGGGGCATGTGGGACAGAGCATGTACCCCACATGGCACCGGATATAGCGGGCATGGAAGGGGAGGGTGGGCGCTATGGACACGTTCAGGCGCGTTGTGCGCTGATACCCACCCAGAGAGTGACAGAGGTCCGTGGGGGCAAGGGTTGGGGGTGACATCACCGGCCGAGGGATGGTGCAGGGGTGGTGGAGTATGGGGCAGAGAGGGGATGGCACAGCGGAAATGGGGGCATGGCCACCGTATATCAGGGGAAAAGGAATGGCACAGGGGCAGTGGGCGGTGCCACAGAGGCGCTACTGATAGGGCAGAGGATGGAATGGAGGGGGATGTTGCGATGGTGAACGGGGTGAGGGAGGGATGGCGTGAGGGTACAGGTGCGGGGGTGACAGGTATGTGGTAGCAGCTGAGAGCAACAATGTCATGTGAAGCCATAGTGCAGGGGTGGAGAGGAAAGCAAAGGCCACAGGATGCAGAAGGGGGGGGGGGTGACAGAGACCTTCCACACTTCTGTGTGCGGTAGGTGGTGGGTGCATGGAAGCAAGAGGCATTGGGGAGACATGTGGCGGGTGGCTGGGGATGGGAGGAGGGGTATGGCTATGGTAGTGTAGGAAGCCAGACATTGGAGTCACCAATTAACAAGGGGCAGATGACATCCCTGTCCCTCCAATTGACCTAATCTCCGTCTGTCGCAATGTCACTGCACCCTGCTGATTAGAACTGGTTATCTGACCTTGTCCCCACCACTGCTGTACCATCGCACAGAGTACACTCCATTCCCCCACCGCTCCACATCCGTCCATGCACCCCCCACCCCATCTATCCCTGTTCCTGCATCCCTGGCACCTCCCTTTGTCCCCAGGGTCCTTTCACGCCGCCTCCCCTTTCCTTCTTGCACACCTCCCATCGCCCCACCATCGCTGGCGACCCTCCCCCCCCTCGCACCCCCTCGCACCCCACCCAACCCTCCCCCATATCCCGCACCCATCATTGCTCCATAGCTGAGCCAGTCTCTCTCCCTATCCTCTCTGACATCTCCGTTGCCACACGCATGTCTACCTTCCCCGCTGATCACATCCCTGCACATTGGTTGTCGGAACGCTCCCTTGCCCATTCCCCCATCATCCACTCTATCATCAGCTCAGGTTGCTCCTCTGGTGTCCTTCCTACCCCCTGGGACTGTGCCTCTGTTCGCCCCATTCATGGGGATGTTTCCCAGGATCCCCCCTCCCCTTCTGGCTGGTGCCCCATCTACATTCTCCCTGTCCACCTTGGACATTGGGTAGACTGGTTTCCTCCCAGCTCTCGGCCCACCTCGGGGCCTCCCATACCACCACCCATGGCAATCCGGCTCCCGCCCTGGCCACAGCAATGGATCTGTCCTTCATTAACATTTCATGGACCTGCATGCTGCACATGGTCACGGTTTGCTCTCACCTCCCTCAGTGGGCCGTTATCTCCTTTCCTGTTGCCCCGTTATGGTGCTACCTGGGTCTGTGTCCCCCATGTCCACTCCCCTCTCCTGCAGTGTCCCCCAAGGGTGTGTTAGCGCTCCCCCTCACCTCCACGTCTTTCAGACTCCTCTTGCTCGTCTTGCCCAGCACCACGGTGTTTCCGCATACCACTACGCAGATGGCATATCCCCTCCTTGCCACACTGCTTCGTCTGCTGATGATATTTATTTATTTATTTTTTATTTATTTACTTTCTTTTTTATACTGCGCTTTTTAGAATCAGTGCGGTTTACATACAACTAAATTTGTGCAGTGCAGGCAGGCCTACACTGGACTTACAATGAACGGGAATTCAACAGGGTAACTATGGACAGGCAAGCTTTATCACCCCCTTTAATACCTGTGCTTCCTCTGTTGCTTCCTGGCTGCCGTGTTCTCCATATTAGCCTCTCCATAACATCCACTCTGCGGTTCACCCTTGGTAGTCCCTTCCCGCCCTTGTCCCTCTGCTCTCCTCGTCACCAATACCCACTGTCACCTGTTTACGGTATATTGGTGTAGCGTCAGATACATCTCCTTGCTTTGACATCCTCGTCTCCTCAGTTGTCCAACGTTCTTTGTTCACCCTGCGACATGTTCGTGCTGTCCGTCCCATCCTCACGTCCTCTTCTGTTGTTACACTGCTGCATTCTCTTGTTCTGTCCTGTCCCAGTCAGTGTGATGTGTGTCATATAGGTGTCCCCCCGTCGCAGATCCATCGTCTGCATCGTGTTCATACCACTGCTGTACGTGTTCTTGCTCATGCTTCATGTCCTGATCACATCACCCCCCTCCCAATAGGCCTGCAATGGTTCCCTAGTGTTTCTGGGTACATTGTGGATGTCCCATAGTTGTTCTTAGGGCAGGTCAGTCTAGTACCCCTCCCTACCCCGCTGCCCAGGTACATCTTCACAGCCCTCACCGTTCCCTCCGATCCAATCATGGCGGGTGCCTGTTACTCCCCTCCAGGCTCACCTGGTCCACAGCCTCCTACGTTCACAGTCCTGGACGCTGGGACACACTCCCCCCTGCCCTCCGCCTGGGATCCCCCTTTATACCCCGAATGCTATCCTAGGGACTCATCTCGTCAGCTCCGCATTTGTGCTCCCATTCCCATCCTCACCCCTATCCCTTACACCCCATGATGGGACCACCTCTCCTACTCTTCTGCCCCCCCCCCCACCTTCCTCGCCCCACTTGTTCACCCTCCCCACAGCAACATTCATTGTACTGTCCACTCTGTATATTACCTCCCCCCACTGGTGTATGTACCTTTGTCTTTTCTATCTCTACTGATCCATTTTGTCCCTGTCCTGTTATTTGTGGTCTTTATGGCCTCCCATTCCCCCATCTTATGCATCTCCCTCCTTTACCCTTTGTTGCTACACCGTCCAGATGCTACTAGTTATGGCCGGCATTTGAGATTTTATATATACATGGACGTAAACATAGACATGGCACACAGACCCATTGGCACGCCACACACTGTCCACAACACACTCCGCAGGGGGGCGTGGGCTCTGTCCTGGCACCATCCCATGCATGTGTGTACTGTGTGCCACCCATGCCAGGCGCCGTGCCATGTGTGCACCAATGGCATTTCCGTGCCACCATGGATCTGGCCATGTTGGTGGACCATGGCGACCCATTGGTACATCCCTGTGTCTGTGGGGCTACATCTGTTGGTGCCCATGCCCATCCCCTGCCTTTGCCATGGGGACAGTACCATGTATGAGCCCGTTGTCATGGACACAAACACACAGGGACATGCTCACACCTGTCAAGCGCACACCACTGCCATGTTGTGGACAGAGACACATGACCATAGCGATTATCGAAACAACTCATGGAGTATTTATTGAGGGATACATATGATGTGGGGCCCTGTGTTGGCTTTGCCCTGCCACCACCATCCCCGACTGTGTTGGCAGTCCCAGGGCACAGGACGGCACAGGGCAGGGGTGACATGTGTCTAGCAGACACTCACACCCCCTGGGGGCCACCCTGGCCGGGTGGCTGGTCAGCTGCGCTTGCCATGAGTACATCGCACAGCATGCGCAGCTGGTCAGCCACCATGCCCATGGCCACTACCATCTATCTCACAATGTGGTTCTGCTCCCACTATGCGTATGCCTGGGCATGTGCCGCTGCAGCCAGGCAGAGGCCGCACATGCACCCGCACAGACACACCTCACCCCTTGCCTGTGTGGATGCATGTGCGACTTGCCTTTCTGCGGCGAGGTTTTCCGGCCCAGCGCCCAGATGGGGGACATCCCCGGCACTGTGGGGCAGGTGGCAGAGGCCCCCAGTGCCCTGTGGTTGCCTGTGCCACTCAGGACTGGTCACCCCTCACCCCTCCCCCTCCCCATACCCCTCCACCAGCCTTCCACCCCCTCCCCCACCTCACCCCCCACCTCACCCTCCCCAGGCTCTCACGCACCCTCCTCCCCCTCCTTGCTCCCCTCCCCTCCTCCCCCTCACCCTCTCTGCTTCTGGCCTTCCCCTCCTCCTCGGCCTCCCCGCCATCAGCCTCCTCCAGGTGCTCTTCATGCTCTTCAGTCGGTGCTGGCTGCCCGGGTCTGGCGTCTAGCCCTGCTGGGCCCTCGTCTGCACCTGCGTCCAATGTGGAGGAAAAACATACATTACCATCATGGTCATGCATTTGGCACATCACACATGTCCTGTGGCCCCACAGGCTGATGGCCCACAGGGATGTGCCATGGCGCATGGCACAGGCTGCATCACTCACCATCACGTTGGGCCTGTTGCTCCCACTGGACCCGTACAATGAACCTGGGGTATCTGAACCTCATCTCACGTGCCTTCTTACGAAGGTCCTCCACCTGTGGGTACAGCTAGGTATGGGACCATTAGGGGACAGGCATCCATGGCCATCGGCTGCTGCACTACGTACATAGCTGGGTGCAGCAGGTGGCTGCCTCTACTGGGTGCTGTCTGTCCACTGGATCTAACTGACTTCCCTGACTCTATCTCTCTATCCTGTCTTGCTCTCTGTCTCCTCTCTCCTCTCTTTTTCTTCAAGTAATTGTAACTCTCTCTCTTTCTGTTTCTGATTTTTCTGTTTTTATTTATATTGTAAACCGTCCCGATGTAACGGGGGGCGGTATATCAAATGCCCTATAAACAATAAACAATAAACACTGCTAGCTGTTGCCCCTGCCACCCACATGTGTGCGGTTGTGGCTGCGCATGTCGGTGTTTCCCCCTATGTGCCTGTATGCAACCCTCCTGGCACCCTTTACCGGCCCGATGGCCTATCTGTGCATGAGCCTACACCACCATGCCATATGTGCAATTGCCATGCTGCGAGTCACGTGCGTCATGCTGGTGGGGCTTCATCGTGGCATAATCCATGCACGGGGTACCAGGGGGAGGCAGGGCATTTGCCACATCCTGCACATATGCACTGTGTCAGCATGTCAGCTACACCCATCAGCCAGGCTGCGCCATGTGTCTGACATATGCAAAGACTGCATAGGCATGTGCCACAGTATGCAATGGCGTGGGTGCAGATCATGTGATTCACAATTGTGCCCTGGGCACAGCAGCAGCCGCACCTGGGTGTGGCCAGGGAATGTGCCACACCATGCTCTCTAGGGTCCAGGGACCACATGGGGATAGGGCAGATCTGTGCACATCAGCAGGTGCAACTACTATAGCACCAGGATGAGTAACAGACCTCTGTAATGAGGTCTACGGCCTCCTGGGGATAGGGCAGATCTGTGCACTGCAGCAGAAGCACCTACCGTAACACCAGGATGAATAACAGACCTCTGTAATGAGGCCTGGGGCATCCTGGGGATAGGGCAGATCTGTGAAACTGAAACAGGAGCACCTACCATAACACCAGGATGAATAACAGACCTCTGTAATGAGGCCTGGGGCATCCTGGGGGTAGGGAGGATCTGTGAAACTGGAACAGGAGCAGGTACCATAGCACCAGGATGATTAACAGACCTCTGTAATGCAGCCTGGGGCATCCTAGGGGTAGGGCAGATCTGTGAAACTGAAACAGGAGCAGGTACCATAGCATCAGGATGAATAACAGACCACTGTGATGAGGCCTGTGGCATCCTGGGGATAGGGCAGACTTGTGCACTGCAACAGGAGCAACTACCATAGCACCAGGATGAATAACAGACCTTTGTGAAGAGGCCTGTGGTATCCTGGGGATAGGGAAGACTTGTGCACTGCAACAGGAGCAACTACCATAACACCAGGATGAATAACAGACCTCTGTTATGAGGCCTGGGGCATCCTGGGGATAGGGCAGATCTGTGCAACTGCAACAGGAGCAAGTACCATAGCACCAGGATGAATAACAGACCTCTGTGATGAGGCCTGTGGCATCCTGGGGATAGGGCAGATCTGTGAAACTGCAACAGGAGCAGGTACTATGGCACCAGGATGAGAACTAGACCTCTGTAATGAGGTCGTGGGTATCCTGGGGGTAGGGCAGATCTGTGAAACTGAAACAGGAGCAGGTATCATAGCACCAGGATGAATAACATATCTCTGTGATGAGGCCTGTGGCATCCTGGGGATAGGGCAGACTTGTGCACTGCAACAGGAGCAACTACCATAGCACCAGGATGAATAACAGACCTCTGTGATGAGGCCTTGGGCATCCTGGGGATAGGGCAGAACCTGCACACATCAACTGGAACACATACCATAGCACTAGGATGAGTGCAATGAGGCCTGAGGCATCCTGGGGATAGGGCAGATCTGTGACACTGCAACAGGAGCAACTACCATAGCACCAGGATGAATAACAGACCTCTGTGATGAGGCCTGGAGCATCCTGGGGATAGTGCAGATCTGTGAAACTGAAACAGGAGCAGGTATCATAGCACCAGAATGTATAACAGACCTCTGTAATGAGGCCTGGGGCATCCTGGGGATAGGGAAGATCTGTGAAACTGCAACAGGAGCAGGTACCATAGCACCAGAATGTATAACAGACCTCTGTAATGAGGCCTGGGGCATCCTGCGGATAGGGCAGACCTGCACACATCAATAGGGAGGCCTACATTGATCCCAGTTTGACCCACAAACACGTCCTTTTCCATTGCTGTGCATGTGTGATATGTGTGTTGGTTGCCGGCTATTGTGTTGCACACCTAGGTTTGTGTGCCTGTCCCCATGCACTTAACTAACGTGGGTAGTCGGCCGCCCTATTGTAGCGCCTGTTGAGGCGCACCCAGGTCCTCCTCACCCTGGTGAGGTCCTGCCGGTGGAGGAGCCTGGGAACAGGCGCTCCTGGCAGCTACACTTTAGCTCTGCCAGGAGGTATAGGTCAGCATGGGTAAACGATGGTTTCCTGGACCTAACAGCCATCTTGTCTGCTGTATGTGGTCAATCCTCCCATGATGCAGTAAAAGTGTGCCTGTGCAGTGCAGGTGTTTCTACGCGACCTCGGTTTGAGACGCATGTTGGTCTATTTGTTTATGTTTCAGGTATCCTGTTATGTATCTAACCACAACCGTTCTTTGTGGGTGTGATGTGCCATATTCCCATCTTTTTGGTATTGTGGTATCCTCTTCTGGGATTTGAACTCACACTACATTGTTGTCAGACATATTGCCTAACCACTGTGTTACACACAACAGGTTATATTGCTCTGACGGACCATGATCTTGTGGGCATTGCCGCTTTATGTTACGGCGTGTCAGGCTTTCAGCTGTCTGGGCCTAAAGCGCATTTTACGCCAATGTTGATTACGGTGCCGTGGAGCGCACCTTATGCAATGGTACGCTACGGAGCGTGTCATGGGACTCCTTAGTTATAAGTCACCCTAAACCGTGCTTCAAAACATCGTGGGTTCTACGGTTCCTTATATGGTATCTTGTGATACGGCGCCTTACAAGGCACCTTGGTGGGCGCCTTAGTGGGCGCCATATTGTAAGGTGCCATATAGGATGCTCATCAGGTGCCTTGCAGGGTGCCCTGTGAGGCGCCGTCTAAGGCACCTTACCGGCCTCCCTAAGCAAGCCGCTGTACTAGGCACCCCTGGATAGGTCACCTTCGAGGGCTCCCTGGGATATGGAGCCATTGGTTAAGGTGCCCTAACAATATTACGGTGCCCTAGGTTACTTTGCCCTACAGACTGCAATGTCCCTCAAGTTACATGCATTACTTATGGCCATTGGCACAGATGTCACTCTAACACTGGATTGGCCATGGGATAAAGGCACTGAACACGTGATTGAAGGAGGGAGGGCTGGGAGCTCCTGGACATGCCATATCTGCGGGCAGACCATGTGGCTGCCAGTACTGTTGTACAGCAATGGCTGGGTTCAGAGGGACTGCAGGTCACCGCACATACCATCTTCTCTGTGTGCCAGGATAGGGTAGCCGCAACAGCACCCATGATGCATTGCACATGCAGAACAACGGTCTACAGCTGATCACCACATGGGGTCTGCACCTCTCTGTTATCGCAGCTTGGTAAGTTGGCCTGCCGTGCGTGATACTGGCACAGAGTAGCTACAGACCCTGCCATTGTGCAGTTTCTGTGTTCACCCTAAGGGTAAGGATAGGAACCCAGCACTAGGTCCGCAGTACATGTGGTGCTAGAGATAGGTCCTGCTGCACATCCCCTTCACTAGCAGTGTGTGACAGGTGTTCCTAGCAGTGCAACCAAAGGTACATCTGTGCCCTGCAGTCACATGTGGTCCTCTGGGACCTGACACCACCCAGATCAGTGCGTAACCAGTGTTAAGGACTGGCTGCCATGGGCACCTGTTAGGGTAGAGGAATGTCTGCACTCGCATGCGGGTTATGTAGCACTGCCCCTGCTGGTCAGAGTAGTATACACTATGTCCCCCCAGGGCCCAAATTAACCCATATTGTAGGTGAGGGCATGGAGGGACAGGTGCCTGAACCCAGGGGACTGGCTGTGGGAACAGAAACCCCAGTCCTGATAGCGGAGGACAGCTCTCCAGAGCTGGTGCATAAGACCCATACCTTTGACAGGGGCATTTGCAGACCAGCAATAATGTGAAGGAAGGCCTGTGAATCCTCACTTGCCATGGTCTGCCATGCACCATCAGACAGCACTGTTGGACTGCCCCTGCAGCAGCATACAGGGTGTTCTAACCATGCACAGACTAACTGCAGACAGTCCACTGGTCAGTCCCTGGTACATGCTCACAGTGGATGCATGTACACCCAGACATAGGATGCAGAGCACACTCACCAAGCAGGTATGTCAATGATTGGGCCCCAAAACTGGCATCACACAGATATCATTGGAGAGAAACAGCATAGAGCACTATGGGGGAACCTGGACATGCCATGGTCACTGCTGAGTCAGGGTAAGACTGATCTCCCAGCATGACATGCTGTGGCCACCCTGTCCATGTAGGTGGTGTTCGCACACTACAGTGTCCCAGCCATTGCCCTACTCCCTGTGCAAATGCAGCCTGCCCAATTTGCTCTGTCTGGGCCATACCCATAAGATATGCCATACTGGGTCAGACCAAGGTCCATCAAGCCCAGTATTCTGCTTCCAACAGTGGCCAATCCAGGTCACACGTACCTAGCAGTTTCCCCAAGGGACACAGGTTCCACAATGCTTGCATTGTTTCAAGCATTGATATCCTGGGTACCTTCTTAATAATGGTTTATGGACCTTTCCTCCAGGAACTTGTCCAAACCCTTTTTAAACCCAGCTACACTAACAGCCCTTACCACATCCTCCGGTAACAAATTCCAGAGTTTGACCACACGTTGAGTGAAAAAATATTTTCTTTCATTAGTCCCAAATAGTTTACCCCGTAGCTTCATTGCATGTCCCCTAGTCTTTCTATATTCTGATAAGGTAAACAATCGATCTACGTTTACCCGCTCCGCTCCGTTCACCAATTTATAGACTTCCATCATATCTCCCCTCAGCCGTCTCTTTTCGAGGTTAAAGAGCCCTAACCTTTTTAGCCTCTCTTCATAGGAGTATCCTTCCATCCCCTCCACCATTTTGGTGCCTCCTCTCTGAACCTCTTCCAAAATCGCTATATCCTTTTTAAGATACGGCGACCAGAATTGCACACAATATTCAAGGTGCAGTCTCACCATGGAACGATATAGAGGCATTAGTCCCACAGCTGCTCCTTGTAGTCTTGGGCAAGCCACTTAACCCTCCATTGCCCATGTTCCCTGTAAGTATTAGTGTATGTCTCTCATATCCCCTCGTGTTAAATGTATCCCCCAATTGTGTTGTGACCACTTTGATTAAAGGATAAGGTGGTATACAAAACTGTCTAAATAAATAAAATAAAATAAAATTACAATATCCCTTGTCTTATTTTCTATTCCTTTCCTTATCATACCCAGCATTCTATTTGCTCTCTTGGCCGCCGCTGCACACTGGGCCGAGGGTTTTAACATGGTATCCACAATGACGCCTAAATCTTTTTCCTGGGTGGTAGTTCCTAATGTGGAACCTTGCATCGCGTAACCATAGTTTGGGTTGTTCTTCCCTAGGTGCATAACCTTGCACTTGTCCACATTAAAGTTCATCTGCCATTTTGATGCCCAGTCTTCCAATTAATCAAGATCCTCTTGCAATTTTCCACAATCCTCTTGGGTTTTAACAACTTTAAATAGTTTTGTGTCACCTGCAAATTTGATAACCTCACTTGTTATTCCCTTTTCCAGGTCATTTATGAATATGTCAAAAAGCAGCGGACCCAGCACAGATCACTGGTGTACACCACTATTCACCTTTCTCCATTGGGAAAATTGGCCATTTAGCCCTACCCTCTGCTTTCTATCTTCTAACCAGTTCCTGATCCACAATAGTACACTGCCTCCTATCCCATGACTCTTTAGTTTTGCCAAACGTCTCTCATGAGGGACCTTGTCAAAGGCTTTCTGAAAGTCCAGATACACAATATCAACTGACTCACCTTTGTCCACCTGATTATTCACTCCTTCAAAAAACATAACAGATTAGTAAGACAAGATCTTCCTTGTCTAAAGCCATGTTGGCTGTCTCCCATTAGGTCATGACTATCTACATGCTGAGTAATTTTATTCTTTATGATGGTTTCTACCATTTTTCCTGGTATTGACGTCAGGCTCACCGGTCTGTAGTTTCCTGGATCACCCCTGGAACCCTTTTTAAAAATTGGTGTTACATTGGCGATCCTCCAATCTTCAGGTATTAGAGATGATTTTAATGATAGTTCACAGATTACTAATAGCAAGTCTGCAATCTCATATTTCAGTTCTTTCAACACCCTTGGATGTATACCATCCGGCCCTGGTGATTTGCTTCTCTTCAATACCTTGCTCATCATTATGCACATTTTGCAGGCTGATGCTGGTAACAGTTGGACAATGTGGGCCCAGAGTGGAGTGGGCAGCCACAAAACAATGGCTAGACATACATACACACACACGCACACACACACACACACACACACACACTCCTACTGCAGCACTATGCAATTATAGGGGTGTTTAGCAACCCTGCCCGCCACACTGCCGACATTTCTGAGCTGTGCAGGAGGTAGTGGTAGTGCTGTCATGGTATCTGCAGCTCCGTGCTGGGGCCAACAGCCTGACTCTACATGAGGATTTGGATAGTGGAGCCTGTGTGAGTGGGTGTTTGTACCGCTGTTGGCCACTGCTGTGGGGATTGCACGGTTTGATGTTGTATCTGCATAGTAGGGTAAAATATTGGGATGTGCTCTGCAGGGTCTGCAGCTGGGAACTGGACCTGTGACCCAGACCTGTGACCCTCTGCTCCGGGACACACTGATTGTGTGTACTGCACCACAGTGTTGCCACAGAGGCACAGCAGTCCCTGGGGCTACCTTTACTTCTCCTCAGCCAGACATTTGCTGTTTTTCTGTTGCATCTACATAGTGGTGTAAAAATATTGGGATGTGTTCTACAGGGTCTGCACCTGTGACCCTCTACTCTGGGTCATACTAGCTGTGTGTACTGCACCACAGTGTTGCAGCAGTCCCTGGGCCAATGTTTACGTCTCCTCAGCAGGGCATGGGCTAGGTCCACTGCAGGCAGGTTCCACCGCCCCCTCCAGCACGGAAACACAACCCCCTGCCATGCTGACATGAACATATGCTGTTGGTGCTGGTTGTGCGCCATCCCAGGCATCCACTGTGCAGGTAGGTGGGTGCCTAGGGTGAGGTGTCTGGGGTGGGGAGGCATACATGGACATCCACTCTCCCCCATCACCGCCTACCAACATTATGTCCCTTCAACATGGGGGAGGGATGGCTGCAGGGATAAGAACATAATAAGAACATAAGATATGCCATACTGGGTCAGACCAAGGTCCATCAAGCCCAGTATCCTGTTTCCAACAGTGGCCAATCTAGGTCATACGTACCTATCAGTTTCCCCAAAAGACACAGGTTCCGCAATGCTTGTACTGGGTCAAGCATTGATATCCTGGGTCCCTTCTTAATAATGGTTTATTTATTTATTTATTTTTATTTCTTAGATACCGCGCTCTTTTAATCAGTGCGGTTTACATATTAACAAATTTAAACACAATGACATGGTCAGCATTGGTTTTTACAATGAACAGGGTACAAAAACCTGGCAGTAAACAGGGTTAACTATATACAAGAACATGGCGGTAAACAAGGTTGACTATATACATGGTATAATTATTTAGTTAATTACATGGAAGTGGTAAATAAATAAATCACAAGTACAATATAAATACGGTATGGATAGAGTGTGCAAGTATGAACCGTCATGATTAGCCATTTTCTACCGGGGTCAAGTGGGAAAGACCAGCATGAGGGCTATGTTCATTCGGAGTAGCTTCCGGGTAGTATATTAGGAACAGATGATATTTTAAGGCCTTTCTGAACGTCATCAGGCTGGTGATGGCTCTTGTGATGGCTTGTTTATGGACCTTTCCTCCAGGAAATTGTCCAAACCTTTTTTAAACCCAGCTACACTAACAGCCTCTTAGTGCCCTGGCAACTATTGGCTAGGGTAGTCATGGTATTTGTAGATTGTGTTTGGCCTTGGTCAGCTGCTGTCTTGCTGATTTTCAGTTTCTATGTTCCTATGTGCCACCTAGGCGGCAGCCTATTCCGCCCTGTTCCCCAGCTTCCCCTACTACATGTCACGCCTGCAGACCGCTATGCCCCATTTGCAGCATCACCATAGTTCCCTTTCATACCTGAGCACTCTGCTGTTGCTGCAAATGGGGCACTACTATCACCTTTTTTGGGCTCCCTGCCTATGCTGTACATTGCTGACACTGAAATTGTTTCCCTCTCTTGCAAATGTGTGCTAACACCAGGTTTTCATTCGCGGTAAGATTCAGCCCTTCAGTTCAACGCGTTAGTGTACAGGGAGTCTCTCCCTGCCCACTCCCTGCCCATTGACCCCTTCTCTCCGCCTTCTCTCCATCCTCTTTTACTTTTACCACTGCCGTTAACATTACAGCGCATTACGTAACATTAACGCATGTTATGTAACATTACCAATCGCTAACGTTGCACCAGGTAACGTTAACGCACGTTAACGTTACCTAGGCTACGTTATCGCAGTTTAGTAAACATACCCCCTTGTCTCTTTTAGTTTGATCCTATATTCTTTTCTGTGTTCCTCTTTTTGTGATCTTCAGAATTTTGTGAAAGCTGTATTTTTTGCCTTTATTTGTGCAGTCACTTCTTTGGTGAACCATATAGGTTTCCTTTTCTTCTTGTGTTTATTTACTTTCCTTACATATGTATCTGTTGACCCTTTTATTGCCTTTTTTAGTTTAGCCCATTGCAATTCGACTTCCCTTATCTCCTCTCACCCAGCCAGTTTCTCCTTCAGGTACTTTCCCATTTTACTGAAGTCAGCATTTTTGAAGTCTAAGGGGTATGTTTACTAAACGGCGCTAATGCAGCATCGGTAACGTTAATGAGCGTTAACGTTACTGGCAGCGGTAAATGTCCCAAAGGGAGGGGAGAGGCCGGAGAGTAGGGGTCAATGGGCAGGGAGTGGTTGGGGAGAAGCTCCTGCTACACTAACGCTGTAACATTAACACCAGGAGTCTACCGCTAGCAAAAACCTGTTGGTAAATGCACTTTTGCAGGAGAGAGAGACCATTTCAGTGTCAGCAATGTACAGCACAGACAGGGAGCCCAAGAAAAGTGATAGTGATTTGCAGCAACAGCACAGTGCCCAAGTAGGAAAGGGCACTATGGTGATGGTACAAATGGGACAAAAGGGGGTGCAGGTGGGTCTTGCAGTGGGGGCAGCTGGGGCACAGGGCAGACTAGGCAGTCACCTAGGTGGCACATAGGAATACAGACACTGAAAAACAGCAAGACAGCAGCTGACCAATGTCAAACATGCCCAGTATTCTATGCTCCACAGTGTCCCATCCAGGGGACACATACCCAGCAGGTACCCCAAACATCACACTGGAACCACTATGCCAGTAATGGGGCAAGCAGTGCAAATCTGGGAACCAATCTAACAAGGGTCTATGAACCTTCCCCAAGAAATGTCCCAAACTGTTTTTAAACCCAGCAAAATGAAACACCCTTTACTACAGCCCCTGGTAAGGCAGTGCAGGGTTAGACCACATGTCGTCTGAAACTTATTTACACCCAGTAGTCCAAACTGGATACACTGTAGCCGCATTGCATATCCCCTAGCCTGTCTACAGTCTGCTGGCATAGAACAATCTACCTGCGTTTACCTGGTCCACTCTAGCCAATAGTCTCTAGACCTCCAACCTGACACCCCCCAACCGTCTCTCCCCCAGGCAGAAGGGACATAACATTGGCAGGCGGTGATGGGGAGGATGTGCAGATGTTCATGTATGCCCCCCCATCCCAGACCCTGCACCCTAGGCACTCGCCTACCCGCACATTGGATGACCTTGGACTGCGCACTGCCAGCACCAACAGCACATGGGTATGTCAGCATAGCGGGGGGGGGGGGGGAGGGGTTGGTGGTGGAGAGGGCAGTGGCACCCACCTGCAGCAGACCAAGGCTATGCCCTGTTCCAGAGCACCATGTGCAGTGCAACATGGCAAGGTATGTCTGATGGGAAACATGTTGGCTCCCGGGACAGAGACATTTATGTGGCAGCACTGTGGTACACTACACACAGATAGTATGCTGTGGAGCAGAGGGTCACTGGTTTGGGTTCTGACTGTGAATCCTTTAGTGAATGTCCCAAACTTTTAACCCACATTGCGAATACACCACCAACATGTGCAATCCCCAGTGCAGCGGCCAACAGGGGTACAAACACCCACACAGACAGGCTCCACTATCCACAGCTGAATGGAGAATTAGGCTGTTAGCTCCTGCACACGGAGCAGCAGTTAGCACCAGAGCACTACTACTAGCTCCTGCATGATGAGCACACCTTAGCAATGCCTGCACTGAAATTGGTACCAGAGTAGTGGTCAGAACTGCCACCCATCCCCAATGTTGCACGTGCTTCGGTATGGGTGTGTGTGTATTTCTATCTATTGTTTTGTAGTGTTCTACGCCTCACTGAGCCTCCCACTGCCTACACTGTTTCCAGCGTTAGCCTTCAAATGTGCTTGATGAGGAGCAAGGTATTGTAGGTATGGCCCAAACAGGGTAGGGCAATGGCTGGTACACTGTAGTGCCCAACTGCCAGCTGCATGGATCGGGTGGCCACAGCATGTCATGCTGGAAGGACACTCTCACTCTGACAGAGCAGTGATCATGGCATGGCTATGTATCCCCATAGTGCCATATAGGGGCTGCATCTAGTGATATGGGAGTGCTTCCTTTCCTGGTGGCCCAATCACTGATATGCCTGTTGGGTGACTGTGCTGTATATCCCAAGCCTGGGTGCACATGGTCCCTCTGCATACATGCAATGCATACTGGCCAGCAGACTGTCTACAGTTTGTATGTGTATGGTGGGGACACGCAGTGGGGGGGGGGGGCAGCAGGTGCAGTATGACTGCGCTTGGTGCAGTGGAATGTTAGACCTAGTCAGGTGAGATGTGTGGTCTCCCGGTAGGGCTGACAGGACCTTGGTAACAGGTGTGGCCTACTGGTTGGGGTATGTTAGCTTTGGCTGAGGAGTTGAATCCACCTAGAGCACAGCAACCTCAGGCCAGAGGAACTGGGGCTTCTGGTCCCACAGGCACCCCCTGGTGCTGTGGGAAAGCTCTATACCCCTCCATTGCAAGCCCTTTGGGGACAAGGGAAATTCATAATATATCTGACTGAACCAGCTGTATGTAAGCATTGCTACATAAAATATATAAACCTCATGATGTGGGTTTAAACAACCCTCTCTCCTGGTAGTAGGCAGTCATAGCATCAGCAATGTAACACTCATTTGCATGGGTCCCATCCAGCAGGACCAGATGAGATTGGCACACACAGCAAGACACAAGGTGACTAATCTATCATACTACAGAGAACACATGCCACCAACTGGTAGTGATGGGGATCCACAGCATGGGCAGGTACTGGGGACCTGGTGTTTGGCACACATCCTCACCCTCAGGGTGACCACAGACGCTGTTCAATAGCACAGTTTGCTGCTGTTCTGTGCTTGTTTCACACACTGTCAGGTCCTCTTACTGCATTGGGGTGATGGATAAGTGCATTCTCCATTCGATGATCAACTGTAGACTACTGTTCTGCATGTACACTGCATCATGGGTACTGGTGGGGGGGCTAACCTATACTGGCACACACAGCGGAGTTTTTTGTATCCAGACATTACTATACAGCAAGGTATGGAGGTATAACCTAATGGTTAGGTCAAGGTCCCTGTAGGCAGGGGCCAGGGGTTTGATTCCTACCTGTTCCTTTTGTCACTGTGCTACTCAGATCATTTTCATGCCCGTAGCAGTCAGAGCTCTGCAGATCTGTGCTGCCAGCCCATAACACCCTCTCCTCAGCTGCCATCCATCCTTTGGCCCATCTATTTGCCTCTGTCAGCTTTGTACAGTCCTGTCTTCTTGTGCAGGCTGCTACCCCATGTCCTGCACTGGTACCCTTTTCTGCATTGCTGCTCTTTGTGCTTTCCTCTCCTGTGCCTGATCTACATGGCACCATTACTCCTCTGTCCGCCTGTCACTGCAAATATCCTGCCACCTCTGCCTCCGTTGGGGGACACGTATTCCCCATCCTATGCCACCAACTGTCATTGCAACTCTTTACATTGGCACCACCCTATGCATCAGTACAGCTGCCTCCAACATGTTTGTCCACTTTACCAGCTGCCACATAGGGTGCCTGCAGATATGGCAGGTCCATCAGCTCCCACCTCTCCTTCCTTCCATCACCTGTTCATTGCCTATCCTTGGTGCTCTACCCAGCATTAGGGTTACAGCTGTTTTTATGCCCTACAGTTCATGCTTGTCAACTTAAAGAACCTTACAGCCCTTAGGGCACCTTACATTAGGGCACCTTACAGCCCTTAGGGTACCTTAATTTAAGGCACCTTAGGTTAAGGCACGTTAGGTTAAGGCACCTTAATGTCCTTAGGGCACCTTACCTAAGGTGCCTTAAGTTAAGGTGCCCTAAGGGCTTTAAGGTGCCTTAACCTAAGGCGCCTTAAGTTAAGGCGCCTTAACTTAAGGTGCCTTAGGTTAAGGCACCTTAAAACCCTTAGGGCGCCTTGACTTAAGGCGCCTTAAATTAGGGCGCCTTACGGCCCTTAGGGCACCTTACGGCATGTTTGTCAGCCTTAACGTGCCCTAAGGTGCATGCTTGTCACCTTATTGTGCGATGTCCTGTTAACATGCGTTAAACGGCCAAGGCGCTCTGTTAACATACATTAAACGGCCCATTGCTCCCTTTATGCCAGAATGCCCCCTACCTGCCCACTGCCTTATATGCTTCAAGTACCTTAAAGCTGCCCTTACTACTGGTAACTTTACTGTGGTTTAATAAACATACCCCTAAGACTTTGAGTTTGCTGTGATTGGACTCTGCATTGGCTTTTACATCAGACCACACTGTGTGATGATCACTGCTGCTCACATGGGTACCCACCCGAACATTCGACATGCTATCTCCATTGATGAGTACTAAATCCAGCATTGAACTTTCCATGGTTGGTTTCATCACCATTTCTCTGAGCAAAACCTCTTGGAAGGCGTCCATAATCTTTTTACTTCTTTCCAGATTTGCAGAAGTAATACTCCCATCCACATTTGGTTGATTAAAGTCCCCAAATATGATCACTTCTCCATTTATTGCTACCTTTGCAATATCAATGATCAAGTCTCTATCCATTTCCTCAGTTTGAGTTGGAGGCCTGTAGACTACACCAGTGTGGATGATAGGCCATCTCCTCTTTCTAATACAATCCACAGTGTTTCTTCTTTTCTCCATGTCCCCTGCATTTCAGCAGATTTAATATTGCTTTTGACATATGGGGCTACTCCTTCTCCTTTTCTGCCTTCTCTTCTAAATAAATTATAGCAGCTATGGCTATATTCCATTCATGTGACTCGTTAAACCATGGAGGTCATTCCTGGACGTGGGTTGAGGGGCTGCACGTCCTCGCAGAGTGGGGGCGGGCCCGATCACAGCACATACAGGGCCAATTCAGGTAATGGCCTTGTACTTGCTGCTGGGCTCATGATGACGTGCTGCTTATACCACCTCAAAGGTGGTGTAAGCAGCCGTTTTTGCTTAATTGGGGCCATGGGTCCCTGCCACCCAATCCAGGCCCTGGCTGGACAGCCATGGGTCGGGCAGCGTGGAATAGGGGGATGGAAACACCGGAGTCAGAGGCGCCTGCGGGGAGGACATCCCCGCAGGCAGAAGGGGCATGCCAGGCCATCCTCGAGCCTGATTCTGGCTACCAAGGGAACGTTTTGTTCCCCAGGTCTGGAATTGGGTCCAAACAGGCCTGTCTTGCCAAGGGCCATCTGGATGGACCAGACGTGCCCCTCTTGGAATCGAGCTCCACGTTTCTGTAATTGCCACAATGTCCAAGTCCATTTCCAACATCAGGGCTTCCAGCTCATGGAGACCATGTTTCTACTGCTTCTACTGTACCCTCTCTGCTATCTTGCTAAATTAGTTTAGCAGTAGCTATAAAGTTGGACTTGATGGGCCTTTAGTCTCATCCAGTATGACATGTTCTTATGCTAAGGGTTGACTTAAGCTCTTTAAGTGAGCTTGTGGTCCCAACATAACTTTCCCATGTATGCAAGACTAAAAGGGCCCGATATTGAGTTATGCCAACAATGCCCCACTACAGCACATAGCCGTGTGTGCTGACCCTTAACCCCGGATATTCAATGTCGGGTCATATACGGCCCAGGCATTGAATATCCTGGTTTGCCATACAGCCTCCTAGATGCAGGCTTGACTGCTGCAGGATTTGCACTAATATTTTATAAAGACGCATAGGGACATATTTACTAAAGTGCGACAGGAAGCGCAGGGTTAACATGTGAAAATCACATGTTCCTAACACATTGGAGCCTAGCGGCTGTGGTAGATATACAGGGTGTGATAGCACTATACTACTATTGGTGCACTAGTCGCATCACTAACATGGTAATAGTGAACAGATGGCCATAGCACATGAGCACAGTGCACAAGGTTGTACTGAATGTTAAGAAAAGCTACATGTGTGATAATAGGGTGGCAGGGGACAAAGAAAATCAGTGAACGGTAGGAACTGTGCCCCAAGCACTGACACAGGAAGGTATCAACTAGTTAGTTCAGAATACAGAGGGCTGACCATGAATGGGCGCAGCTGCCTGCACAGCTCAGAGCATAGGGGCTGCTGTAAGTACAAAAGCAAAGACATGCAGAGAGTATATGCTGCCTCCCTAACTGTAAAAAATAGGGTGCAAATGTAGCATCTGGAGATGCAGGGTCCCTGTATAGGATCAGGTAGGGTGCCCACAGTGTCCATCATCGGGGACAGTGATATGTGGGGTTAAGGGGGGTCACAGCCATTCACCCAAAGAGTTCACCCATGTTTCCTTCTACCAGAGGAGAGAGGTTCTGGAAAAATATCTTATGGAGGCAATGAATCCCAAACAGCCCTCAGACTGAGCACCTCAATTGTCATAGCAACAACAGCCCACCACATGTGGGAAGAGCACAAGAGCTTCCTGGGTCCATTGATTGCCCTAGTCCTTAGCCAAAAAGAAGATACCACTCAGTAAGCACCAACATTGCTAGTAGGTTTCTGGCTTATCCTCCCTCAGCCAGAGTTAGGAGCTATCTGTCCACAAGAACATGGTCCCTGGCATCAGCATGGATCCCCCAGAGCCTGTATGTACTGCAACATGACCCCCGCCCATGCAGGGGAGGCAAGGGTCAGACAGCTCTTTTACTGCCACAAAACATGTTACTAGTAAGTGCATCTCATAATTTGTATGCATCTCCCCCAACTGTTCTCTGCTGGCTCCAACTCTGGCTATGAGGCCAGCACTGAATATAACACAGAGCACAGGCCCTATCTCCTGACACCTCCACAGCACACAAATCAGGTACCCTCTGACATCTATTCCTTGCATATGTAGATGTGAACAGCAGTCTGTCAGGACAGCTGTTGATGTGTCTGTGGATATTTGCCCACTGTCCCAACAGGGTCAACCCAGGCCCTGGTTTTGTGACTGTTAGGCTATTGTGGTCCACTGCCCTGTCAACTGCACTATGCCTCCCCTCCAAATCGGTGTTCTTGGCCGGCACCTTGTTATTATGCTCACACCTCCTTTTGCCTCTATCCTCTTCTAATGTGTTTGCCCTGCTTCTGCCCTTCATATTTCTTGAGACTCACATCTGAACCACGTGGCCAGAACACACAAGCATGGTGAGTGCAGCTAGCACTTGGTCAGAGGCTGGCGTTCGCTGCACCCACACTAGTGGCGTGTTTGTGCAGCTAGCACGTGACTACCGTGCCAGTCCATCCCATGCACTGACTCTGCCCCATCTCTCCCTTAACCCTGACTATTCGCATGCTGCTGGGTAGCACAGGATTTTTAGTGCAGTAGGCTTCGGGTCACACACCTTCTTACCTTCTTAACCAAGACGCCTTGTGAAATTAGTCTCCACAAGTCCAGCTATGAACCAAATGGTAACGGTAAAATGTATGTCCCTATAAACGTGAGGTTGTTAGTAAAAATCTGGAAGACTGTCAGTAAAACAAAAAAACTTTTCATGAGCTGACAACCCTATCTCCCTTGGGATTATCCTGAACTGTGCTAATGTCCTTCTGCCCTATCGTCAAGATCATTGGTTTCCCATGATTTTACATATGCAGTTAAGGCCACAAAATCTAGTAAAGGCCACAGAATACTCCCGAACTAGAGGAATTCCTGAAAAAATATGGGAAACCTAGAGAGGGTAGTCACTAGCTAGGCTAGTGGTGCAGCCTCTAAAACCCCCACGTCCCCCTCCCAAAATACCCCAAACACATTGCAATCTAGCAGCCATAGTGTTTCATATGCGTTTGCCTCCTCCATTCGTTCTGACACTTTGACTACATGGGGCATTGAAATGCTGCATTGTTCAAATGCCTTGTAGCGCTATACAAATGATAAGTAATAGTAGCAAGTAGCATCTAGCCTGGGAGGCAAAGACAGCATGAAAAGTTGCCATTCTTCTCTTCCTGTTGGCCAAGGAAGAAGATTGGCTGGGGAAGAGGGGGGAAGGGAGAGGAGACCAGAGGATCTACCTGTGGAAGAGAAAGGGAGAGGAGATAATTAGCCTGGAGGACAGAGAAAGAAAATAAAATATAGGGTTGATCTTGCAGGAAGGGGAAGAAAGGAAGAGGGAAAGGATTGCTCGAGGAAATTAGAAAGGCTTTGGGTGGAAGGGGAGAGAGAATGGAGAAGGGAAATGGGGACCAGGAAGAGAAAGAGGATGGTGAGAGGGAAAGTTAAAAAGAGCATATGGAGGGAAGCACTGGCTGTAACATCCATCACGCACCCAAATTTTGCTTCATCTTTTTAAACTCTCTATTCAACGTATTAGGAAATGTTGATTTTTTTTAGGAAGGCTACTTTATTTCATCATGGAAAAGAGATCTCAGCCACATTGCCTGAGCAAAGCACAGTGCCTGAAAATCCCATCTGAACATGAACAGTAGAAAATAAAAATTAAAAATACATGTGAATTTATTCATTTATACGAAGTGTAGGTACACATAATTAAGTTGTAAATTTGAATTTTGTGTTGACTTTTAATCTTCTGAACTGGAAGTGTGATTTATTTGACAAGCCATTGAACTAATCCGTGGAAAAGAAAATAACGGCCATCTCATGCAAGATATATTAATCATAACTTTCAATACATTCATTATAACCAAACAATATGTAAGGTTCTGTAGATTCTCAGGAGTAAAATCATATTTATTATTGCTGTTTGCCCATCTGCTTCACCCTGTACCTCTTGGTAACCAAGCTTTTTCATTCATTGATTGCTGACATTTAGTACAGTGCTGGGACAAGTACAGCAGGACATTTTTTTTTAATGTGTAGAAAATTAACAAGACTTCTTTCTCCTTTGATAATGCTTGCTGAAACCTATAATAGAACACCACCTGCTAAAGTGATATAGAAATCAGATGATAAACTATGGGGCAGCTGCAGTAAAGGGAAAGATCACCTCTGGGAAACTGCATCGTTTTATCGATCGCTACTGTTCACGCACATTAAAAATACACCAAGTATACCATGCCATTAGATGGAAAAATGTATTTTATTGCAGTGGTAGGGCATGCAAGCAAAGCAAAATAAGGGATGGAGAAGGACAAAGGATTAGCCTAGAAATGGGGATGGAAGGGGAATTGCGGGGGACAGTGGAGGGGAAAAAAGGAAAGGAATTAGATATCAAAGGGAGGAAAAAGGCAAGGATGGGAAGAGGAACAAGGAAGAGAGAGGACTGGTAATGGGAAGGGGAAGAGAAGGGAAGGGGAGGGGAGGGCAATCATAATTTTCAAGGTTTTTGGGCTTCTCATCCCCTTGCTAATCCCGCAAGATTAACTTTGTCCCTTTAAATTTGTGGGAGGCGGAGTAAAAATGAGAATGGCACCTTGCCAATTTTAGCTCATAGTATATTTTGCTTTGCAGGTTGGTTCAGTGTCTGGAAGCTGTAGTAGACTGAAGGTGTGTTGCAGGGGTGCTATTTATCCTTGGCAGCTGGTGATCTGTAAAGTGAGAGGGGTATGTTTACTAAAGTGCGGTAAACGTGAATAACGCGCGTTGTATGACGTTAACGATTGTAAGTGCAGTATAATGCGCGTAATCACGCGCCAACGACCGTTAACGTCATACTACGCGCGTTAACCGCACTTAACGATCGTAAAGCCCCGCGGCGCGTTAAAACAGCGCAAAAGGTGGAGAGTGGGCGGAGAGAAGGGGTAAATGGGCGGAGAGTGGGCGGAGAGAGGCTCCCCTCACACTAACGCGCTGAATTTCTGAGCTCAATTCCAACGCGAATGAAAACCTGCCGTTAAAGGCATATTACAGGGAAGAGAAACCATTTCCGTCAGCAATGTACAGCAAAACCGGGGAAACCAACAAAACGTGAGCAGTGTGATACATGTGCACAGAACAAAAGTTCACATAAAACTTTAAAAATGACAAGACACATTGTAGAAATTATAATTCAGCTGGGCAACAGTGATAGCAATGGGCAACAATGAAAAATACGCCCAGGAAAGCACCAAAAAAAGAAATGATGTTTGGAAGGGTCTACGCTCCTTTCAAAGTTCATTTCATTGTAATGGGGCTTTCCTGGGAGTGGTTTTCATTGTTGCCCAATGATATCATTGTTGCCCAGCTTGGTTATGGGTGTTTGCCCCTTTTTCTGAGGTCTCTTTTGAGGTTTATTTGCACCTTTGTCTCCATACAAGGTAAATGAGCCCACAGTAAACTTGTGCAGAGCAGGGTTTCTGACACGTCAGGCCGGTTTCCCTATCTCCAGGGACTGCACTGTCTCTGTGGCCACAGTGTGGTGCAACGGACACAGCCAGTGCCTGTAAGACCATAGGGTCACAGGTTCAAATCCCAGCTGGGGCTCCTGCCAACCCAGTCCCCATAGTTTTACCCACCACTAAACAGTGATAGTAAAGACACACCTTTATTGCAGAGAACATACGCATGGTTAATACGCCTATATTTTACCACACCAAACACAGACACCAGAAACAGGCACATTACCTAGAGCAGAGTCTCGCAAATGCAGTCCTGGAGGGCCAAACACCATTCAGGTTCCATGCTGCCTCTAATAAAGATGCCTGTGCTGCATATCTATGCACCACCCCCATGGTATGCAGATGTATCTCTTGCATAGCCATGAGGGACAGCATGAAAACCTGAACAGTGTTTGGCACACCAGGACTGGAGTTGGGGAACTCTGCCGTAAAGCAGCAGCCAACAGGGGCAGACACACCCACACACCCACACCCACAGGCCCCATTGGCCAATGCCTCCTGGAGAGGCAGGACATTGGGCCCTGCCTGTATCTCCCAATACTAGCAGTTGCATACCTTAGCAATGCCACCCTACACCTGGGTATATGGTACACAGCTAACAAACGTTTCCTATGATAACTGACAGATATCAATTCCAACGTTAAGCACAGTTTGCTCAGTGAGCTCCACCATAACAAGCATTCTGATGTCTGCGGTGTGTGCTGCAGGTCTGGTCTCTGACAGTGTTTACCACCCTGGGGAGTGACCCCCAACAGTCTTGCGTACCATATCCATGCCTGTACTGTGCCCAGGACTGGTGTGGTGGGTATGGCTGCTGAAAACCTCTATAGTAGCACAATGCTGGCATAGGTGTGGGGGTGGCTGTCTGTCTATCCAGTGTGTGGTGGCTGCAAACACCTTCCACAGCCCACACTGCCAGCAATGTTGCCAGTATTGGGCTGCCAATGTGCATAATGAGGAGCAAGGTACCATGGGTATAGGCCGGACAGGGTGGCCTGGCCAGGGTGCATCTGCACAGGGCATAGGGCAGTGACAGGCACATTTTAGTGCCCAGCCACCACCTACACAGACAGGGTGACCGCAGTATGTCCTGCTGCGAGATCGCTCTCACCCTGACTGTGCAGTGACCACAGCATGGCTAGGCACCCCCATAGTGCTATATAATATTTCCCTCATGTGATAGATATGGGTTTCCTTTTGGGGCCCAGTCACTGATGTATCTGCTTGCTGTGTATGCTGACATCCCAGTTCTGGGTGCATGCATCTCCACTGTGCACATGCACTATTGACTAACTAGCAGACTGTTTGCAGCTGGTATGTGTTGTGATGGAGTGGCTTGCAGCAACAGAATATCAGATAGTGGTGGGGTGCAGCTTACCATATCCAGGCCTAATGTCTGTCTGCTATTGTGGTATGGATGTGTACAGAGCTGCATTGACTGCCCTGTGGGGGTGTCTGTTCCTCAGCAGGACCGGGGTTGCTGTTCCCCTCTACTGCCACCTTTGCAGGGAGGTAGAATGTGAATCTATTGTTGGGAGAGCCTGTTTGCCGCCCATGGCCCTGGGGGAGGGGGGTGGTGGTACATAGGCCACCACCTGACTGAAACAGACAGATATTCAAGGTATTTGTGCAGAAACTACCTATCTCACACATTAACACTTCTTTGGACCTGCGCCATGGCCTCTTTCAGCCATGGACGGTGCTGTGGACCTGGTGCTGGGCACCTCACTGCACCCTCAGGGTGAGCACAGTACCCGCACAATGTGACGGTGTGTAGCTACTCTGTGCCAGTACAACACACGGTCAGTACCCCCTACCAGGCCGAGGTACTGTGGGGGTGCACATGATCACTTCCCCCTACCAGACCGAGGTGCTGTGGGGGTACATTCCCCATGGTGTGTATCTGTGGATGGCTGATTTGTATGTGCAGTGCATCATGGGTGTGACTGGCGCAATCCAACCCTGGGTAAATCCAGCACCTGCTCACAGGCTCAGATACACCATAGGCCATCACACGTACATCTGTTAGCATAATGCATAGGTGCAGGACACCCTAAAGAGTCTGTAATATTAGGTGCCCACGCTGGTAAAAACACACATACCCATGCACGATTGTATGCACGCACCAATGCACGTAGCTACGCACGGGGCTACGCACGTAGCTACGCACGTACCAACGCACGTGGCTAGGCACACTGCGAGGGTGTGTTTCTGACACCACTACTCAATGTAAAGAAAAACATGCCTCCTCATTCCCTATGTAATGTACAGGGTGATGCCTGGGCCAGCCTTCTGCGTTAGGCACACTGGGGACTCGAACCCATGCTGTCTGTAACAGCGGTCAGTACACTAACCATTGTGCTACAGCTCTGTTTCAGTGATTTGTGTCTGTACGCCTTCATACGATTAACGCGCAGTAACGCGCCACGGCGCCCTGTAACGCTCGTTAGTTTTTGGAACGCGCGTTAGTGGTTATGATGTCCCGCCCATGTCCTTTTTTGGCTTTCCTTTCACTAACGCGGCTCCTAACGCGATTTGCACTAACGCAGTTTAGTAAACATACCCCAGAGTGTTTATACAAATGGAGAGGATTCCCTTATAGGGAGGCCATGAGTAGAGATATGGGGATTTCGACTATGTCATGAACTAGGGTTTTTGTCTTTTTGCTTTCTTCTGACATTTGCAGAAGACAATGGACTCAGGGGAGAGGAGTTGGGTCCTGATGTACCACACTGATCTAAGGAAAAAGAACAAGGAATAAGGAAAACAATCTATTTCAGTTTTCCTTCTTTCCCATCCAGGCAATGGCTGCAGTTCAGGATCAGAATTATTTATACTCTCTATACTGTGATCCACTAACCAGGAGGTTTCTAGTATGAAGTAGAAACCAAAGGAGTTTGGAAAAAGAGATTTTCTATTTCTGAAAATTTGTCTGAATAGGTTAAGTACTCAAGATCAGAGGGGCTGCAGGACTGAAGAAACTGAGATTTTCAAAACCATTTTAAGATATTTGTTTCTCTACTCCTGGTGGCTCAGCGAATCAAAGAAAAAGGAAGTTTAAGGAAATTGCCTACTTGAATAACCCCAGTGGTTTCAATGAACCTGGAGAAGTGAAAAAGAGGAAGGTGATGAAATATAGGGAATTTTAAAAAGTGTCTTTCAGGACATGACACTGGACCAGCATAGTAGCGAGACTGGTGGGATCATAAAATCCTGGAGTAGAAGAATCCTTCCCGTGTCCCACATTAGCCCTGGAAGGTAAGAGAAAGTCTTCCCTACACCTAATAGTTTTCATCTCCAACTCCAGGCTCAAGTCCTACAATTACAACTTCTTAAACTTAATAACTTAAATAAAAGAACTGTTAGGGTTTCTGACTGGCTCCTAATTCACCTGATATTGTTGATCCAGTCTTGGTTTTACCCTTTATGCTATACTGCCACTGCAGGGACATGTGGAGGGGAATTTTAGAATGGTTTCCAAATGCAGTCTGCGATGTCTAAGCCAGAATATATGGGAAAAAAAGCAGGCATGTCCACGTGCAGAAATGAATTCGGAACATGGACAGGCCCAATATAGATGTCTCTGGAGCATCTAAATAGACATCCCCAGAGCCATATTTTAGAACCTGGCCATCTTGGATAGTCTAAATGTAATGGCAGAGAAAAAATGGTACCTGGCTCTGGCCATATCTTGTTGCAGGTCCAGCTGTTTTTGGTGCTGCAGTGAGGCAGGGGGGCATGCTTTCCAGCTCTCCAGGTCTCCCGTGGCATCGGAGGAGGTACTGGAGCATGGCCATGGTGATCACAGGCCTCCACGATTGCCATGATGTCACCTGGAGGTCTAAAAATGGCTCTGGGGACATCAGCAAGCCACAGAGAGGTAAGCCTGAGGTCCCTGCAGTGGCAGCCTGAACCCGGACGTGCCCAAGCATGTGTGGTAGCACTCCAGGTAGAGGAAGAGAGCCCAGAAAGGAGCGAGAAAGCTGGAAGCCAGGAAAAGTAAAAAAAAAAAAACAACAACCTATAAATAAATAAAAATAAGGCACAAAAAGGAATAAAAATATCCCGAATTGGGTTGGGGAGACAAGCCCAACCCTTGGGACCAGTTTTAAAGAGAAAAAGAGAGCAAAACGAAGTGACAAAAACATTAACATTAACTAAAAAGTGTCCCAAACTTTAAAGAAATAAGCATGGAAAGGAAAGAAAATGGATTAATTGTCAGTGTGCGGGCATGTGTAAGTGTTTATACGTTGTATTATACATCGTGTGCTGGATTATGATGTCCATATACAGGGCATTGCTAGCTGCAGAAGGATGCAGGTGATTAGCTGAAACAGTAAGCACATGGGAAAAGCTCAGAAGGCTGAAAGCATGACACAATTTACATAAATAATACAGATACTAAGCAAACTTTAAAGGAAATGGCTCCTAAATTTTCTTTTATGTGTGCAAAGGTCTGTTAGGGGTTTCAAAATACCAAAAGTGTGCTCTGTGAGTTGAAATAAAGCTAGTAATTGGGGACTATTTTCAAACAAAGCTAGGTGGAAGAACACTTTTACAGTGAAGATATAATACTGATGCAAGAACTTCACTTAAGAGATTGTGGAAGAAGGCTTTTGATGAGGTAAGATGTGCCAGAGTAAATAGCTGTGTGGAAGAGTTCATGACATGCCAGAACTGTGAGTAACTGAGAATATATTAGAGCAGAAGTATGTAAGAAGCTGAAATGAAAGCTGCAGAGAAAATTTAATTTTGAGTAAGATAAAATTTTTCCTTGGTAAATGGAACTAGGCTGATGGAGCCCTGAAGTTCATTCAAGCAGTTTTAAAATCAAGTAAATGAGGATCTGAATTAATTTATCAGAGAATGTGAACTTGAAATGATTGATTGGAAGAGCTTGATTTGAGCACTGGTTTGATTAAAGGTTCAACAGTATGTGAGGCTTATTTTCAACAGCACTGGACTCCTTCAAGCACTGAAGGGAAAGGCTGCAGGTACAAAATTCCCAGTGCAGTGAGAAGAAAAACTTTGAAAGTAAGCTGTTTTAAAACAGTGTACCGCTCAAAGGAATTGTTTAATCCTCAAACAGCTTGAATTGTTTCAGTAAGAGTGTGGATGTGAGAGAAAGAGTGAAAAATTAGGTGTGTTCTTAAAGAAAAAAAACCACTGACTTATTAAAAGAATTAACTTTGATTTGCAATTGTTATTGTTCACCAGAACTGGTTGGCAGTATTGAAAGATTGGCTTTGGCACACAAAGGAAAAAATTGGTTTTGGTACAGGGAGTTCCGTGGGAGGGAAAGACAGGGAATCTGCTTATCTTTCCTTATTTGGGGAATAGCAAGCCTCACAAGTAAGAGAAATAGAAGAAAAAAAAGGGGACAGGAACACTTTCCTAGTTTTGCACACATAGCTAGGAAGGTAGGTTTTTTTAGTGATTTATATAGACAGGGAATAGGTATCCTGACTACAGCTGGACATTGTTGGAGCAGAGCAGATCCTAAGGCACTCAACATCCAAGAAAGCAGCAAGATCTGTAGCTATTTTTTTGAAACACACTAGTGTATTAGTTGAATTTGAAACAAAGGTTTCCTTACCTAAATGGTAATACCTATTCACCTGCGAGGGTATAGATAAAGATAGTGTTAGAACTTTTCTTCTGTTACAGAGTAAAGAAATTTCAAATTCTAAACAGGTTAACTAATACTTTCTTGTTGTTAAAAGGGTTCATATTTTACCACTGTTGGATAATAGAAACATTTTAAGACTTGTTTAGAGAATATAGTTGACTACATTATAGTGCAATGTACTAATGTGTAGGTGAAGACTGATTGTAATAGAAACTGAATCTACTTGAAAGCTTTATAAAGACTGTTATTGTTTTTCAAATTCAAATTAGAAAAATTTTGAAAAGTAAACGTGATTCATTGTGGGAGAGTTCTCATTCCTTGGTAAGTTCTGATTTGAATTTGAGGTTCATGAACCTTAAATTGGTACCAGAACCCACAAGTAAAGGGGTCATACTGGACTTCGTGCTTATCAATGGGGAAAATGTTTCTGATGCTATAGTGGGAGATCATCTCGCATCGTGATCACAAGATGGTGTGGTTCAGTATTAGAACTAGGGCTGATAAAATCCATTCAAAAGCAAGGGTCTTAGACTTTAGGAAAACTAACTTTGCCATTACCTCAAGGAATCGTTAGCAGGATGGGAACAGCTGGGAGATGTAAATAAATAGTGAGCAAAACTGAAAGGTGATATTTTAAGGCAACCAACCTTCTTGTTAAAATGATAAAAGGAAAAGGAGACCACTATGGTTCTCAAAAGAAGTAGCTGAAAAGGTGAAGAAAAAGAGGGAGGCCTTCATAAAATACAAGAGATCACAGAGAGAGGAAGACGGGCATCTATATTTGGAAAATCTTAGAGAGGCTGGCAAAGTAGTCAAGAAAGCAACAATTCAAAAAGAGGAGGAAATAGCCAATGCAATAAAATGGGGGGGGGGGGGGATAAGACATTTTTCAGATATGTTAGTGAGAGGATGAAGGGCAAAAGTGTATTGTCAGACTTAAGGGTGAAGAGGAGGAATATGTATAAACTGATGAGGATAAAGCGGAATTGCTTAACAATTATTTCTGTTCTTTGTTCACAGATGAAGGGCCAGGAGCAGGACCTAAGAAAACACCCAGAAACAGAAGCGAGGAACATCTTGAATGATTTTCAGAAGATTGTGTTCGTGAGGAACTAGCTAAACTTAAAGTAGATAAAGCAATGGGACCAGATGGGATACACCCTAGAATACTGAAGGAACTTGGGGGCGTTCTAGCAGCTCCACTGACTGATCTTTTTAATGCCTCTTTGGAGTTGGGAGTGGTGCCAGAGAACTGGAGAGAGGCTCACGTAGTGTCTTTACACAAAAGCAGAAGTAAGGATGTGGTTGAAAACTACAGGCCGGTTAGTTTAAACTTGGTGGGGCATAAATTATTGCAAACTCTGCTGAAAGAGAAAATAGCGAGATTACTGGAGTCCGATGGATTATCAGATCTGAGGCAGCATGGATTCACCAGAGGCAGGTCTTGTCAAGCAAATCTGATTGATTTCTTTGACTGGGTGACCAGAGGGTTGGACCAAAGGAGAGCCCTGGATGTGGTGTATTTAGATTTCAGTAAAGCCTTTGACACAGTTCCGCAGAGGCGACTTATAAACAAACTGAGCACCCTAGGGATGGACCCTAAAGTTACTGCTTGGGTTAGAAATTGGTTGAGTGGAAGGCGACAAAGGGTACAGGTAAATGGAGCTCACCAGTCACTGGAGATTACCAGTGGTATACTGCAGGGATCTGCCCTTGGTCCAATTCTTTTTAACATGTTTGTTAGTGATATTGTGGAAGGGCTGTCGGGTAAGGTTTGCCTTTTTGTAGATGATACCAAAATCTGACAGGAAGGTGTAGATAACATGAGAAGGGATCTAGCTAAACTTGAAGAATGTTCTAGAATTTGGCAGCTGAGATTTAATGTTAAAAAATGCAGGTAATGCATTTGGGCTACAGTAATCCAAAGGAGCGATACAGTATAGGGGGTGAAGTACTTCTGTTCACAAAAGAAGAGTGGGACTTAGGCGTGATTGTGTCTGATGATCTTAAAGTGGCCAAATGGATAGAAAAGGTGATGGCAAAAGCTAGAATGATGCTTGGGTTCATAGGGAGGAATGGCTAGCAGAAAAAAGGAGGTGATAATGCCTCTGTATAAGTCTTTGGTGCTATCTCATTTGGAGTATTGTGTGCAATTCTGGAGGCCACATCTTCAAAAGGATATAAAGAAGATGGAGTCAGTGCAGATGGTGGCTACTAAAATGGTTAGTGGTCTTCGTTATAAAGCATATGAGGACAGACTTAAGGATCTTAATATATATACTTTAGAGGAAAGGCGGGATAGAGGTGATATGACTGAGACCTTTAAATACCTCCATGGCATAAATGCACAGGAGGAGAGCCTCTTTTGATTGAAAGCAAGCTCTGCTACGAGGGGACATAGGATGAGGGTGAAAGGGAATATAATCAGGAATGAATTCGGTAAAATGGCCAAGTACCTCAAGGAGGAGTTGGCAGGGTTGGAGGGGATAAGGGAAGTAGAATTGCAATGGGCTAAACTAAAGGTGGCAATAAAAGGGGCAACAGATAAATATGTAAGGAAAGTAAATAAAAACAAGAGGAGAAGCAAACCTATTTGGTTCTCTAAAGAGGTGGCTGCTCAAATAAAAGAAAAAAGCACAGCTTTCACAAAATTCAAAAGCTTGCAAACTGAGGAACACAGAAAGGAATATAGGATCAAAGTAAAAGAGATAAAAATAGAAATAAGGAAAGCAAAATCAAAGGCAGAGGAAAAGATGGCTAAAGATGTGAAGTGTGGCGACAAAACTTTCTTCAGGTATATTCGGGAGAGGAGGAAAATCAGAGGTGGAATTGCAGGACTCAGAAGTGGTGGGAACGGATTTGTGGAACGTGACATTAAAAAAGTGAAATTGCTAAACAAATACTTCTGCTCTGTTTTTACTCAAGAAAATCCTGCAGAAGGACCACCTGTGACTCTCAGATATAAAAATGGGAATGAATTAGATACCAGGCCATTCACAGAAGACAATGTGTTAGAACAACTTGCAAAACTGAAAGTGCACAAGACCATGGGACCAGATGGGATACATCCCAGGATACTGAAAGAGCTCAAAGAGGTTCTTTCAGGGCCATTAAATGATGTTTTTAACAGATCCTTGGAAACAGGAGAAGTTCCTCAGGACTGGAGAAGGGCTGATGTGGTACCTTTTCACAAAGTGGTGACAGGGAAGAAGTGACAAACTACAGGCAAGTGAGCCTTACTTTGGTGGCGGGAAAAGTAATGGAGGCGTTCCTGAAAGAGTGAATAGTGGACTTTCTCAAAACCAATAGGTTGCATGATCCGAGGCAACATGGTTTTAGCAAAGGACGATCTTGCCAAACAAACCTGATTGAGTTCTTTGACTGGGTGACTAGAGAACTAATCAGGGGCATGTGATGGATGTCATCTACCTGGATTTCAGCAAAGCATTTGATACTGTTCCTCATAGGAGGCTTATCAATAAACTCAATAATTTGGGGATGGGTCCAAAGGTGGTGAACTGGATCAGAAATTGGTTGACTGACAACGTCATAAGGTGATGGTAAATGGAGCTCACTCAGATGAAAGGAGGGTGATTAGTGCAGTGCCCCAGGGTTCGGTCATGGGACCGGCACTGTTCAATGTATTTATGAGTGATATTGCTGAAAGACTGAATGGAAAAGTCTATCTTCTTGCAGATGACATGAAAATTTGCAACAGAGTGGACTCCCCTGAGTGAGTGGATAACATGAGGAAAGATCTACAAAAGCTGGAAGAATGGTCTAATGCTTGGCAGTTAAGATTTAATGTGAAGTGCAATGTCATGCACTTAGGAAGCAAAAGTCCAAGGGAAATGCAAGTGATAGGGGGTGAGAGGTTGGTGTACAGAGACCAGGAGAAGGACCTTGGCGTGATTATTTCTGAAGATCTCAAGGTGGCAAAACAGAGTGACAAGGCAGTGGCAAAAGCCAGGAGGATGTTGGGTTGCATACGAAGAGGAATTACCAGCAGAAAGAAAGAGGTACTAATGCCACTGTATAAGTCACTGGTGAGGCCTCACTTGGAATACTGTGTTCAGTTTTGGAGACCATATCTTGCAAAGGATATAAAAAGACTGGAAACTGTTCAGAAGAAGGCAACGAAAATGATTTGGAGCCTGTGTCAGAAGGCTTCAACCCCCGCCACCACCAGCAGCTCTCCCCTTCCCGGGGATCGAGCCACCAGCAGCGGGAGGGGCCTCCTCTTCACCGTAGCCCAATCGGGGCTCAGCAGAGCGGATTTAAACTTCGCGCCATCGGGCGCCGACCCTCTTCAACCCCCGCCACCACCAGCAGCTCTCCCCTTCCCGGGGACCGAGCCACCAGCAGCGGGAGGGGCCTCCTCTTCACCGTAGCCCAATCGGGGCTCAGCAGAGCAGATTTAAACTTCGCGCCATCGGGCGCCGACCCTCTTCAACCCCCGCCACCACCAGCAGCTCTCCCCTTCCCGGGGATCGAGCCACCAGCAGCGGGAGGGGCCTCCTCTTCACCGTAGCCCAATCGGGGCTCAGCAGAGCAGATTTAAACTTCGCGCCATCGGGCGCCGACCCTCTTCAACCCCCGCCACCACCAGCAGCTCTCCTCTTCCCGGGGATCGAGCCACCAGCAGCGGGAGGGACCTCCTCTTCACCGTAGCCCAATCGGGGCTCAGCAGAGCGGATTTAAACTTCGCGCCATCGGGCGCGCCCGCGCCTGAGGGCCTCGCCAGAGGGCCCTTTGGCGTGGCCCTTAGGAGTGGACCATGAGGTAGGCCGAAGCCTCGCACCACATAACAGTCTGTTATAATCTTCTGAGCTCACACGGGAAAGATATGTCATCTATATTCTGAGGCCTTGTCTACTGCAGACCTTCCTACTGCTCCATCTTAATTTATATTTTTGTATAATATCTCCTCTTCCCTACTGTACCTCATTACTATATTGTGCTCCACTACTATATTGTGCCTCATTGATACTAGTACTGTCACATTGTGCTCCACTACTATATTTATTTATTTTATTTATTTATTTATTTATTTAACATTTCTTTTATACCGCGCTATTACAATCAGTGCGGTGTACATTGAACAAGAACATACTACAATGCATACAAGTAACATTGAGTTTACAATGAACAGGGAAATTCAACAAGGGACAACCGGGAGAACTATGTACAGGTTAACTTGTGCCTCATTGATACTAGTACTGTCACATTGTGCCTCATTGATACTAGTTCTGTCACATTGTGCCTCATTACTACTTGCTACCCTCAAAATGGCCCTCCAATTCGCCTCCCTCTTTAGCCTTTACCTCCTCACTCACTGGCTTGGAACCACCCAGGCCCTCTACACGTCCCACAGCAACATTCCTGTCCTGAATAGCCATGGAAAAAGATGGTATGATCCCCCATACTCCCGCCCAAGAAGTGACGCCTACACGCGCCGCTCCCACCTTATCCATGTAGCACTCCAGTTATCCAATACACCCAGCCAGCAAAAACCTCTGAGCTGCCGACCACTGAAATGTGCCATCATTAATGCGCGCTCTATTCGCAAAAAATGGCCTGTTGTACTAGACACAATCTCACTTTACGACCTAGAAATACTTATGATCACGGAAACCTGGTTATCATCGGAGGACAACGTTATCCTCAATCAACTCTTACCCCCCAATTTCTCCATACACACGAGACATAGAGAAAACAAAAAAGGAGGTGGGGTGCTTATAATCACCAAAGCAGACCTTGACTTCCATATAACAGACTCCTCTAGCACAAGCAGTCTAGACATCCTCTCTATTGCAAACCAGCATTGCTCTCTCAACCTGTTATACAGAACGCCGTCGGCTTGTCCAGATGACCTCCCAACCATTATTGACCTTGCGGCCAACACCCTCAGTCCCAATAAACCAAATTGGATAATGGGTGATTTCAATCTCCCATCGTTACCCCAAAACCACGCAAATGCCTTCCTTGGTGCCATGGAAGAACTCGCACTCAAACAAATCATCAATGAACCCACACATATAAAGGGGAATGTGCTTGATATGGTATTTGCTCCTCAGCCAATCATCGAGCAAATCCGTAATCTACCAATATCAGTGATTGATGTACCTTGGTCAGACCACAAATTGATTATTATCCAGATACCCACCAACAATGAGCAGCTGCACAGAAGCCAAAATCAGAACAACACATCACGAGCATCCACAAGAAGCTTTCGCCCATTTAACAGGGAACACATTCTATCTGAGACCCAATCCCTCCTCAACAAAACCACGCCTGACCTTGAAGAACTGATATCATCCTGGAACTCCAACTTAAATGCCATCGCACAGCGCCCGGACGCCAACAACACAGCAAGGATGAAGAGAAGCTCTGCCCCGTGGTTCTCTCCTGAGCTGCGATCTTCTCTTACTCAACTACGTAGACTTGAGCGCCGATGGCGCTGATCGCTCTCTATTGAAGATCAGACCGCCTACCAAACTCACCTCTCAATTCATCGTGAAGCAATCACAACCAAAATGAAACAATATCACACCGACACCCTAAAGAGATCATTGAATAAACCATGTGACCTCTTCAACTTGGTCAAATCCCTCTCGAAAGAACCATCTCCCGATCAGCACAGTGTGATTCACCCACAAGAATACGCTGACTACCTACAATCCAAGATCATTCAAACTAAAAAGGATTCAGCAGTACAGTTTCAGGAACCAACAGGCCTAACCCTACTTGACAAGTTTTCTACACCTTCCACTAAATGCATTGAAGATACCATAGCATCCCTCAACACCTCCACTGCACAGACTGACCCATGCCCAGCCTTCTGGATCAAGGAACTACGTGGTGTGTTCAGTCCATTCATCGCAAACCTAATGAACCTCTCCTTCACAACAGGATACTTCCCCGCAACACTCAAGCAGACATCCATTAGGCCACTATTGAAAAACCCCAAGCTTGACCCGCAAAAGGCCGATTCTTATAGGCCAATAGCCAGTATTCCCCTCCTAGCCAAGATAACTGAGAAAGAGGTACAACGGCAAATTCAAAATCACATAGACTCCGCGGCTCCCCTAGATCACTGCCAACATGGGTTTAGAGAATATCATGGAGTCGAGACCCTACTTACCAGCCTATTCAACGTTATAATCACAGGCATAGACAACATCCATCAAGGTTTTGTGCTCATCTTCTTAGACATTGCCGCTGCGTTCGACTAGGTGAGTCACGAAATTCTCATGGGAAGGTTGAAAGAGAAGGGCATCTGCAACACTGCGCTAGGGTGGTGTAAATCCTATCTGGAAGCAAGATGGCAATACGTGAAGTCTGGATCAGAGGAATCAAAACACTTCCATCAAAAACAAGGTGTACCTCAAGGCTCCTCCTTGTCCTCCCTACTATTCAATATTTACATGCAGCCCATCTGCAACATCATAAGATCATTTAACGTGAGCTGTTTGATATATGCAGATGACATTCTTTTATACATGCCGTTCTCCACAGCCCAAATGGACCTAGCACCACTAATAGACTGTTTCAATGCTGTCTCAGCGTGGCTTCAATCACAGAATCTACGCATTCAACATAAAAAGACGGAGGTTCTTTTCATCTCCAGAGACCCCAACTTTACTCCTCCATCCCATGTCAGTGTTAAGGAAGCGGACTTACTAACCAAAGAAACAATAAGATACCTTGGAGTTACGTTGAACCAACGCCTGGATATGAAACACCACATAAACAACATTGTCAAAGCTGTATACTTCAAAATCCGCACACTCAGGCATCTGCGCTCCCTGCTGGACCCAGATGACTTCCGGACCATATACCAAGCGCTAATCCTGCCTCACTTCGACTTTGCAAACGCCATCTTACAAGGGCTCCCTCAATCCACACTGGCCCCATTACAGCTGGCCATGAATGCTGCAGCAAGGGTCCTACACGGAGCCGCCAGAAGTGACCACGTGACCCCCATTCTCAAACAACTTCACTGGTTACCTATCCATGGGAGAATCATCTTTAAAACCCTACTCCTAGCATTCAAGGCAATCAAAGGTATTTCATCCCCTTCACTCACAGATCTTATTCACATGGTGCCCCCCAACAGATCCAGAAGAGCAATAGCCATAAACCTACTAGTAACACCAAAGGCATCGTCAAAGTGCAACATATCAACCACAAACAGGGCGTTCAGTTACTATGTACCTAAATGCTGGAATGCTCTACCCCCTGACATTAGGGCTATTGCCGACCTATCGCAGTTCAGGAAGGCACTCAAATACCATCTTTTCCTCCAATGCTACTCAACCACCAATGGCACCTAGACATCCCCTCTGAAGAGATGACCCACTTTAGAAACAACCCTCACTTTCATTATGATATTTTTACTCATTGCCATGTAAATATCTCATGAATATAATTGACCCCTGTTATCCAAGTTACTCTTTACCATGTAAATATCTCATGTATATAGTGACCCCTGTTATCCAAGTTTGGACCCCTGTTCGATGTAAAACCAAACAGCTTGTTGTTATGGTCGTTGTGTTATAATGTAAACCGCGCTGATGCCAAATAGCGCGGTATATAAGAAATAGTAATAAATAAATAAAATAAATAAGAGACTTGAAGACTTAAATATGTACACTTTGGAGGAGAGGAGGGACGGGGAGATATGATTCAGACCTTTAAATACTTCAAGAGTATTAATGAAGAAACAAACCTCTTCCAAAGACAGGGAAGCTGTAAAACTAGAGGGCATAACATGAAGCTGCAAAGGGGTAAATTGAAAGGCAATGTCAGGAAATACTTTTTCACTGAAAGGGTGGTGTATGCTTGGAATGCCCTCCCGATGGAAGTGGTGGAGGCAAATACAGTGACAGAATTCAAAATGTCACGGGACAGACACAGTGGATCCCTTTATAGCAAGAGCATAAAATCAAAGTAAACTTAACTATCTAATTTCTGAACAAACAGGGGTGCCCTACACGGAGTGGTGGGTTCACTCCTAAACAAAGACATGGGGAGGGGTGACCTGCACAGAGCGGCAGGTGCACCTACTCTTGCCGCCTTGCTGGGCAGACTAGATGGACCATACTGGTCTTTATCTGCCGTCATTTACTATGTTACTATGTAATATATGGAAATATTTCTTTACAGAAAGAGTGGTAGATTCATGGAATAGTCTCCCAGTGGAGGTGGTAGAGATGAGGACAGAATCTGAATTCAAAAAAGCATGGGACAAACACAGAGGATCTCTAAAGGAAAAAAGGGACTGTTGTAGTGGTTGATACGGAAGGGCAGACTAGATGGGCCATGTGTTTTTTTTTTCTGCTGTCATGTTTCTATGTTTCTATGCATCATAGAAAAAAAATTAAAAATATTTTCTCTGTAAGCTAGAAGTTTACCTGCGGTAACTTACCTGAGGTAACTTACCTGAGGTGACTTAACTGAGGTAACAGCCACCTGTGACATTCATAACATCAAGGTAAAACAGAGTAACAGCCCATGGAGCCCCTGGTTTCCATAGTGGTTAGAGTAATGGGTCAGCCAAAGTTCAAATCCCACTGCTGCTTACTGTTAACATTCTGCTGAGTATTAGGGTTGATGGAGCTCTTTCTACTCTACACCATCTAGATCAGGGGTCTCAAACTCAAATTGCTTTGAGGGCCAAATGAGGACTTGTAAAGTAACCCGGGGGCCGCATAAGACATGGGGCCTCATTTGCATAAGGGGCCTCGTTTGCATAAATATTTGCATAATGTTGCATAATGAGTATATGGATAAAGAAAGACTAAACAATTTCTATATTACTATAATCCAGTGCCAACCGCCAGGCACATTAGGAACTACTACAAACACTGCCCATTTAGAATCCATTGAAAACGATACACCAAGTATATGCTCAAACTATAACCTCTGGAAAAAATGAAACAGAGTGTCCGGCACCAAGGTCTCAGTATAAAACTTCGCAGCAAGTTGTTAGATTTTGAAAACTCATAATCAGACTTTTAGCTGCCCTTAAACAGTGCCGTATTCATTGTTTCATGATCAGTTAATGCTCAAATGAATTATTTTTTCATACTTTTCTTCTTTTCTTATAAAAATATAGTCTTCAAAATACAAAATACAAAACATGTACAAAAAGTTGCTCACATAACACTCGAAAATGTTGTAACTGAGTGCAACAGACTTTAATGCGCTCAATCAATGAAACACTTATCTTCTTTGAAGACTACTCGCGCACTGGATGAGCAGTATAGGCACTTTGAACTCTCTCCTTAGGCAGCTATAACACGAGTGCTGAGCGACTGTAACTTAAGTCCCAACGCTGTTACTCTAAGGCGCCCAAGCGTTTCGCTATACAAGGTTCTTCAGGGGAATGCACATCTTCCAAACTGACCTAGAAAATATGGAAAACATCACAAAACTGTTTCATATTCCATGACGTTGCAAAGCACAAATTGTCGGGGGAACGTGATTTCATCATAATGTCATTAAAAAAAATGTTAGTTACCTTACGAGCCTATGCTGGCTCTGAAAGAAACAAGGGGGGAACCCTTCTCACCCCTCCTCGTCAACTGCCAAGGAGCGCCGCGCATGCGGCTTAGAATAATGTACAGGGTTTTTAAACACTCCAGTTAGCTCCACCCCCTCAAGGGAGGTCCCAGTCAGATCTTGAAACCAAAAGGAATGCCACTGATCAAAACACTTTACATACAGAGAGACCAGTCAATGGATACATTTAGGCCATGCAGCTTGACCGTGTTCAACTTAAAAATCCAACGCTGTTCTGCCAGAATCAGAAGCTGTTCCCTCGATCTGCCTCCTCTGCTAGTCAGAATTTGATCTATAGCAAAACAGCCTAAATGTTCAAAGCGGTGATCTTCTGTAAGGCAATGCTGCACTAGAGGCGCTTCCAACACCCTGTGGTTCAGTCTACTGCGATGTTCCGCTAGACGTAACCGCAATGGTCTAATGGTTTTACCAATATACATCAGCCCGCAAGGGCAACGGATCCCATAAACAACATACGATGACTGGCATGTAGTGGTGCTCCTCAAACGATAATGCACTCCTTGATATTCAAAATCCTCCACTTCCAAAGTCACTGCACACAGGCTACAAGAACCACAGCGTCTATGACCTGAAGTAAGAACACTCGCACCATCGTCGTCCAAAGGGCGAATTCTTGAGGGGCTCAGCTGCTCCTTAAAGTTTTGTCCCCTGCTCCACACGCAGCGAATCTTCTTATCTGTCAACCCCGGGATCGTGCTCAAAATGTTGCTATGGGTTTTTAATATTTTCTGAACCGATCTACTCAAAGGAGAAAAACGGGTGGTGAAATTAATCCTCTCTTTATCCAAACTTGTCCGAGTACATTGTGCTTGACCCGAAGAAGATAATAAAAGCCAGCGATCATTATATAAGGCTCTAGTATAAGCTCGTCGTACCACTGGCTCCGGATAACCCCTTGATAGAAAATTTTCCACGAGTTGCTTGGATTTCCGTCGATAATCAGACACTTCCGAACAGTTTCTACGATACCGGAGAAACTGGGAAAAAGGTAACCCCTCCTTCAACATTCGTGGATGGGCGCTAGTAAAATATAAGAAGGTATTACGGTCAGTAGGTTTCTGAAAAACAGAAGTCATCCAGGTCCTCTCGCCCCGCGTAATTTCCACATCCAAAAAATGAATTGTGTCCTTATGATAGGTTATCGTGAACTTGATATGGGGATCCCGAGTGTTAAGCCAGTGAAAAAAGGACAAAAGTTCCTCTTCCGTTCCCCGCCATATCACAAAAATGTCGTCTATAAAGCGCCTCCAAACCACTATATTACTTCCATACGTGGACTGTTCCAGCCAGTGCTGCTCAAATGTCGCCTTATATAGATTTGCGATAGAGGGGGCGCATGTAGCGCCCATAGCAACGCCTGCTATCTGCTGGTAAATCACTTCCTGAAATTGAAAAACATTGTGAAAAATAACCAGCTCAGACAATTTCAACAACATACAGATGGTTGCTTCTGACAAATCACCCCGATTGCGCAAAAATCGTTCCACTACAGTGAGTGCTGCCATTTGAGGGATACTGGTATACAGCGAGGTGACGTCCAACGTTACTAAGATGGTATCAGTATTCTCTGCCCACATGGCAAATTCTGACAAAATATTTAAAAAATGTGTTGTGTCTTTCAAAAATGATGGAATCTGAACCAAAAGCGGACGTAAAAAGGAATCTATATATGTGGACACTGGCTCCAAGGGGGTTCCCTTTGTTGATACGATGGGTCGCCCTAGGGGGGGTAGATAAGCTCTTGTGAATCTTTGGTACCGTGTAAAACTGTGCTAGGGAACTAGAGTCACTATTTAAATAGCGATATTCTTTCCTACCCATTAAGTGATGTTGTAGAGCCTCTAGCGTAATTTCTTTAATTTCCCCGCGCAGCTGAGGCGTAGGATCAATCTCCAAAACTTTATATGTATTTTCATCTTGTAACTGTTGTAGCGCCTCCGTAATATAATATTGCCTATCAAGGACCACTATCGCCCCTCCCTTGTCAGCCCTCCTGATTATGAGGACTTTTCGGTCTCTTAACTGACGCAAAACCGAATCCTCAGAGGGAGTTAACGTTGAGAAACTGCGCCTTGCAGTAGATTCCAAACGCTGAACATCTGCCAATACCAGATCTTGGAACACCTGTAAAGCTGGTGGAACTGGGCCTGGAGGAACCCATGTAGATCTATAAGGTAAGGGAACCCGTGGAATCTGTAAAGATGACTCCGATGAAACTGCTACCGATGGACTATCGTCTGGTTGTGCAAAAAATGTTTTTAATTGTAACTGTCGCACTAACTTCAAAAAATCAATGCGAAATTGAAAAGGATCATGAGACAACTTGGGCACATACGATAAGCCTTTCATTAACAATCGAATAGAGCGACTTTTTGCACATGTTTTGTATTTTGTATTTTGAAGACTATATTTTTATAAGAAAAGAAGAAAAGTATGAAAAAATAATTCATTTGAGCATTAACTGATCATGAAACAATGAATACGGCACTGTTTAATGGTCATTGATGTGAACAGCAGCTAAAAGTCTGATTATGAGTTTTCAAAATCTAACAACTTGCTGTGAAGTTTTATACTGAGACCTTGGTGCCGGACACTCTGTTTCATTTTTTCCAGAGGTTATAGTTTGAGCATATACTTGGTGTATCGTTTTCAGTGGAAATAGGCTCAACAGAGATTGCCCACGTTTAGTAGTTTGTACATTTAGAATCCATAGCAAACCCCCCGTATCATAACAGCACTACCAGGACTCACAAAGCACCAGACCCTACCTATCAAAAGGCAACACTGCAAATATTAAATCAATACATTTCAGAGAACAACAATACATGACCTACTGGGAAAAGAGAACAAGTATCAATGTCAAATAGGAATTACATAAACAGAATATCTCAGCTCAGTTACACATGCAGAACATACACCATCACCAAACAAGGAATCACAATTTAGAAACAGGAAGACAATAATTAAATTGGGAACCCCAAAAGCCAAACTTGGAATGTACAACAACACTGTAGAAATAAAACTATAAATTAATTTCTTGTACTAAACAAAGCACAGACATTAATGATGCACATTTCCCAGAGCTGACATATTCCAGTTAATAAATTCAAAATAAAGAGATATTTTCCTACCTTTTGTGCATTTTTTTCAGTTGCAATTGTTCCAGCCACTTTCTTATGGTTTCTTCGTGTCTTCTGCTAACTCTCCATTGTCTGCTGTCCATTTGTCCTTTCTTCTCTCTTCTAGTTTTTTTTTTTCATTCTCTCTCTACATCTGCTTTAACATACTAATCTTTCTCCTTTTGCTCTTTCCTCATTCCTATTTTATCCACTCAAATATTACCCCTCCATCCTCAATCTCCACTTACTCTCCCAAAACCTGGCCAATTGTAGATTTGTCTTCCCTCCCGCACAAAATATTTTTTCCCTCTCCATTTCACTTTCCCAGCTCCATCCCCCCCAGTGGCATTACCAGTCCTAACCCCCCCCCCCCATCAACCCACAGCACATTACCAATCCTAAACCCCCCCCCAGTGGCATTACTAGTCCTAATCCCCCCCCCATCAGCCCACAGCACATTACCAGTCCTAAACCCCCCCAGTGGCATTACTAGTCCTAACCCCCCCCCATCAGCCCACAGCACATTACCAGTCCTATACCCCCCAGTGACATTACTAGTCCTACCCCCCCCCCCATCAGCCCACAGCACGTTACCAGTCCTAAACCCCCCCAGTGGCATTACTAGTCCTAACCCCCCCATCAGCCCACAGCACATTACCAGTCCTAAACCCCCCCCCGGGCATTACTAGTGCTAACCACCCCTCAGCCCACAGCACATTACCAGTCCTAAACCCCCCCCAGTGGCATTACTAGTCCTAACCCCCCCATCAGCCCTCAGCACATTACCAGTCCTAACCCCCCCCAGTGGCATTACTAGTCCTACCCCCCCCCCCATCAGCCCACAGCACGTTACCAGTCCTAAACCCCCCCAGTGGCATTACTAGTCCTAACCCCCCCATCAGCCCACAGCACATTACCAGTCCTAAACCCCCCCCAGTGGCATTACTAGTCCTAACCCCCCCCCAGCCCCCAGCACTTTACCAGTCCTAAACCCCCCCCAGTGGCATTACTAGTACTACCCCCCCCCCATCAGCCGCAGCAAAATCAAATGTCCCGTGGGACCCCCCCTGCCCGGCAGAGCCAGCCCTCCCTCCCTCCCTCCCCCCCTGCCTGCCTGCCTGCCTGCTTGCTTGCTTGCTTCCCTCCCTCAGTCCTTCTCTGCTTCAGCTTAGAACCGCGAAGGGAGAGTTCTTCCCTCGCGACTCTGCTAAGCCCGCTGAGGCTTATGGGAAATTTCCCATCTGCCCCGGCGAGCTTAACAGAGTCGCGAGGGAGAGGGACTGAGGGAGGCAGGGCTGGCTAACATCAGGGAATTCCGGGGGCTGCCTCCATACCTGCCCGCGCTGTGCACAAAATGGATCCTCGAGGGCGTGTGGTGCCTCGTGGCATTCGGCTGGCTGCCCCCCCCCCCTCCTCCTTCCTGTCTCTCATTGGTTGAGGGCAGGCTCGTGACTCGGAAGAAGACTGAGAGTATTTTTTAACCCCACGCGGCCGCACCAGGCAATCAGGTGAGAAAAGTGAAATGGCATCGCGGGCGGCACAAAATGCTCTCGCGGGCCGCGTGTTTGAGACCCCTGATCTAGGTGTTTTCCAGCCAAAAGAAGCACTTTTCAGATGCTTGGAGCAGGTCTAAACTTAGATATGACGCTGGACGTCCGTGACGTTTCTGAGATTAGGCAGAGAAGTCCAGGTTCCTGGGAACGTCCTAGCCATGCCTCCACCATGCCCCTTTTCTACCTGCAGTGATTCAGATCTTTAACCTAGCCTGCTGCCCTTCCCCCTCACTACTTCCTTTGCCTCCCCCTTCCTTTCCCTCCTTCTCCACTTTTCTTTACCCCTGTTTTGTTTGTTATTATTTTTATGCAATATTTTAATGAAGTTTCTTTCTGCTCTTTGCTAGTTTGATTTTTTGTAAACTGATCTGATGGGCTATGTATGAAATTTTAATAAACCATAACCATTTTACAAATTCCTTAACCATCCCTGAAGCTCTTTTTAAAATTGGTATTGCATTGGTCACTCTCCAAACCTCTGGTCTCATGGCTATTTTGAAAAATAGGTTACAGATAATTAACAACAGGTTAGCAATTTCATGTTTCTTCTCTTTCAGGACTCTGGCATGAATGCCCTCTAGTTCTGACAATTGTTTGCTCTTGAATTTGTCACTTTAATCTATTACATCTTCCAGACACACAGTGATGTGCTTTAGATGCTCCAAATCATCACCATCAAAGAAGACTTCCAGCATCCTCCTCAATAAAGACTAAATCATTTTGTTTTTCTCCTATTACCTTATTCCCCCTGAGTACTCTTTCTACCTTTTTTTGTCCAGTGATTCAACCTACTCCTTCACAGGCTCTTTGCTTTGGATCTACTTGACAAAGCTTTTAGTATTACTTCTTGCCTCTATAGTAAGCTTTTTTGCAAAGTCTCTCTTGACCTTCCCTATTATTTTTTTAGATTTAACTTGCCACTGCTTGTGCTCATCCCTGTTTTTCTTCATTTAGGACTGCTTTCCATTTTCTGAAAGAAGCCCTTTTGATTTTTAATGCCTCTACTACTGGCCATTGTATGGCCTTCTTTTGGACTTTTTTGATGCATATATTTTATCTGGACTTCCAAAATGGTCTTTTTAAATAATACCTATGCCTCATGCAAACCTCTGACCCTGACAATTGCTCCTTTCAGGTTTTTTTTCTAATTTCATCAATTAATCATAGTTTTTCTTTTTAAAATTAAGGGGCATGTTTACTAAAGGTTTTAACGGCTTTTTATACTGCTTTATCATTTCAATCAAAGCGGTTTACATTGTCACTTAAACTTGGTAAATGTACATTAAACAGGGACATTGATAACTTGGATTTTTCTGAGCAATGGAGGGTTAAGTGACTTGCCCAAGGCCTCAAGGAGTGCTAGTGGGAATTGAACCCTGGCCTCTTGATTTCCAAGCCAGTGCTCTAACCATGTGTGGAGTGTAGGAGTAGCCTAGTGGTTAGAGCACTGTGTTAAAAAAAATGAATGAGTGTTAATACACATGGCGCCCGATTTCGAGAGGGGCATGTCCGGGCTGTCCAGACGTCCTCGTGCAGGATAGGGCCATTAGGACCCGATTCTGTACCGCAGATCACCGGAACAAAATATTCCCGCGACATGCAGAATTGGGCCCAAGGATGGCCCGGCATGCCCCTGCCTGCCTGTGGGGATGTCCTCCCCGCAGGTTTCCCTGGCTGCCATTGCTTGGCCTCTCTTCCCCTACCGCCCAACCTACAGCTGGCCAGCTGGGGCCTGGATTGGGCGGTGAGGACCCCCCGCACCCATCCCTGGCCCCGGGGGGGAATCCCTGAGCCTAGTCACCAGGACATACAGGGCCGTGATCTGAATTGGCCCTGTAAATCCTGCCGGGCTGGCTCACCCCTGCTTTGCCCTGACCCTGCCCCCTCCCGCCCTCTGCCGGCTCTCCCCATCTTACTGCTCAGGACGTGTGGGTAGAGCAGGAGGGGGTATAGGGTCCAAACAACTTGCAGGGCTGAACGTCCCACTGGGACATGCAGCCCCGCAACCCGCGTCTCTGAGTAAAAACTACTGCTAACCAGATAACCTCTTGAACTGCCTTTTCCCTGGCCACAGACTGCCCTGGCACTATGCACATAGTGCCAAGATGGCCATAGGAAATATTTAACGGCATTATACAGATACTACCAGTGAATATCGCACCGACCAGAACTTACAGGTAGCAGGTTCTGCTAACCAGATTAATGCTTTTAATATTGTCCCGATAACTTTTAAACTCCTAAATAAAGAAACATTTTTAGTTTACTAAAGTGAAGCAAGATTTTGTACTTACTGAAACTTATCTGCAAAACGTAAGGTGCAATGGAACCTGCAGGCAGGGCTGGCCCTAGAGCAGATGCAAGTTATTGGGCAAACTTTCAACTGCCACCTCTCTGAGAACATCACACTTCCAATAATCCTGCAACAATGCAAAATTGGATATTATGGTGGTTATTTTAGAAGTCCTATTTATGCTTTGGACATCTGAAAATGGGCATAAAGATGTTCAAAGCCTGGCAATGCCTCCAGAAGCATTTTAGGAGCCGGGTCTATGGATGTCCCCGGCTGAGGCTGTCTGTCAGAATGGGGGGGGGGGAGGGGTGGAGGCGTGGCTGGGGTATTCCCAGGATCCTGGATACCTCTGCCTGATCTCAGAAACATCCTGAACGTTCGGAGTTGCATCTAAGGTTATACAACTCTTCCAAAACCAAACCTGAAGATAAATCCACCTCAGAACAATTCAAGCGCTTCCATCCTTTTAACAGAGAAGATATTTTAAAGAGGACACAGAACCTACTTGACCCACCTGAACAAAGCCTCGATGACATGGTCGCCTCTTGGAACTCAAACCTAGATGCCGTAATCCACGTACCTACTACAAACAAAGCACCACATAAGAAAAAGAATGCTCCGTGGTACTCCCAAGAGCTACGTAAATCGCTCCTTCAACTCAGATGACTAGAGAGGCACTGGCGACAATCAAGAACAACTGAGAGCCACGAGGCATTCACAGCACAATTAGGAAAACATCGTTTATCCGTGGCATCAAGTATGAAACAATATCATGCAAACAGACTGAACAAACCCCACGAGCTCTTCCAAATTGTAAAATCCCTAGCAAAGGAACCATCTCAGGGGAACCTGACCCACCCAGACCCCCAGGAATATGCCTACTACTTGCGTAACAAAAGTAACCAGCTTGTTCAACCTGCTAAGCCCCTCATCCCAGCTAGCCCACCCTTCCCCGTCCCTCAACCCCCACTTGATCATTTCTCAAGTGAGACTCAACACACATCACATCCTTCTCTACCCCAACTGACAGAGTCATTCAAGACACTATATTAAATATAAACACCACTACAGCACCCTCTGATCCGTGTCCAGCTTCCTGGATAAAATCCCTGCGTGCTGAGCTCAGTCCATTCTTATCCAAGCTTATAGATGTATCTTTCTCTACTGGAACATTCCCTCGAAGCCTGAAACAGACTGCCATCAGACCTCTCCTAAAAAGCAGTAAGTTGGACCCCTCTATGATGGAATCCAACAGGCCTATCTCCAGCATACCTCTCCTATCGAAAATCATTGAAAAGATTACTCAACGTCAATTACAAGATCACATAGATACCAACACACCCCTGCATCCCTGCCAGCATGGATTTCGTGAAGCTCATGGTGTCGAAACACTAATGACAGCCCTATTCAACACTCTATCCATAGGTCTGGATAACATCAGACAAGGTTTTGCACTAATCTTCATGGACATTGCCGCTGCCTTCTACACCGTAGACCATGAAGTTCTCCTTCGACGCCTCAGAGAGAAGGGAGTTCAAGGTTCAGCTCTATCATGGTGCGCGTTATACCTCACGGACCGTTGGCAACATGTCCGTTCTGGCCCTTCCACCTCTGACCCCTTCCCCCAAACAAAAGGTGTTCCACAAGGCTCCTCCTTATCCGCCTTGCTGTTCAATATCTACATGCAACCCATCTGTGACCTTATCCACTCATTTAACATCAACTGCCTGGTCTATGCTGACGACATCCTGATGTACATGCCAATCTCGACAGAACATCTTGACCTCTCCCCTCTAATCAAGTGCTTCGACGCAGTCACAGACTGGATAAACGCACAAAGGCTTAAGCTAAACTTCAAAAAGACAGAAGCCCTCTTCGTCACCAGGAATCCGGCATTTATTCCACCCCTGTCCATCAAGGTTCGCGACGCAGAGCTCATATGCAAGACTACAGTAAGATACCTGGGAGTTACGCTTGATCAGCAGCTCAATATGAAGGCTCATATCAACAACATAACAAAATCGGTCTATCATAAAATCCAGACCCTCCGCCATCTTCGTCAGCTGTTAGAGCCTGAAGACTTTCGAACTGTCTTTCAGGCCCTAATAATGCCTCACCTTGACTACGCCAATGCGATATTGCATGGCCTACCAAAGAGCACGACCAACCCCTTACAACTTGCAATGAATTCAGCTGCAAGAATCCTTCATGGAGCCTCCAGAAGATCCCACATTACTCCAATACTAAAACAGTTGCATTGGCTGCCCATACAAGCCAGGATCTCTTTCAAGATCCTAACTATGACTCATAAAGCCATCAAGAAATACCCGGCTACTGCCATTACTGACCTAATATCAATCACACCTCCTAACCGAGTAAGGAGATTGAATGCCTCAAATACCCTCATTCTACCTAAGGCAAGCACGAAGTGTTCCCAAGTCACTAGATCTAGAGCCTTTGCCTTCTTTGCACCATCCTGCTGGAACGCTCTACCAGCGACTTTTAGAACCATCAGTGATCTCTCCCAATTCAAGAAGGCACTGAAACATCACCTTTTTCTCCTTCACTATGATGTTTCAGTCTCCCCCTCACACCCACCTACTTTCACACCTCAAGGCAGCACCTCAAGCCCATGCATCTCACATTCTTAGACCGAACACTCGCAATCACACTTTTACCCTCCACCCACCATGAGAAGCTTATGCAGTTTCATATAACCCAATATATAGCTGCATAAAGTGGCTTGTATATATTTATCATGTTTTCCCTGTTAAGGAACCTGTTTAATGTATACCCAAGTTATTATACCTGTTCACTGTAAGCACAAATCATTAAATGAGATGTGTAGTTTAATGTTCATTGTAAACTGCACTGGTGTCAAATAGCGCGGTATAAAAGAGACTGTAAATAAATAAATAAATACTTGCTCAAGCACAATGAGATAGAGGGAACGTGTATGGTTTATTTGTGCATTTGATATAACGCTTTTCGCCAATAGCACCAAAGTGGTTTACAAAGCACTTAAAAATAGGAAAGCATTAAACTGAATAAGCAACAACAACAAAATACAGTGAAAGGAACAGGCCAGTAAACTGCTGAACCCATCCACCTACAAGCCACTGTAGGCTTGCTCAAAGAAATAAACTTTGAGATTTTTTTTTAAAGATTTCATAGAAGTGTCTAGGCAAATGTATAGGGGAATTGTATTCCAAAAAGCAGGGGCTAATAAAAAATTCTGTTTGGCAAGTAGATTCATGATGAACACAATTATTTGGTGGCACTACGAGCATATTATGTAGTTGAGAGTGCAATGACCTAGCTGGCACATAGGGAATAAGTGTGCCCGATAAATAAAAAGGAAGGCCTGAATAAAAGGCCTTATGAGCTAAAAGCAGTACTTTAAATTTGACTCTATAAGCTACTGGAAGCCACTGGTGGGCTCTCAGAAGTGGGCTAATATGGCCTGATGGCTTAGAGCGTATGATCAATTTAATATTCTACATAATAGTTACGTTTTGTAGTATCTGTAGCTATTTGACTGAATGAAGAGGGAGATCATTATATAAAGAGATACCGTAGTTGGGTCTACTAATCACTAAAGCTGTGATTAATATAACAAGGGTGGATTTATCCAGAAGTGAATGAACAGCTCTGAGTGTGTGAAGAGCAGAAAAACAAGATTCCACAATTTCCAAAATCTGAGGTCCAAAGAACAATTGTGTGTCAAAGGAGCATCCCATATTTTCAGTATGGAAACTAGAGGTAGACTACATCTCTCTGTGGTGGGTGTCAGACATATTGAAAGTGGATGGTCCAAAATCCACATAGCTTTGCAATTTTGCAGATTCAATTTTAACAAATTAGATTTAAACCACTATGAAACTGATGAAAGACATTGATTTAGGGGCTGTAGATCCAGATTATATGGGTTGACATATGCAATTAGCTGCATGTCATCTGCAAAGAAGTGAGCAGAAATACCTAATTTATTTATTATTTATTTATTAACAATTCTTCTATACCGCACTATTAGACATCAGCGCGGTTTACATTGAACAGAAAACATCCGACAGTTTACACATGTCTGGTCGTTACATTTAACAGGAAGTATAACTTGGCGAAATAGGGGAAACTAAATACAATGCAGGGTTATCTGATGAAGGATATCCTGGTTAACTATATACAACAGTGGTACAATAGTATATGGAACAACTTGTTATTTACATTATGAAGCTGGTCTGTTGCGGGGTCTATCTGTTTGACCACTTCTGCTATTCACCTGGGGGTTATGTTCGGAGTTGTCATTGAGATATTTAAGGAAGAGGAAATGCTTTAAAGCCTTTCTGAACTGACTTAGATTAGGTATTGCTCTGATTTGAGCTGGTAAGGTGTTCCATAGAGATGGGGCGCAGAATTGGAAGGCTCTGTTGGCTGTTGATCTAGTGCATCTTGTGGTGTCATTTGGGATAACTAGTGTGTTTAATTCTGCTGTTCTTCGTGGCCTGTTTGGTGCAAGTGGTTGTATGAGGTTTGAGAGAGAGGAAGAGGTGAGCCCCTTAGCCGCTTTGAATGTTAGCAGTAAGGTCTTGAAACTGATCCTTGCTTGAATGGGGAGCCAGTGTAGCTGTTTTAGAAGGGGTGTTACGTGGTCTCTCCTGGATGCCCCGAGGAGTACCCTCGCTGCACTATTCATGGCTAATTGCAGGGGGTTCAGGGTGGACCGGGGGAGTCCTTGTAGAATGGAGTTTGAGAAGTCAAAATGGGGGAGTATAAGGGCTTGATAAATGGTACGGAAATCATCCGGTTCGAGTAGCATGCGTAGGTGTCTGAGGGATCTGATTTTAAAGTAGATTGCCTTGACTGTGTTGGCTATGTGGTTCTTCATATCAAGGTTTTGGTCCAGCGTTACTCCGAGGTAGCGTATTGCCGGTTTAACTTGGAGTTGGGCATCCTTTACGTTAATACAACTAGGAGGGGTGAAGTTGGTGTTCCTCGAGACGAACAGGACTTCCGTCTTTTTGTGTTGTATTCTCAGGTTTTGTGATAGGAGCCACTCTGATATGGTGTCAAAGCAGTTGGTCAGCGGGGTAAGGTCTAGGCAGTCCAATGATATTGGCATATATAGTAGCACATCGTCTGCATATATCATGTAACTGACATTAAAGGATCTGATGATGTCACAGATGGGTTGGATGTATATATTAAACATCAATGCAGATAAAGAGGATCCTTGGGGTACACCTTGACTTTGTTGGAAAGGTTCAGATGTATCCCCGTCGACTCTGACATGCTGCCATCTGTCGGACAGGTAAGATTTGCACCATTCGAGTGCTGTTCCACAGATGCCTTTTTCCCTTAGTCGGCAGATGAGAATTTCGTGGCATACCGAGTCAAAAGCCGCTGCTATATCTAGGAAGACAAGAGCGAAGCCTTGGCGTATGTTATCCACACCTGAGGTTATATTGTTGAGGAGTGTTGTGAGTAGTGTTTCTACTCCATGTGACTCTCTGAAACCATGTTGAGCTGGATCCAGTGGAGCTGATGTGTCTATATGATCCTGTAATTGCTTGTGCACTATTTTCTCGATGATTTTTGCTAGCATAGGTATGCTAGATATGGGCCTGTAAGATTCTACTTTTTGAGGATCAAGTTTAGTGTTCTTTAGCAGCGGTCTTACAGAGGTCTGCTTGAGCGTAGATGGGAAAGAGCCAGTGGTGAAGGAATAGTTTAAGATTTTTGCTATAGTTGAGGATATGTCACATCGCAGGTCCTTTATCCAGTGCGCAGGGCAAGGGTCTGTGTGTGCAGTGGTTGTGTTTAGAGCTAGGATGGTGTCTTCAATAGTTTTCTTCGAGGGAGTAAAGAAGGATGCCAGTGATACTGGGTAGTCTTGTTCATCAGGAGGGTCTGGTATTAATATTTTGTTGGTCTTGCACATCTTAGATTGCATGTAAATTGCATAGTCCTGTGGGTGGATCCTGCTGTGTTGCTCAGGGGTTGGCTCTTTGGCAAGTGTTTTAACTAAGTTAAACAAGTCGTGAGGTTTATTCAGTGACCGTTTCAGAGTATCTGTGTGGTGTTGTCTGATTTTATCTGAGATGGCTTTACGATGCTCTGCCAGGTGTTGGATGTAAGCTGATTGGTCACTGCTGGTATGAGACTTTCTCCATCGTTTTTCTAGCCTTCTTAAAATGGATAGTGAGGTTTTTAAATCGGCTGTGAACCATGGGGCGGTAGATCTCTTCTTTGGGTTCTTGTTCGTTGGAGGGCGGATAGCGATTGTGCTGAGTTTATTGTTCCAGGAGGAGATCAACTCTTCTAGGCTTAGTGAGGTGTCATCAAAGAGTGTGCTCATTTCAGTGAGGATGCGTTCTCTGTTAAATGGGTGGAATCTTCTGGTAGCTGAGTTAGCGGGCCTGCTTTCATCCGTTTTCGTCTTGTGTGAACAGATAGTGGTAGGCATCTGAAAGGTGATGAGTTTGTGGTCAGTCCATGGGACTGCAGATATCGATAGTACGATGTTTTGTGGTTGGTCCAAAATTAGTTGCGGTGCGAATATTAGGTCGAGGATATTGCCTTTCTCATGAGTAGGTTCTTGCACCATTTGTGTGTATCCTAGGCTATCTAGGGCATCTAGGAATGCTGTTGCTTGGGTGTCCTGTAATGATGGTAGGTTGATATCTCCTACGATCCAATTAGGTTTATTTGGACCCTGGGTGAAGGATGCCAGATTTATTATGGTTGCTAGGTCGTCTGGATCCCCTGACAGTGATCTATAGACCAAGTTTATGGAGCATGTGTTGTTTGAGACTGATACTGTTTCTAGATGGTTGTTACTGTTGGATTCATCCATTTTAAACTGGAGGTCAGCTTTGGTGATGATAAGTACTCCTCCGCCTTTCTTGTTTTGTCTGTGTCCAGTGAAGGCTGTAAAGTTAGGTGGGAGAAGCTGGTTGAGGATGATATTGTCTTCGGTTGAGAGCCATGTTTCAGTGACCATGAGAATGTCTAGCTGGTGGGACATTATTACATCCGTAATCACTGGCCACTTGTTTCGAAGTGAGCGGGCATTTATCAGTGCACACTTCAGTCTACTAGGGTAGACGTGTTTAGTTTGTCTAGTTTTCATGTTGTATTGTAGTGGGACATGCAATAGGAGGTTGCGGTGCGGGATGTTGGCCCCATGTGGGTTGTGATAAGAGTCTCCTGACCATTTTCTCTCACTAGATAGTACAATAGGAATGTAATTTTGTGTGGTGGTGAGGGCCAGTATATTAGATGGTAGTGTTATAATAAGTAGGAAGAGGCACAATAACCTGATGATCATGTCTTCCATTTTAACCCTGTGAAGTATGAGGCTTATTCGAGAGGCGAATAGAGGGGGTTTTGGCACGCTGGGTGAGTTACTGACAACAGTAATATATTTAAGGTGCTGACTGACTTTAATGACTGATTAAAAGGGCTAGAGGTGCAAGAAAGATATTAAAGAGGATAGGAGAAAGGACAGAGCTTTGAGGTATCCACACAAAAGACGAATGATAGAACTTGAGGAGACTGAACCACCGAGAAGGAAGAGAACCAACTACAGTAACAACAACAACAAGAAACATGTTGGAAAGCCATAAAACGTCCAGAGAGTGTAGAGAAGATGGCACTTCACCATCCTTAAAATTCTGCATAATCACAATGATAACAGCAGTGGGATTTGAAACCTGGCTTCACCGCTCTAGTATACTATTCTAACCATTAAGCTATTCCTAGACATCTGTCAGCAGGAATACTATTCTGGGAATGTCTGTGTGGACACCTCCTGCAGACATTTGTGAAATCATGCCTGGGCTTGGACCCTCCTGCTTGTTTTTCAGATGTTCTGGTTTTGACATCCCAGATTGCACTAGTACATTGTTTGTATTTTCAACTATTAAACTTTGCTTCACAAAATTCAAAAGCTTGCAAACAGAGGAACACAGTAAGGAATACAGGATCAAACTAAAAGAGAAATAAGGAAAGCAAAATCAAAGGCAGAGGAAAAGATGCCTAAAAGATGTGGAAAGTGACACTGAAAAAGCAAAATTGCTAAACAAATACTTCTGCTCTGTTTTTACTAAAGAAAATCCTGCAGAAGGACCATCTGTGACTCCCAAATATAAAAATTGGAATGAAGTAGATACCACACCATTCACTGAAGATGATGTGTTAGAATAACTTGCAAAACTGAAAGTAAACAAGGCCAAGGGACCGGATGGGATACATCCCAGGATACCGAAAGAGCTCAGAGAGGTTCTTGCAGGGCTGTTAAAGGATGTTTTCAACAGATCCTTGGAAACAGGAGTAGTTCCTCAGGACTGGAGAAGAGTGGATGTGGTACCTCTTCACAAAAGTGGTGACAGGGAAGAAGTGACAAACTACAAACTCGTGAGCCTTACCTCGGTGGCGGGAAAAGTAATGGAGGCGCTTCTGAAAGAGCGAATAGCGAACTTTCTCAAAACCAACAGGTTGCATGATCTGAGGCAACATGGTTTTACCAAAGGATGATCTTGCCAAACAAATCTGATTGAGTTCTTTGACTGGGTGACCAGAGAACTAGATCAGGTGCATGCGATGGATGTCATCTACCTGGATTTCAGCAAAGCCTTTGATACTGTACCTCATAGGAGGCTTATCAATAAACTCAGTAGTTTGGGGATGGGTCCCAAGGTGGTGAACAGGATCAGAAATTGGTTGACTGACAGATGACAGAAGATGATGGTAAATGGAGCTCACTCGGATGAAAGGAGGGTGATTAGCGGGGTGCCCCAGGGTTCGGTCCTGGACCAAGCACTGTTCAATGTATTTGTGAGTGATATTGCTGAAGGACTGCATGGAAAAGTCTGTCTTTTTGCAGATGACACGAAACTTTGCAACAGAGGGAGTGGATAACATGAGGAAAGATCTACAAAAGCTGGAAGAATGGTCTAATGCTTGGTGGTTAAGATTTAATGCGAAGAAGTGCAGTGTCATGCACTTGGGAAGCAGAAATCCAAGGGAAATGTACGCAATAGGGGGCAAGAAGTTGGTGTGCATGGAGCAGGAGAAGGACCTTGGTGTGATTATTTCTGCGGATCTCAAGGTGGCAAAACAGTGCGTCAAGGCAGTGGCAAAAGTCAGGAGGATGTTGGGTTGCATTCAAAAAGGAATTACCAGCAGAAAGGAAGAGGTACTAATGCCAATGTATAAGTCACTGGTGAGGCCTCACTTGGAATACTGTGTTCAGTTTTGGAGACCATATCTTGCAAAGGATATATAAAGACTGGAAACTGTTCAGAGGAAGGCGATCAAAATGATTTGGAGCCTGCATCAAAAGCCTTATAAGAAGAGAATTGAAGACCTAAATATGTACATTCTGGAGGAGAGGAAGGACAGGGGAGATATGATTCAGACCTTTAAACACTTAAAGAGAAATAATGAACAAGCAAACCTCTTCCAAAGACGGGGAAGCTGTAAAACTAGAGGGCATAACATGAAGCTGCAAGGGAGTAAATTGAAAGGCAATGTCAGGAAATATTTTTTCACTGAAAGGGTGGTGGATGCTTGGAATTCCCTCCCGATGGAAGTGGTGAGGGCAAATACAGTGACAGAATTCAAAATGGCATGGGACAGACACAGTGGATCCCTTTACAGCAACAGCATAAAATCAAAATAAACTTAACTATCTAAATTCTCAATATACAGGGGTGTCCTACACGGAGAGGGGGTTCACCCCTAAAGCAAAGACATGGGGAGGGATGGCCTGCACGGAGTGGCAGGTGCACCTACTCTTACCATCTTACTGAGCAGACTAGATGGACCATACTGGTCTTTATCTGCCGTCATTTACTATTTTACTATGTATGTGTGTTCCCGCTCTTCCTGCGGGTAAAAGAATGTGCCAATGGCTCTTTGCGTTTGTATGACTGTCAGGATCTATTGTTTTGCTTTAAATGATGCTGCTCTTTGCCACCTCTAAAAAAATCTGCTACCCTAGGCAGCCACCTAGCCTTGCCTAATAGTTGGGCCAGCTCTGCATGCAGGGGGCAATAGTTGCATAGGATTACCACTAGGAGGTGAGATCTTCCATTTTGAACCTAGACAGCAGCAGGGCAGGAGTAAAGGTGGATTGAGCCTGCCCTGTTCAGAATATAGAAGGGATAACTTGGGGTAAAGGCCACGGAGAAATCCAGAAGGTCGGAGAGGGTTGGGCTTTGAACTGGGGAGCGTTTGATCAGGGTGGAGTTGAGGTCAGTGGGGAAATGTGTTAGGGGGAATAGAATCTGGGGTGGGTGTCATAGAGAGGGGGATTGAATTGGGAGCTTGTCTTCAGATGGGACAGATCGAGAGAGGGTGGAAAGGTATGGAACTTGATCAGGGTTGGAATCGTGGAGGTGAACATAAGAATAGAAGATGTGGCATACTGGGTCAGACCCAGGTCCCTTCAAGCCCAGTATCCTGTTTCCAACAGTGGCTAATCCAGGTCACCAGTGCCTGTCAGGTTGCCAAAAGCTAGACAGATTCAATGCTGCTTGTCCCAGGGCAAGCAATGGATTTCTCCAGTCCGTTTTAATAATAGTTTATGTTCTTTTCCTCCAGGAACTTGTCCAAACATCTTTTAACCCTAGCTACTCTAATAACTTTTACTACATCCTCTAGTAACGAATTCCAGAGTTTGATTACACGATGAGTGAAAAAATATTTTCTCCAATTAGTCTTAAATATGCCACAATGTAGCTTTATTGCATGTCCCCTAGGTCTTTCTACTTTTTGAAGGAGTAAACAACCAATCTATGTTTACCTGTTCCATTCCACTCATTATTTTATAGACTTCTCTCATATCTCTCCTTAGCCATCTTTTTTCCAAGTTGAAGAGCCCTAACCTTTCCTTGTAGGAGAATCCTTTCATTCCCTTTGATCTGCAGTGTGTGCCCTTTCAGCCCCCTTTGTGAGAGGCATTTCCAGGGATGTGTTTTTGAAGGAATCAGAACATAATGTGATTGCGCTTTTCATTCTACCCATATTTTTTTCCTCATGAAAAAGGTACCTGCACAAAAAAGCAGGGACAAAAGTTTCAAAGCGAATGCACATGCAGATTTCTTCAATAACTGCTGAGCAGTTCCTGGGTAAAAAATACCAATGGACTTTGTTTCGACCTGGATAGTTTCAAAACTGCCCCTCAATAATTTTACAATACTACAAAAAACAACTGCGGTGCTTGTGCATTACGGGGAACAGAGGGTAGGACCATAGACCAGGAATTGATTAGAAATGAGCAGAGATTTATTTATCGTTTGAACACATTGATCCCGAAGGGATTAAACAGTTGTACTGAATGGTCGGCATGTGTGTGATGACATGAGAGTGCTTTGTTTTTTTGATAGTTTTGGTGGGAGGTCCCTAGTTTCTGCTGCACTTTTCTGGTTCACACGTAGATAGGAGGGCTATTTTAGCGTCGACATTTGTATAATAGAGATGGGTAGCTGCTGTAATTCTGATATATGTGGGCATATTAAGTATAGGCAGGACTGCGTTTTATTTCAGTCGGCGAGTTCCTTAGCCCCCGGGTGTAGTGTGGTGAACTAGGACCCCACGGATCTTGGGGAAGTAGTGATGAGTTTTTTGGTGATGAAGTAGGGGAGTGTGCGATATGAACAAGAGGAAGATCTGGTTGAAGCAGGTTTTTTCGTATGGATGATATTATGACGTATGAAGTGTTGATTGGTTGTGCAGTCATATGTGACGTTTGAAGGGCTTTAAAGATGGGACCGGAATCAGGCGGTCCGCATGCACGGCGTTTTTGTTCACTGTGGCAGTTTGAGGTTCTCCCGGAGTTGAGAGCAGTTTGAAGCCATAGTTTGAATGTACGCGGGCAGTATCAAAGGTGAGGCATTGATTCATGGTGTGTTTCGTTGTTTTAGTGTGGGAAGCTAAGTATATTGTAGTAGGGATAGGAATGATGTTGTTTTGTATTTATTTGCAGTGTGATTCATAATTAACAGGTCCCCTGAGGAAACATTACTGTGAAACGTCTTGATGGTACCGGGGATGTACGTCGGGATCAATCAGAAATTTCGAGCTGTCTAGTCGCATGAGATAAGTTTTAGTGGTTTTTCATCAAAAAGAGACGACTGGTAGCCTGATTTAAATGCAGTTTGGAGGTCGTTGATGTGATAAAGCACTTTGCTATAATTTTGACGTGAGTCTTCAATAGCTGTGCTCTTTTTTACTGAGACCTCAATATTTATTTCTGATCCTTAACAGTGGTGAAAGAGAACGATTTTTTGTAGTATTGTGATTTTGCTCGTTCAATAATAAGAGGCCAACAACATTGTGCGGTGACCTCAATAATTTTAGGCAAAGTATGCCCTTGTCTATAGGTGTGCAAACAAGGCCAGTTTGCATCTATTTGTGCCTTCTTTGACTCGAACCTTAAACTAACTGGACTGAGTATGCCACCCCATTCTCAACTTCCCCCTCCTGGCACTGTCAATGGACTGGAGCATCAGACTGAACTACACGAAATTTGTTGATAAATTCTCTGGTACCTGCTGTATATTTTGCAATGCGTTGCTTAATGCATTAGAGATTTTTCAGTTAACTAATTATGTAATGTTAATGTTTTATTGACCAATAGAACCGATTTCCTGCAGGATTTCTGGCAATTATTAATGGAATTGCTTTAATGTATTTCAACATCATTATGATAATTCCAGGTATTGATTTTCCCCCATCATTTATGTTTATGTTGAATAATGAGATAAGACAACAGGTTTACGAGCCGGTGACAAATTCAGCACTGAGCTGGTGAGAGCTACAGGAAGGTAAAGGAAGGAAAATAAACTGAGGGAAAATCCAAGTAAAAAGAGAAAAATGAATCAGCATTACCTCAGAAATTAAGAAGGCCTTTGTTTTGTCAGTTGCATTTACACTATAGGACTTTCAGTGGCACCTGATAGCCAATAAAATACAGTGTAAATAAAAGTAATGACATATTAATGACATTTATTTATAATAACAAATGTCTTAATGAGATGTATTTGTGGTAATAAACATGCCTCATAACCATTGTTTTGATGTGAGAATTGGTAAGCATTGCGGTTCTGACATCAAAAGAAGGCGAGTGGGACCAATTTTCTATGCATTATTAATATCAACTAATTATAAATATGATATTTATTGTACCATCTCCAAAAATCCCTAAACAAATATGTTAGGAACATTGAAGATTTTATGCTCGTTTTTTTTCTGCCTTTCCAGGGACTTAGCTGAGGGTTTTTTTTTAAACAGTTGAAGGGAGGATAAAGGTAGTTCCATCGCCATGTACCACTCCCTTCCTGGGAAGCTCTTGGGGGAAATATACAGTGATTGGCAACACTGATTTTAAAAGGTCGCACTAAGTTTAATAACTGGTGTGAATGGACAGATGGTAGTGTTTGATTTAGACACTGTCCAGAAGAGTGTGTTCTGCATAGTATATGGGTCGTGATTTATCCAAATGAATGAACCTAATTTGAACAGTGAGGTTTTTTCCAGAAATTCAAGATGCACATACAGCCCGAGACACAACGTATGGTAAATAACGCCTATTTTAAGGCACTTACATTGGTTACCAATAGAGAGCCGCATAAAATGCAAAGTACTTCTCACGATATTTAAAACAATACATAACCTATCTGCAGACTCTCACTTAGCCATCATACACCTAACACCAGACTACAAAATGAGAAGAAAAGGCATGTCCAACAGACTTATGACCCCAGCAGCATTAATAAAGAGCAGCCAAACGTCCTGTAACTGAGCAGTCTCATTATACGCACCAACCCTTTGGAACACCCTCCCAGATCCAATCCAAGGCATCTCTGACCTCTCAGCCTTCCACAGGACACTAAAACCCCATTTATTCTGGCAATACATACCACAGAGTGAAACTGAACTGCTATTGACTGACGGCCCAACATCACTATTTACCTCTTTTTACCCTTGTGCTCTATGTCCCCACTACAGATGATTTATCCCATTAAGTACTATAGTTCAACACTGTTAAGTTAGCCAAGTTAACATTCCTATTCTATGTACAATGTTTCAATGTTTATTGTTATATGTAAACTGCTCTGATGCAAAATAGAGCGGTATATAAAATCAAATAAATAAATAATAATGTACAAGACATTGCCTTGTGGGCAGAACTGTCTCCTCATAGGGCAGAAAGTTCAATAGGGTATAAGCAGAGCCCCTCGTCTCCCAGATTTAGCAGCCGTGGCAAGGGCCACAACATTTCATCCTTGCTGCAGAGCTGGCCTGCCTCCTGCGGAAGAACAGGAGATGAAATGTGGTCTGGGGGACAATGGCTGGCCAAGCTCATGCATACAGATGTACACCTTCCTTTCGTCCTTCTCCCCACACTGAGGTGGTAGTAAGAATAGGAATGTGGTAGTCATCTTCCTCTACTGCTCAAGACTGATTCATATTCTGAAATGCATACGAGAAAATATGGTGTCTCATGGGGTTCAAAGTGTGAGCTGAGCCATAGGAGAAGCAGGAAGATGGAGCAGGCTAAAGCAACGTCCCCTCTTCTCCTCTGCTACTAGGAATATCAGCAAAGAAAAGAGAAAAAAAGAGGATGAGGGTTCAGCAAGGAGAAGAGAGGAAAGGAATCAGCAGGGGGCGGGGAAGGGGGAGGAAAGGGAAGGCTGAATAGTCAAGATGAGAAGGGGTAACTTGACAGGATGGGAGGAGAAGAGGGGTGAATTGACAGGTAGAGAGTGAGAGATGGTTAATTGGTGTGTGGGATCAATGGGAGGAGTGTTGAAAGAGGGAACAAAAGGGATTTGAGGTTGTAAAGGGACCAGCTGGGAGTAGGGTTGCCAACTTTTTGAAAGAGAAAAACCCACCACCTGTGGCTAGACATGCCCAGCCTCTGCCCCACCCATAAAAAATAGTTACAGTGAGGGCAATGTGCAGGCTTTAGCATCTACAGGCTATATCAAGGAAGAGAGGTACAAGAGGTCGAACTCTTCAGCACCTATTCAGCCACAGTCCTCTTCTCAGGCCCCTCCAACATACATATGCTCTCCCATATGGCAATGAATCCAAACATGTGTGCTGCATCCACCGAATCCTGCCCTCCACCCCCTTCCCTAACAATCTGTGCAGAGCAGAACAGAGCTAGAACCCTCCCCATAAAACTTACCATACAAGAAAAACCCCTCTCGATACCAAGTATATTGTGAATTAATCAGGGTCAGCCCCGGAGTTGATTCAAAGTGATGGCACCCTAAGCAAATCTTAACCCATATGTCCCACGCCCCCCCTCCCCCCCCCCCCCAGCTGTCAGAATTTATTATTTAGCTTTGAATGCCCTACCCTCTGCCGACCCCTTGAAGCGATCGCCTAGGTTGCCTGATGGTTGGAGCAGCCCTGGAATTAATACAAAAAAGTCATTAGGGACCAAGAGCAAATCTAACATTCCAGTACTAACTTCCAAAACTCACACAAGGACCCTACCTAGAAAAAGGCAGCACCGTAAATATTCAAGTGGGCCCTCAAACATCAATAAACTTATTAGGAAAGCTGAACAAAGCCAGAGTACTACACATTCTTAACCAGAAATTCCATGCGAACAGAACACCCAGTCTTGGTCACACACACACACATTACAGATAGGCCTTTGCCAATAAGTGACCACAAAGTGAAAATAGAAATATGTAGACAAAAATTAAGCTAAAACCTCAGAAAGCTAGATGCTGCATGCAGTGCAACACCAGAGAAACAGAAAGAAATGCATTTCCCATGTATTGTACAAAACAAAAGACAGCAGATGCCAGGATTGGCATAAAGAGGGAAGCAATCAGGGTAATTGCCCTGAGCCCCCAAGCCAGAGAGAATCTTAGATCTGTCTGAGACTGAAAAAAGGACAGCTTGTTAGTGGGCTTTAGGGTCCCTTCTCAGATTTTTGCCTTGGGCTAGGCCCCAGCCATTTCCAACACCAATCCTGAGTCCTAGCAGATGTACTTTCCAAAAACCGACATTTTCCAGTTACAAAATAGAAAATAAAATTCTTTTTTCTACCTTTGTTATCAGGCCATTTTATTTTTCTAATGGTGTTGGTCCCAGTCTCTGGTTTTTATTTTCCTCTGTCTTCTCTTAGCTCTCTTTTCATGATCTCCTCTACATTTGCCATTTCTTCTCTCTTCTCCAGCTTTCACTTCCTCCCTTATATAAGTTTTTAACCTGATCTCTTCTTTTCAGTTTTCTTCCATTTATATTTCTACTTCTTTATCCAGATTTCATGCCTTTTTCTTACCAACCATTTCTCAATTTATCTCTTTTTACTTTATCTGACTATAGCTTTCCATCTCTTTTCCTCACCCCAATCCTCCCATTTTCCAGTTCTCTCCTTCCTCAGCCTCTTCTTTCCTAGACTCTCATTTCCCCCCTCTCCCCTATATCCAGTATCAACCCCTCTCTCCGTCCTGCTTCCCACTATATTCTTTCTGTGTCCTTATCCCCCATGTCCAACATCTGCCTTCTTTGTCCCTTCTTCCTTCCACCATGTCCAGCATCCCCCCATGTACCTATCCCCTCATGTCCAGCATCTCCTCATGTGTATCTCTACATCTGGAGGAGGGCGGTGCTGAGCTCCGGTGCTGCCACACCTCAGCTTCCGTCTTCCGGTCCGCACCTCCCGCTCTCCCTCCTTCAGTCTGCCTGTGCGTCTTGCATTCTCCTCCCTTGGCGGCAGCAGCAGACCCCCAATAAAAAAAAGCGTGTCTTTGTGACTCCACACTTGAACGTGTCTTTGCGACTCCACGCTTGAAAGGATAGTCTGGTCCTGCCCCCGCTGACATGAGTGTATGTCGGAGGAGGGAGGGACCAGACCAGCCTTGCAAGCGCAGAGTCACAAAGACCTACTTTTTTTTATTGGAGGTCTGCCACTGCCCCCGAAGCAGTAAAAGCGGTGACAGGGCAAGGGTAGGAGCAGGCAGTGTGGGGACGAGGCCGATGTTCAGCAGAAAAACAGCCCTTCATTGGCCAGTTTTACCGTTATGCCGGCCGTTAATCTGCAGCTCATAAAACTGGCCAGGCCGGCCTAAAAACAATCGGTTGGCAACCCTGGCTGGGAGATGTGAGAGGGAGTTGGCTGAGAAATGGGTGAAAGTGGCACAGCTAAGAGAGGAGCTGTGGGTGGGCAGGGAGCTGCAGGGGTGCTTGTCAAATAGGGACAGTGTGTCTGAGGTGTAGGCTGGCAATGTATGAGATATAAGAACAGACATAAAATGACAATTTTTATAACATTTATTTTAATAAATCACATTGTTTGCTATGCCACAGAATTACTGCGGAATCTACCCCTGCGTTGCAGCATGAAATTGGCAGCTGCGTCATAAGGAAGTTATTGAAATATACCCCAAATCCTTTGTTGATCTGCAGAGTACAAATAATTTAGGAGAAAGTTGCCAGTTTTTGAAAGAATAGTTTTTGGCTTTCATAAGTATATACTTATCAAGAATATTAGTATTTGTATATCTGTATTATTGAGCAAAGAGAACAAAGAGAAAACAGGAGAGGAAATTTTTACAAAAACTGTGAACAAAGAAACCATCTCTTATGGCTTGCAGGAACAGGGAAATTGCCTGCCTCGTTTGACCAAGATAAGAGCCTGAGAAATGTCCAAAAAGAAATATAATGATAGCTATAGGACTAAGGGGCCCTTTAACTAAAATGCACTACGGATTTGCACTCAATGCATGTTCAGTGTGAAAATCAATATGTGCAACGTGTTAAGTGTGAAGCCTCCGCAGTAACTATTGGGGCCATGACCAGCATGTTCCCAACAGTTAGGTAATTGCACCCATGCTAATGGCAACATTGACAGCATGCGATATAGACCTCCTGGTAACTGCAATGTGCTCATCAGTCCCACTCTCTGTCCCTAACCCCACCATTCTCCACCCCAACTTATGAGTGGAAGCTAGTGCACGAATCAGCTTGCAGTAATTGTCATACTCCTTGCTGATAGTTACCATTGGGCATGTGGTTACTATGTGCCAAAACATGTGCTAATTGCTTAGCAACCTTTAGTAAAAGGATCCCTCAAGGGCCCTTTCACTAAGGTGCAGTTAGCATTTACCGAAGGTTTAGAATGCGCTAAAGACCCATGGTAACCACTACTGTGTAGCAAATGCAGACATCACTTGAGGAGGGAGGGAGGGATTGGGGCAGGATTGGAGCATCGAGGCTGCAGTCACCACCACACATAGGGGTGGCAGTAAGGGCAGCCATGCTGCCAGCAGCCCAGTAACATGGCCACAACCATTGCCCCACTGGTGATCCAGCCTCCCAAGTAGGAAGCCCCCATGACTGCCCCTTATGATCACCCCCCCCCCCCACACTCCCCCACAGAGAAACAACCCCCCTACTAGGTATCCGTTTTCAGGACCACCAGGGCCAGAAAGCCTTCCAACCATGGAGGCCCTGCAAATGGACCCACCAAGACCATTATCAAAACACCCGCCCCCCCCCCCAGCCATCCCACCCACACCCTTCTCCCTCCCCAATACTTATACAGGTCCAACTGGGTAGCACTGGACCCCTCCGCTCCTGCACCAGCTCCAGCAGTCTTCAAAATGGAGCTGCGATCAACTTGTGCTATTCTCGCGGTACTACCACTAGGGATCATTTTGTACACTGCTGGGGCCATGTGGAGGCTGGATCGCAAGTGGGGGGGGGGGGAGGGAGGGGTGGTGGTGCCTGATCAGTACTGGGTCTGCAATCCTTGCCTTGGCAGGAAATGTGTGCACTACCGCCATCCCTGCCAAGACTGGGAACACAGGGCTATGCAGTATTTGGCAGCTCTGTGCACTAAACGCAGGGCAGATGCTGGGCACGCCCTTGAATTTACCGCACAGGCTTTGCCCCTACCGCTCAGCTTTTCTGCAGTAAACTCATGGTAAGTGCAGTGCTGTACCGCACGTCAGTTAGAGGGCCCCTAAATTAGAAAAAAGAAAAACCAAGGAGGAAAATGTTTTTTTCTTTTAAATATTTTTTGTTTATAAATTTTATCAAATATTTCCAAGCCTACCATTTGTGCAGAATACAGCAGGGATAGCACCAGGCGCTGGATATTCCTAATCCTTCAATTTACGCAATCTGCATTGTTTAACTTTCTAACTCGCTCTTTGTCGCTTTCTCTTTCCAGTCTGTCCTACTTGTTTATGGAGTTCCTTTCTTAAATTTGATTGAATTTGTTTTAACTGTAAACCGCTTTGCTGCTAGCCATGCAAAAGGCGGTATATCAAGATTTTAATAAACATAAATGTAACTATTGTGGAGTGTGGCCCCCCATGTTGGGGGAAGGGGGATGCAGGGAGGATCTAGGAGCCAAGTACAATCGGCACTGATACTCAGGGCAGCCTGCACATAGAGATCCACAGGGTCACAAATCACCACCCTGTAGCCTGACATCTACAGCATGGAGAGGGACAAGAATTCATAGTCATCCACCCACAGAGAGCCCACATACTCCCTCCTACCAGAAGGAGCTTTCAGACATCAGATGAAGGTGGTAAATCCCAAACAGCCCCCAGGCTGAGTATTCCAGCTGTCATGAAAATAACAGCTCAGCAAACCATGGAAGATCACAAGAGCTCACCAGGTCCATAGATTGCCTCAGCCTACTGGCATAAATTTTACCCAAGCAGCCCCTGTAATGCAGGTGGGGGGCCTGGACATAAAGGGGGCTCACACAGTGGCGGCAGCAGCACAGAAAACATACTTTATCATGTTTGCCACACTGCTCTGCTCTTTTAAGTCTGCCGCAGGCCCTGCGGATGTTCTTCGCTGAGCTGAAATCTCAAGATAACATCCACACCTCGAGACTTCAGTCCAGCAGGGAACAGCATGGCAAGAATGATAAAATCAGTTTGCCATGCTGTTGCCACCACTGTATGGGGTGCCTGCTGCATGAAGGGGAGCCCCTCATTGTAATTTACATCAATGTCTCAGCCCCTAGGCAAAGGGGCCAGAAAGAGGATACCAATCAGTAAACCCCAAAACTGGAAACCTTAGTTCAGTGATAAAAGCATCATGTTGCTGCTCAGAGCAGGTAGTCCTAAACCACATCCTCCTTCGGTCAGGGTAAGGAGCCATCTGCCTACAGAAACATGGTCCATGGCAGTGGCAAGACCCCCCCCCCCCCCCCCCAGGACATGCCCTTGCATGCAGGGAAGGAAGGGGTCGGACGGCTCCTGTTCTGCTGCACCGTCATGTTACCAATAGGTGCATCACCTAATTTGCAAGTTCCTCCCCCTAATGTATTCTGCTGACTCTAGAGGGGCTTACAAATTAGGTGATGTATGTACTGGCAACATGACAGTGTAGCAGAACAAGAGCAGTCCGACCCCTTCCTTCCCTGCATGGGAGGGCATGCACTGGGGGGGCCAGTGGCATGGTTCTGGAGGGCCATGCCACTGCAATGGACCATGCCATATGTCCTGATACCCCCAGAGCACACAACAACAGCAGCCTTCTGACATCTATCCAATGCATAAGCAGACATGAACAGCAGTCCTTCAGGACCGCTGTTGATGTATCTGTGGATGTTTTCCCATTGTCTCAGCAGGGTCACTCCTGACCTGCAGGCTCTGGTTTTGTGGTTGTCAGGCTATTGTGGTCCACTGCAGCCCCTCCAAACAGGTAGCATAGACAGGTCTTCAACTTCTTGCCCTATTTCATTTGTATGTGGTTTCCCTGTTTCTGCCCTTCGTATTTCCTAACACTCTCGTATGAACCATGTGTTGGGAACGTGTGAGAGCAGCAAGTGCAACTAGTGAGAGGTAGGTGTTAGCTGTGCCCTAGCATGCAACTAGTGTGCCCACCCCAGCCACACACCAATTCTGCCCTCTCTCCATCCATTCTCACCTTAATCCTGCCAATTCACATGTTGCTCTAGTAGCATGGGATTTTTAGCACAGTTGCCTTTGAGCTGCATGCTTCTTGCTACCACGTGGCGCAAATGCACGTTAACCCCACGCTAAAAGCTGCACTACCAGCTAACTTACTTTAGTAAACAAGCCCCAAAATATTCTTTGTCTTCCTGATTCTACAAGGATTGTAGTGCTTTCTGTGACCTAGTGATATCTCCACGTAATTCCCTTCCTAATATTTTGCATTCTGAGTCTTCTTACTCTTGGTTTACATTTGGCCTAAAATCATGTCTTTTCAAACAAGCTTCTGAACAAGTGATGCCAGGGTGATGCCAGGACACTGTCACAGCAGTGTTGGGCCTTTTTTTAGTATTATACTTATTATAGTTGTTGATGCTTGGTTTTTGGGTTTTTTTTGTAATTTCTTTAAACTGCTTTACTATGTTGCTATGAAAAATACTTTATCATGTTATCCAACTTAAATTTATGCCCAAGGGACAGGAATAGGACAGGGAATGCAAAAACCAAACAGGTGAACACTGACTGCACAACGGGGAATGTTTACTAAACTGCAGTACTCAGTAGCATGGGTTTAACACATGGTTTGGATGCCATGTTAAAAAGCAGCAAAGGTCTGGATGCTAAAAACCCTGTACCGCTCTGGTAGTGCACATCGGGGTGGCAACTGGGCAGGTTAGGGCATACCCAGTGCAACACAGCTAGCGTGGGCATTTGTTGCGCGCACTAGCTGCTCTCAGTGCAGGTAGCCTGGGCGCAACTAATTCACCACCTGGTCAGTGGTGTTAGTTACACACGTGGCAGGTTGGCTGCACTACAGTACAATAACTGCATGGGGATAGATATACATCCTCCCTCCTGCAGTTAGCCTGAAGCTCCGCGCTGGTAATGCGGCCCACACGCACAATTACCGGCACAGGGCTTAGTAAACATGCCCCAAAAAGTAGGTACAAATCTTTGTGGGTCCTTTTTCCCTAGGCAATTTTCACTACTTGCAGACTTTTGAAAATTGCCCCTGAAGACTTCACTGTAAAGACCTTTGAAAAGGAAATTCATGTAATAACTGCTAGAAGTGCATACTGTATATTTCCCGCAGCTTACAGACTCCCTTGTTATACATTCCACTTTACTTGGCCAGTGCATTCCTAAATCTGCCTGCGTCTTTTGTTTTTCGTCTTTATTATCCCCAGTGCTCACTGACCTTCTAGCTTTCCACAAAACAGAGAGCAGATGGACCGGGGGGGAACTCTAGGCGAGGGAAAGCGAGCGCTATTAGAGTCAGCATATCACTGTTTGCTTTAGAACGGAAAGGAAGGAAATGAACATTATTACTGCACTCTGCTGTACTTTCCAAACAAGCAAAAGCTCCGTGCTCAATTTATCTTGTTCTCATTTTCTATAGAAGCCATTACATGAGGTAAACCCCTTATCGTAGCTGTTGGTTGTCTTGTGTGAAAAACAAAGACTCTAAATCAGACTGACAGGATGCACGGACGTTGGAGAATTAATTTCTGGAGGTGAGAAAGCCACTTTAAAATAAAAATCCTAACACAAAATATCCACAGTAGCCTCTCATTTTATGTATCTTTGATTTAAATAAAATCTCACTGTTAAATGCAACTCAACATTTGCGGGATCATGTCATTCACTGTGGTACAGCTACTCACGTTTTATGTACGAATTTTTCAAATTTCTTCTGATCTCAGGAGACTCATCAGGCCCAGAGTATAAAAAGGGCATTTTCTAGCTAGTCCCCAAAGCCTGATAAATTAAAAATAAGACAAATGGTTACTTGTCAAAACGATTGTGAGAAGAGCTAATTGAAATACTTTTTGTTCTCTGTTATTGCTCCCCGGGGCATTCTTCTGCTTGTGTTTCTCTGTTTGGATCCTGTCGTGTGTACGCACTGTATCACTTAGACCTTATGAAGTTAGCTGGCTTTTGAAAATGAGCTTTCAACAGCATATTCGTGAAACTCAGTAGTTTGGAAATACCATAATTAGCAGATTACAGCACCCCACATCAACAAAATCTAGCAGGTAACAGGCAAAAGCTACATGTCATTTCTGCAGCCTTGGTACAGGAGGACCCATAAGAAATATCCCCTGCTCCAAGCAGCTTAAAATCTAGTCAAGACACATAGACAAGACGAAGCTCCTAGAAATGTGTGTACAGAATTTATCGCAGTAAACATGGTTATTTCAGGAAAGCCAGGATAGAGGAGAAGCCAAGCTTTAACATTTAACAGCAATCCAAAAGGAGGATTTTTTTAACCAGAGAATTATGATCAGAGAGGGGGCATGACGCACTCCATGAAGGCTGACACAGGCTACAGTGCAGTAAGGTGGAGAGAATGGAGCTGGGAGCTGGCGATGGAGGAGATAGCACTACACAAAATAAGTATTGGTGTGCAGGCTTTTCTGTTTTTGTTTCATTTTATTTATGGGGGAGCTTCATTTTGTTTTATGGCTGGTTTCTATGGCTTTGCTGCCCTGAATGAGCTTCGTCTCAGCTGATCTCAGAAACTAAGCAGGGTTGGGCCTAAGTAGTACTTGGATAAGAGACCACCTTGGAAAACTAGGCCTGGCAATCTACTTCCGGTCACATCTTGCCAAGACTCCACAGTGCACACATAGTAGCAGTCCCATAAAAAAACAAAAAAACACCTCTCAGTGGTTTGTGGTGCAGCTGGTCCTGGACCCAGAGTGGAGAAAACAAAGACATGGCCACACCAAAAGTATCTTCACTTGAGTAGTTTTATTTGGTGACCCGACTTGGCCAAGTTTCGGCATTCATGCCTGCATCAAGGGTCAGTCTGATAATTTGGAAACATGCAATGAAAATGCAAAAGTTAATCATAGTCATCAACCTTGCTATGGTTAACCTTTGAACAACAATCTGCATTGTCATTGGATGTTTCCAAATTATCAGACTGACCCCTGATGCAGGCCTGAGTGCCGAAACCTGGCCTAGTCGGGTCACCAAATAAAACTACTCATGTGAAGATACTTTTGGTGCGGCCGTGATTTTGTTTTCTACGCTCTGTGTTTGGATGGTATTGATTGCGGAGCATCCTTCTCCTTTGTTTGCAGTTGGTCCTGGAACCGACAAGAAAAGGGATTACTCTAGATTTAATCCTCCTACTCTACTTAGCAGTAGTCTGTTTCAAGACCACTTGGCAATAGTGGCAATAACATAATTAAATTTAGCATAACCACACAGAGGCAGGACCAGCACAAGGAGATGAGGTGCCCTAGAGGAACCTCATCCCTTGTGCCCTCCTCTGGTGCCCATTGCCACCACTGCCACCCCTCTTCAGGATGTGTAGCAGTGGCAATAGCTGCAAACAGCCCCACGTGCTTACCCTTAAACCTTTGGTGCTGCAGGACTGTTTGCTTCCGCCCCCTCTCCGACACCCAATGCTGACTTCCTGTTTGCAGCAGGAAGTTGGCATTGGGCATCGGGCTGTTTACAGCCCTTGCCACCACTGCCTGTCCTGAGAGGTGCAACAGCGACAGCAATGGGCACCTCTGGAGGCCCCTCACTCTAGACAACCGCCTAGTTCGCTCAGTGGTGACGTCAGCCTTACATAGAGGGCAATTTTATAAAGTTGCACCTAGTTAACACATGGGTTGCTGGGCATCTATCGCGCCTATTTTACAAAGTAAATTATGCACATAGTTAACTTTCAAAAATAGAGGAATAAGTGGCTGGATATGTGCAGCAAATCTAGGTACAATAAGTTATACTAACCTTAGGGCTGGTGTAAATGTCCATGCCTAGATTTCAGAAGGACACAAGTAAATTCGAATACAGTATTGTATAACGTAAGAGTGTAAATTTGAACTCTGCTCATTTCCATGCCCATTTTAAAAGTATGTGCCATTGGCCTGATGCTCGTACTTATAGAATAACAACCGGCTGAAGTCTGCATGTAAAGGCCCATTCACGCACCTACATCACTGAAAATTTGCGATCTGCCTTCATTGATGGCACGTAACATTTTGCGCCTGCTTCTATAACTCGTAATTACTCTCTCAGTGGAGGACAATAAGGGGTATGTTTACTAAACCGTCTTAAAGTGCGCTCCGCAACGTTATCGCGCGATAAGGTACCTTATCGCGCGATAATGTCGCATCTTGCTGCGCACAGCTATGTTATCGTGCGATAATGTGCGCCGCGGTGAAAACGAGCGATGAAGGCGGGCAAAGGCTTCCGGAGGGCGGAGGAAGGCTCCCCAGGGGCGGAGAAAAGGGGTCAATGGGTGGAGAGTGGGAGGGGAGAGGCTCCCCGCACACTAACGCTGTGAAATCCGAGGCAAAAAAATATCGCCAGAGAAACCCTCGCGTTACAGCCGATTTAAAGGAAAAAGAAACCATTTCCGTCTGCAATATACAGCAAAACCAGGGAAACCTACAAAAAGTGATAAGTGTGATACATATGCACGGAACAAAAGGGCAAAGAAACAGTGAAAATGACCTAAAAAAAAGGAAAAAAACCATAACCAAGCTGGCCAATAGTGATATCAATGGGCAACATCAAAAAACACTCCCAAAAAACCTCCAAAAAAAAGAAAAGAATTTTCGAAGGGTCTACGCTCCGTCCCCATACAAGGTGAATGAGCCCACAGTGAAATTGTCCAGAGCAGGGTTTCCGACCCCATTGGCCAGGTTTCCTATCTCCAGGGACTGCACTGTCTCTGTGGCCCCAGTGTGGTGCAGTGAACACAGCCAGTGTGTTCAGGAGCAGAAAGTCACTGCTTCAAGTCCCAGCTGGGGCTCCTGCCAATCCAGTCCCCATATTTTAATCACTACTAAACCGTGAAAGTACAGACAAACCTTTATTGCAGAGAACATAAGCATGGTTCAAACACCTATATTTTACCCTACAGAGCACAGACACCAGAAACATGGACATTACCTAGAGCACATTCCCCCAAATGCAGCCCTGGAGGGCCACAAATCATTCAGGTTTGATGCTTTCTCCAATATAAGGCCATGTCAGCATGGTGGTGGCGGAGGGTACTGGTGGTGGAGGGGGGCAGTGTCTGCTGCCCACAGCACACCATGGCCTAGCCCTCTTCACGTGGGTGCCGTGCACTGCACTAGACAGGCCCTGTCTGACGAACAGCCATGGACTCCCCAGGGAATGCACTGTTTCTGTGCCAAGACGGTGGTGCAGTACACACAGCCAGTGCCTTCAGGAGCAGAAGGTCACAAGTTCAAGTCCCAGCTGAATGAGAAATCAAAGATGGACACAGGTGTATTTGGCAGTGTAGCTGCAAGACCAACCCATCACACACTAGCACTGATGGGGACTCACACCATAGCCTATCTCAACTAAGCCAGATGCTGTGGACATGGTGCTGGGTGGCCCACCTCACCCTCAGGGTGAGCACAGGACCTGTACAATGTCCAGTTCCTTACCGAGCTGTGCCAGTAAACACACATGCACTTACCCCCTACCAGGCTGAGGTGGTGTGGGGGTTGCATTCCCTTCCTGTTGTTATCTGTTGACTGCTTATTTGCATGTGCTTGCTCCATGGGTATGTGTGGTTTAACCCTATCCTCTGCCAACCACAGCAGACAGTTCATGTGGTATGCTGCAGTACAACTGTAGCCAGCCAGGCATTTGTTAGCAGCTCTGTAGATGTAGCCCATGTTTGACTGCACTACCATTGGATCCAGATAGCATGGGTTTGATCCCACAGTGTGGTTATGTGATAGGGCTTTTCTGATGATTTTTTCTTTTATATTTTAAATTGGTGCTGCCACCAACAAAACCCTCAGTGCTGTAGCCGGAAGGTTTGCCCCTCAAGCGCCCTATAAGGTGCACCAAAGGGAACATTATAATGTGGCTGTGTTGGACAGTGCACCTTTATCCTGTGTCCTCCGGAGTTGCCGCATAGGGTTCATGATGTGTCACCTTAGGTTTATGCCAATGTGAGTGTGGGTTTGCTGGCAGCAGAATTAAAAAAAAAATCCCCAATTCCTCACAAAGCACTGCTGATATTAACGGGTAATTTCGCAGGCAGTCATATTCAAAAGCCGAACTGTGGGATGGAACCCATGACCCCTGTACCATCAGGCAATTTGTCAACCCATGGGTCTCCACCTCTGGCCACTAGGTCTGTATACCCCATCACACATGCCCTCGATTAACCAACAGTAATGTGCTACACCTACCTCCATCGTGGTCATAATTTGCGGTACGTAACCTATTGCGTGAGTCCCAATGTTTAGCCCAGTAGTCCCCCTCCCTCCCCCCCTTATTGCATCCTGCAACTCCATTGCTGTTTTCACATTAAGATGACATAAATGACCATACCCCATAGGCCACACACAACCCCATATCACCAGGGTGTAGTGACAGCCCACGTTGATGGGCTCTCAGGACTCCTTGGTGTAACTGTTTATCCCGTCCTTGCGTAAGAAAACACCTAGCACCCCGTTGTTCCAACAGTAACCCCTAGTAACCAGTGGTGGTGGGTTTGCGCCCCACTTGTGTAAACAACAATGAAAACTTCTAATTGTGTTGTTTAATGTCAATCACATCAGTGCAATGTCTGTCTGCATCATAGATCTGTATAAATATTTTGGCGCCACCAAGAAACCCTGTGGCGGTAAAAGATCCGCGCATGCGCGCGTGTTGTGGTGCGCATGCGCAGAGTGGGGTTCTGCGCAGTGTTGCGTTGTGCACTGCCCGTTCCTTATTGGTGACCAGTGTATAACATGGCAACCAGATCACGGAAGCCCTGCCTTCACCACCCGGGAGCTACGTCTGCCTGGCAACAGCTTGATTGCGGTGAGGCAGCACAAGCTGTTTCCAGGTTCATCCAGGCGTCATGTACAAGATGAGGGGCCGGAGGGCGTGGGATAGTCTTTACACTGGCGCTATAATCGTTTGGCTGATTACCCACGTGAGTTAAGTGTATGGGGACAGGTCAGTATATCCACATATATATAAACGTCCAGTTGTTGATTGTAGACTGAGCATGCTGATATGTGTGAGGTAGTCTACTCTCAGTGATGTGGATCAGGTAAACCCACGATGCAGTATTGTCTATATATCACATCTGAGGTTTGCCTGTTACCAAGGGGGCTAAGGACCTGTTTTCACATGAGTTTCCTGATGCCAGCCTGTCTGTCATGGCAAGCTGCTGCTGTTGATATGCTACAACACAACCTGAACACAGGTAGCCCATAGAGTCAGACTAAGAGTAGGGTTTCTTTAAAACTCCTGCTGGTATGATGTGGGTCTGCAGTTGCAGGGTAAAAGCATCTGACCTATCCCCATGGGCTCGTGAAACATGCCCAAAATGTTATCTTAGTCCCATTGGTGATATGCTGTGTGTGTCCCCCAGCAGTCTAACACATCTGACCTAACGCCCCCCTTTGCCCGAAGTTCCAAAAAAGTGGGTCCCCAGCACCCCTTCTGGTATGGACTATGCTTCTGTTGCTGTTTTCCCAATACACCCTCCGCCCAGGAGTCCGGAACGCCCCTCCATAGGGGGCTGTCCACTCACTCTGGTGAATTGGTCCTTTGTGCCTAGGACAGTTCTATCTACATTCGCCCTATACCCAGGATCCCTGAGAGCCCATCAAAGTGGTCTGTCCCCTCACCTGGTGATCTGGGTCCTATGTGCCTAGATTAGTTCTATACCATTCTCACTGATCCCCATGAGTCCTGAGAGCCTCATCAAACGTGGGCTGTTCAGGCACCCTGTTGAATGGTCCTGGGTGCCCCAACAGTTCTATAAACTTCTCCCAATCCCCAGGCAGTCCCTGAGAGCTCATCAAAGTGGTCTGTCACTCACCCTGGTGATATGGTCATATGTTCCTAGATAGTTCTATACATTCTCCCGCTCCCCAAATGAGAGTCCTGAGGAGCCCATCAAAGTGTTCTGTCAGGCAACCCTGGTGATATGGCCCTGTGTGCCCATACTTTCTATAACATTCTCCCTATCCCCAGTAGTCCTGCGAGCCCATCCAACGTTGTCTATCACTCACTCCTGGTTATATGGTCCTGTGTGCCTAGGGACCCGTTCTATACATTCTCCCTATCCCCAGGAGCCCTGAGAGCCCAGTCAAAGTGGGATGTCACTGCCCCCTGGTGCTATGGTCCTTGGTGTGCCTAGACCAGGTCCTATACCGTCTCCCTATCCACAGGAGATCCGGAGAGCCCAGCAAAGTGGGCGGTCACGGCCCTGTTGATATGGTCCTGTGTGCCGAGACATTTAAATAAATTCTCCCTATCCCCATGGATCCCTGAGCGCCCATCAAAGTGGGCTATCACCTCACCCTGGTGATATGGTCCTGTGTGCCTATGACAAGTTCTATACCTTCTCCCTATTTCCCAGGAGTCCTGAGAGCCCATCAAATGTGGGCTGTCCACTCACGCCTGTTGTTATGGTCCCTTGGGGTGTCCTAGACAGGTTTCTATACACCTGTCTCGCTTTCTCCCTAGTCACACCCAGGAGTCCTGAGAGCTCATCAAAGTGGCTGGTCATGCACCCTGGTGTGTATGGCTCCCGTGTGCCTAGACAGTTCTATACATTCCCTTCCCTATCCCCAGGAGTCCTGAGATTTATCAAAGTGGTCTTGTCACTCATCCTGGTGCTATGGGTGGGTCCCTGTGTGCCTATACAGTATCTATACATTCTCCCTATTTCCCCAGGGAGTCCTGAGAGCCCATCAAAGTGGGCTGTCAGGCACCCTGGTGATATGGTCCTGTGTGCCTAGACAGTTCAAATCACATTCTCCCTATCCCAGGATCCCTATGGAGCCCATCAAAGTGGGCTGTTACTCACCCTGGTGCTATGGTCCTTTGTGCCTAAACAGTGTCAATAACATTCTCCCTATCCCCAGGAGTCCTGAGACCTGTGTAAGGTGTACTGTCCAGTCACCCTGTTTGGCTATGGTGTATGGAGCTGATGTATGGTGTGCTATGACATCCCAAATGCCCCCCAGGGGGCCAGAGACCGCTGATTGCAAAGGTGGTAGGGGGGGGGGGGTTTATTCTGATATTGTGGTTAGGATTATGGGTATGGGGTAGGTTGCACATCTCCCCTAGTCTGTGAGGTCCGCCCCTCATCCACACAACGTCGTTGTATGGTATCCAGATGGTATGCTAGGGGGCATATGTGGGATGTGTGGTTACGCACCCCACCCCCATGAGCTATGAGATCTGATTAAAAAGGCCTGTAACAGAGCCACTGTCCCACAGAACTGTATGTCTGAGTCAGGTCACAACATCTGCCCTCTTGCTACGAATCCTATCCACACCTGTTTGCAGATGAACTATTACTGATGGTGTGGGAAGGATACATGCACCTGTTGTGGGTATGCACAGCACAGACAGAAACCCTGACATGAGCACAGGTGGCAATGAGCCCTATTCTGGGTGCAATGGCCCATGCCCCTGGTGGTTGGCAACCACACCTGCCCATAAAGCATACCAGGCCCAGGTCTAGGAACATAACCACATAAGAGAGCCCATACTGGGTCACACCCATCATACCGTCACGCCCAGTAATGCTCTTTGCACAGTGGCCAAACTAAGGTTATACGTACCTAACCAGTATCCCTATCCCCAAGAGAGACACGTTACACAATGCTTTGTAGTGGGCCAGCATTGCTATCCTGGGCCCTTGTAGAAACCCAAATGTTCATGGTAGTGGCCCCTGTAAAGGTGAATAGGGCCATCCCACACATGTTCCATATATGGACACAGCCCACCGTTGTTTTTGAATGTAGGATATCATGGTTGCCCACCAGTGGGGTTGGGTCTGAGGCCATGTTCGTATATCATGACACACACACATGTGTTCACCATGACCACATACGTGTAGGGGGGTTTACCCTGGACCCCATTCATTGGCCCATTCCAAATGTGGCATGGTCATGCAATGTCATGCATGTGGGCCACAGGGGACTGGAATGATTTTTTCAGGGTGCCAGGCACACTGCACATGAGGTGTCACTGCACACACTTCCAGAGACACAGCTACGCATGTCAGGTGGCACTGGTAATAGTTAACCGCCTGGAACAAGCAGGAAGTAGTCGCTCCACATGTGGGTATCATCGGTACAACTGAGCCTGCGTGGGAACGCTCGCACAGTGTTTCATCAGGAAGTCACTATGGTGAAGCAGCCCCACAAGCGCCTGTTTGGCTGCCATCCTTGCCTTTTCTCAAATGGCTCTCTCCAGTTCGTTGTTTTCCACAGAGCCAGCAGGTTATTGTTCCTGTCATTGCTGAAAAACAGCTATTGTAGCAGTGTCTGCCTGTTTTTCTTTACTGGTTACCACTGGTCTTGTATTTTTCTTTTCAAAAAGGTCAGATTCTCTCACACAACAAACCCTTTTTAACAAAAGAGCCAAAATCCCTTTTGTAGGTCTCCCCCCGGTTTGGCATTAGGCCCTAAGCCCTCCTCCATCATGGAAAAGCACTCCTCGGCTGCAGAAAATATGCGAATAATGTGCTGGTACCTTCTCAGTCACTGACAAACCATGATTGGTGTCGCAAATGCTAATGGCCAGATCAATGCATGTTCTGAATGTTTTGCCTGTGGGATGTTATCCAAGAGTGGTTGGCAGAACAGAGCAGCCAAGCTCGGTACCCTCTTTCCCTCCAACGTGGCCTCGGTGGCAGCCATGTCGTCAAGGGCTTCCTCTTCCTCCCGTGGATCTCAGGTAACCAAACACAAATCTGTCCGTTCCTCAAAGGGTAGATCCCCCTCCAAATATCGGACTGCCACTGGCATTGCCCTTGAGGAGCACGCTCCAGGCAAACAGCCCCGGTGGGAGACCCTGGCCTCCAAAGCCACTTTGGGACTCCATGAAGTTCTGGAGGCCTCAACCTGGTCCGACCACCTGGTGCTATGCTCTGGGGTCCTGGCTTTGGCCAGTACTCATACACAGACATCGGCAGTGTTGATTGACCAGAGGATCGTGGCCATTGAACACAGTCTGGCAGCTCTCCTTGCAGCATCAAAGACCTTGGTTCCACCCCAGACCCTGCAAAGTCCAGCACCGGTATGTGCAGCAATTGCAGGACCGGCATCGGCAACTGCACCATTGGTGCTGATGAGTACCGGTATCCACACCCCGGTACCGTATCACTACTCCGATACTGAGGCCAATTGGTACCGATACCTCACTTTACCTGAGCCTCCGTAGAGAAGATACATCCAATCTCCTGAGGGTCTGATGACTTCTGACAGCCTCAGAGAGTAACGATGTACCTCTCCAGGACAAGCCTGCCTCTCCCAAGAGGAGATTGTCCCCTCCTCAGGATATGTCCTTCCTGGATCTCCACACACATGTAGTCAAGGGCCTCTCCCATTTCATTAGTAAACTCAATGTGAGCACAGGCCACGGGAGTCAGAGATTCACCAATATCACCAGACTCCAAAGGAGGCAGACATCCTGCCAATACATCAGATCTTAAGGAATCCTCTTTTGAGAATGTGGGAGATTCCTCTTACCACCTCTCCACATTCTCACATGTGCCTACTATGTAATCGTGTGCCTCCGTCCCCTGGTTTGCAGAAAGGACCACCTCCCTGATCACTCCATCATGGTGGAGTCCTGCTATGAGGAGAATTAAACATTAAAAACAACATGCCACCAAACCCTCCTGGTAGGGAGTGTAAACATTAGATGCCTTTGGTCGCTGTGTCGTCCAAACATCCATGCTTTCAGGCAGGACAGGTTCCTATATCATGTACATGGGAATGTTCCTGACGGAGGTCACACAACTGGTATCCACATCTCCCAGATCACAGAGGTCACGACTATGTAGCACCTGTCAAGCATGCCCAGAACATTTCAAAAGTTGTGAACAGGGCAGCTTTTGACTGTTTTTTTCATGCATAGGCAGAGTCTCTGCCATTGCTATTGGGGCAAGGAAACTTGGCTAGCTGCAAGCCTCTCATCTGGAACACTGGGTAAAGGATAAACTGGCCAACACCCCCTGTAGTGGTGAAAGTGTTTTTGGAAGAACCGGCAGGACAATTCTACCTTGACAAGGCTTTCAAATATTGTAGATCCTGCAAAGATGAGAGCCTTAGAAAAGCCCTTCCTCTCCAAAAAGAAAGGATACTATCAGTCCTATTCTCAGCAAGGACAACCTGCAGTACAAGCTGCTAGAAAGGGTCAACAATCTACTAAGCAGAGAAAGCCAAGAGCTACTCTGCCTCAGCAGACCCAGCAGCCTCAGCCCCCACAGGGCCTTTGACTCCGTTATGGAGTACCTGCCCTTCCTGGCCCTCCAGGGAAAGCAACCATCAACAATCCCAGGAAGATTAGGTCACCTCATCCACAGATGGAGGCAAATAACATCAGAACCCTGGACTCTGTCCATCATAGAAGAGGGTACAGGCGTCATTCACATAGCCTGCTGCCTCCTACAATAGTAAGGACATTCAGTTCACAAACGTCCCCCCAACTGAATCCAGAGGTAAAACATCTCTTACCTCAAGGAGCAATGGAAGAGGTACCTCATCTTCAACAGGGTTCTGGGTTCTCCCCCCCCCCCCCCTATTTCCTCATACCAATGAAAAAAGGAGATCACAGACACATCTTAGATTTCAGAGAACTGAACAAGTTCCTGTTCCAACAGGCATTCAAAATGATTTCTCTAGGAAACATACTTCCTGACCTACACAGGCAGAACTGCCTTTGTTCTCTAGATCACAAGGATGCGTACACCCATCTTCTCTGCCAACAAGCACAGCAAAGTTCCTTTGGTTCCTCCATCAAGGAAACCACTATCAAAACAAAGTTTTCCCTTCAGCCTTGCCTTAGCACCCAGAGTATTCACAAAGTGCATGTCTGTGGTAGCCGGTTTTGTCCGTACCAGGGGAATATTTTTCTGCCCCTACTTGGACTATTGCCTCATCCAGGCACAGTCACAACACATGCCCAGGCTCTCTCTCCGTACCACAATGCATGGACTCCAATATCTAGGCCCTGTCAGAGATCTCCAGGAATCCTTTCTGACTCCCATGCAATCGCTGGAGTTCATAGGAGGCAAGGCTAGATACCAGATTGCCAAAGACCTACCTGACTCACCTCACTGTCCTCGCATTGTGCAACTTGTTTCTAGCGCACTACAAAAGACTCACCTCTCAGCTCGAGAGATGCGTCAGCTGCTGGATCACATGGCATCTACGGTGCATGGGGTCCCCTACGCTTGTCTCCACATGAGACCAGCCCAATGGGCCCTCTCTTCCCAGTGGACGCAAGCTACAGGCTTTCTCTCAGATGTGATAGTAACTCAAACCGCCATACCCTGTCCCTGGACTGGTGGCGGTCAGCACAAAACCTGTTGGAGGGGTCACCTTTCCTGCAAAACCCTCCTCAGATCACATTAACAACAGATGCCTCCAAAGTGGGGTGGGCTGCACATCTACGGGACACCTCCATCCAAGCCACCTGGAATTGTCAGGAGAGTCATTTTCCACATCAATCTGTTTGAGCTCTGAGCAATTTGCCTGGCTCTTCATGTATTCCATTCCCCTTCTACAGGCCAATAGAATACTACTTTACGCAGACAATCAGGTAGCCATGGTCTATGTGAACAAACAAGGAGGAACAGGCTCTCTGGTCCCTTTGCAACAAAGCTCTTCAACTGTGGTCATTTGCCAGAGAGCAGCAGATCCATCTCCTGCCAGTCTATCTCCCTGGCAATCAGAACTCTTGGCCATACAAACTCAGTCGTGTTCTGCTTCCGCACAAATGGTCTCTACCACATGGACCAACTCTGTAGAGTATTGCAACTCTGGGGAACTCAAGATTCAGACCTCTTTGCAAGTCCATCATATGCCAAACCTACCCGGTTCTGTTCACAAATCCCAGCTCAGGGCTGCCAAGCGAGGGATGCTGTCCTCCTCAACTGGGGGCAGGAATGCCTATATGCCTTTCCTCCCATTCCCTTGATTGCCAAGACCCTATTCCAACTCCTGAGGGACAGAGGCACATGATCCTCATAGCCCCGCGCTGGCAACACCAGGTGTGATACCCTCTGCTTTTACATCTGTCCCAGGTTCCACCCCTGTACGTAGGGTCAGCTCCAGACTTACTGTCGCAGGAGGAGGGGAATGTATGGCATACAAACCCCCCGTCTCTGCACCTCAGAGCCTGGCTACTGAAGGCTGTAACAGCTTTGGCCCTCCCCTCACTCAGGAAGTGCATGATGTCCGTTATGCTTCCAGGAAAATATCCACAAGGCAGTCCTATGCCGTCAGGTGGACGTGACATTTCATTTGGTGATAACAAAAGGCCTTCAACCCTCTTGTCATCCATATATAAACATGTTTTGGACGAACTCCATTACTTATCAAACAATGGTCTCCAAACTGAGTCAGTCAGAGTCCATTTAAGTGCCATTGCTGCTCCTTCTGAACCCATCAATGGACAAGAACACAAGGAGGCAAGAGATGTGTATGATCACACGTGCCTTTATTAAGTCCCCTACGCGTTTCGGATTATGCCTTCCTCGGGGGGATGTATTTAAACATACAAACATAAGAAACATATAAAAACCGTAAATGTCAATAAAAGATGATTAAAATCAAACAGGCATGCAATACGTACATGACAATACGTACATGTCCTAAGAACAAGTGTGAACACATAAATAATACATAATGTTAACAACAAACCTTAACTAAAATAATCAACCATAAAAACACTTAAATTATTAAATTATGAAAATGAGTAAATATTAAAATATTGAAACATTAAAATGATAAATAAGATGCAGGGCAGAAACAGAAACACAGAGAAAGCTTAAAAAAAGCCTCTCACCAAACCTAGCTACTAAACCCAATAACACATAAAAATGTGTCTACTTACAAGGCACTATTGGTAAAAAACAATGTAAATATCCTAGATAGCGTGTAGGTTCCTTGTACTCTAAAATACTGTAATACATAAATGAACAATAAAAAATAGTAAAAGATAAATATACAGTAAAAAAGGGAGATATAATATAATATGAGCATCATAATAAAATATAGGTATAACTGTGTAAACAAAACATTAATTGACACTGTATGGACATACAAATATGTGATCAATGAAATAAAAGTAATAATAATTTTAAATATGTGCTAAATAAATGTGCAAACTTATACATTTAAAAGGATGTATGAAAGTGAATGCTAAAAGAATGTTGACTACAGCTGAACTAATAGCGTGAGATCGCTAATAACCCAAAGAGGCATATGAACTTGTCACAATGGAAGCACACTTTCTAATTTACTTATGGACGTTTTTCTTAAAAAAAACTTGTTTAGTGGGCATTACCTAATCTCCACCAAACAGGGCTGGCAATCACTACACTAGCGTGTTCTGTGAGGGAGAGCAGCGGCCAGCATCAGAGGTGATAGCGGGAGCTCCACCTCCCTCCACAGAGCTGCCCACTCCATTGGCTTTTATTTATTTATTTGTTATTTATTTATTTAACAATTCTTTTATACCGCGCTATTACAATCAGTGCGGTGTACAATGAACAAGAACATACTACAATGCATACAAGTAACATTGAGTTTTACATAAACAGGGAACTTCAACAATAGGACAACCTTTTAAACTGCCATTCCACCAGCGCGCCCGCGCCTTGCGGGCCCTTGCCTGAGGGCCTCGCAAGAGGACCCTCTGGCGTGGCCCTTAGGCGTTGGACCGTGCGGGACCAGGTTATTGCTGTATTTGGTTTGCATGCCACGACGAGCGGGAACGGTGGAGGAATGATGCTGGCGTCGTAGTTGTGAGTGAGAGCTCTGCCTCATCTGCTTCTGTCAAGTATATCCAGGCAGCAGAGGTTTATAAGGAGCATTTCTGTGGCGTATTTCTGCCTGGCTTGAATTTGTGATGAGTAGCGATTATGGTCAAGTCTGTTTGGAAGGACTGAGCTGTGGTGCTATGATATTCTGCCTCTCTGGTGTTATATGAACCTTTCCTCTTGTCTCTTCTATTTCTTTGACTATCACTATCTTACTCTGTCCTCTCTTGTTAATGGCGTTCTTTTCATATTTTCAGTATCATTTATGTAGTATTGTAAACCGCTCTAATGCTTTGGCCTGAGCGGTATATCAAATGTAATAACATAAACATAAACTAGTCCGATAAAATAGGTTTGTCTATCGCAGCCACTTATTTCATTTCATTCTAGTGTGCCCATACCCTTTTTTCAAGATGCATTAGGAGACGTTAAATTATTCTTCAGGGGTGATTACATGAGAATCATGGAGACGTGATTGCCAACCCTGTTTGGTGGAGATTTTAGTAATGCCCACTAAACAAGTTTTTTTTAAAGAAAAATGTCCATAAGTAAATTAGAAAAGTGTGCTTCCATTGTGACAAGTTCATCTGCCTCTGTGTTATAGCGATCTCACGCTATTAGTTCAGCTTTAGTCCAAATTCTTTTAGCGTTCACTTTCATACATCCTTTTAGATGTATAAGTTTGCACATTTATTTAGCACATATTTAATATTATTATTACTTTTATTTCATTGATCACATATTTTTATGTCCATACAGTGTCAATTAATGTTTTGTTTACACAGTTATACCTATATTTTATTATGATGTTCATATTATATTTATATCTCCCTTTTTACTGTATATTTATCTTTTACTATTTTTTATTGTTCATTTATGTATTACAGTATTTTAGAGTACAAGGAACCTACATGCTATCTAGGATATTTGCATTGTTTTTTTACCAATAGTTGCCTTGTAAGTAGACACATTTTTATGTGTTTATTGGGTTTAGTAGCTAGGTTTGGTGAGAGGATTTTTTTAAGCGTTTCTCTGTGTGTTCTGTTTCTGCCCTGCGTCTTATTTATCATTTTAATGTTTCAATATTTTAATATTTTACTCATTTTCATAATTTAATAATTTAAGTGTTTTTATGGTTGATTATTTTAGTTAAGGTATGTTGTTTAACATTATGTATTATTTATGTGTTCACACATTGTTCTTAGAACGTCATGTACGTATTGCATGCCTGTTTGATTTTAATCATCTTTTATTGACAATTTAAAGTTTTTATATGTTTCTTTATGTTTGTATGTTTAAGTACATCCCCCCGAGGAAGGCATTAGCCGAAACGCGTAGGGGACTTAATAAAGGCACGTGTGATCATCCACATCCTCTTGCCTCCTTGTGTTCCTGTTGGATTAGCAAGAGCATTCTGCTCTCGTTGTGCCTGACCCATCAATGGACAACCCATTTCATCCCATCCTCTCATATCCAGAATCATGAGATGCCTGCATCTACCGAAACCTCCCCTTAGACCACCTCCAGAGGCATGGGATCCCAATCTGCTTCTAGGCCAGCATATGCTGCCGCCTCCTGAGCCCTTAGACACTACTTCCTTAAAGTCTCTGTCCTGGAAAGTAATATACCTTCTTGCAATCACATCAGCAAGTCGTATCAGTGAATTTCAAGCTCCAGTGGCTGATCCACCTTACACACCGTTTCACCATGATAAGGTAATCCTAAGGACACATCCACACTTCATGCCTAAGGTGGATTCCTCCTTTCATTTGAAACAAGAGGTTTAGTTACCTTAAGTCTTTCAACAGCCTTATGCTTCAAATGCAGAGAAGACTCTTCATACCTTGGACTGTAAAAGAGCTGTGGCTTTTCATCTGCAGAGGACCCAGCAACACAGAAGGTCCTCTCAGCTACTGATCCTTCGCATTTGGGTACAGCAGTTTCCAAAAGATCTCTATCCAACTGGATTGCTCAATGTATTACCTTTTATCTATCATAGCTAACACCTTTCACTGGCGGCCCATGTTCCCGCTCACAATGTGAGAGTCATGGCAGCCTCTGGGCTCACCTCCATTCCATCTATATTAACGACATTTGTAGAGCAGCTACCTGGTCCTCGGTTCACGGCCCACTACTGCTTGGATAAAGGCTCCCTCAGGCATGCTATGGTTGGTCAGGCTGCTCTCCAACACCTCTTCCATACGTAATCCACTCCTAGCCGCCTCTCTTAACAGGATGCCAGAGATCCATGGGAGGAAGTGGAAGCCCTCCACAGGCCATCACCACTCTGGGGATCCTTCCCTGGCAGCTACATCTAGGGTGTCCTCACATGTGACGACTACTTCCTGCTTGTTCCTAGTGATAGCATAGTTACTCCACCTGTAACAGGTGATCTGCGGGAACAACAGGATGAGGTCATCACAACCCACCCATCTCCCCTAGGGTTTGTCTCTCTCTCTCTCTTTCCCTATCTCTCTCTCTCTCTCTTTGTGTCCAGCTTTAAACTCAACTGGAGAGATGCAGTTGGGAAAGGCGGAAAGGCAGCATGCATGCACTGTTGGATACTCCAAAAAGCTTTCCTATAGGACGCTGGGGAGCGTTCCCACACAGGCTCATTTGGTACCGATGCTACCCACATCAGAAGACTTATTCCTGGTGTTCCCGGAGATCACCTGTTACAGGTGAGTAACTATGCTGTACATGACACACACAGCAGTGGAGCAGAAGCAGCAAGATGCTGGCCACACAGATGTTTGTTTATGTGGCCACCCACCAGAGGTAAGCAGTCACTGATGCCCCCACACATTGTTTTCACATCCACAGGTAGAGGATCTCCGGAAGAAGGGGCGAGAGTTGCGGCTTCATCATGATGATTACCTTGCCTGTCTCCAGAGGGCGGCACAGTCAGAGCGTGACGGTGAGTATTGGCAACCTTGCTGCCCAGTAAACAAATGTCACATTGGCCCACCAGCCTGCGTGGTGCCTGCATATGTACATGTGTTATGTGACACACATGATAATGTGCTGATGACTGTCATCTTCCACAGAGGGTGATGACAACGATGATGAGGCCACCACATCTGCCTATGCCTGAGGCGCCCCCCTGCCCACCATGCCACAGAGGTGGAGGTGGTGGTGGTGGAGGAGGACGCTGTGGTGGAGGCCGAGGAGGAGTATGACGAGCCGGCAGACACTGCAGCGGAGGAGGGGGCTTATGGGGGCATGGAAGGGGTGGGTGGCGGGGTGGCAGGGGAGGGAGAGGGTGTGGCTGATGTGGGTGTGGGGGGAGGGGTGGAGGAGGGTGGGTGGGAGGTGGCAGGGGGGGAGGAGGGGGATGTGTGGGTGTGGGAGTGTGATGGGGAACACAGTGCAGCACAGGGCACTGTGAGCTCCTGCCAGCCACGCCATGTCGCTCCACCATCCAGGGCCACACACAGGCCGCATGCACATGCCACCACCCAGACTCCTGGCACTATGTGTGTGTGTGGTAGCAGGTGTGTGCAGGACCTGTATGTGGCCCTGGATGCCTTGGAGCGGCGTGTGCCATCTCCTAGTGCACTCACACCAGTGGCTGACGGGAGCCATTCAGCAGGTGGCCGCCGAGGTGGAGCAGCTGCCCTCTCGGCGGCCATCCCCTGAAGGGCATCACAGGAGTCATTGATGGCGCCTGTGACGTCCACACATGTTCCCTGTGCTGTCCTGTGTTACATCACTGGGCATGCAGCATGCATGGAGAGGGTGTGGCTGATGTGGGGGTGGGGGGAGGAGTGGAGGAGGGTGTATGGGGTGGGTGGGGGTGGCAGGGGGGAGGAGGGGGTGTTTTGGGGGGAGGGTGATGGGTATTGTCCCTATCCATACCATTGTTTTATATTCTGTCTTTTTGTACAATATACACACTGTTTCATAACTCAAAATGGTCACGTGTCTCCCTTAGCAACACACTATGGATGCAAGCTTGGGATACGTGTGTAGACAGGTATGTGTTGTAAAGGTAGACATGGGTATCATGCGTGGACTGGCTCCACATGCAGTCGTGGGGGCTGACCATGTGTGTAGGTGTGTGGAGACCAGGGTGGACCCTGAGATGTTGCAATGTAGAGGACGTCCCAGGATACTGAGGCACGTGCATGCTGTGTGCAATGTGTGGGAACAGTTTCTGATGCAACATCTCCCCATCGAAGCAAGAATCAAGTACAAAACTCTTCTACTCACCCACAAAACCATCCACCAACACAGGGCACCCCACTCCGGCACCCTACTGCCTCGCTCAACCCACAGCAGAACAACCAGACAATCCTCCAAAAGCTCCGTGCCCATCCCCCACAAAAGAACCAAAGCAAACTCAACGGACCTGCAACAGAGCCTTTAAACTCTATGCCCCATCCATCTGGAACTCTCTCACCAAACCACATCAGGAACAACGGTGATCTACCATCATTCAAAAAGCAGCTAAAAACCATCCTATTCCAAGAACATCTCTGAATAGGAACCCCCCCCCCCCCCCCTATTTCTCTCCAAGATTCTCCAAACCAGTAACTATGCTATCTTGTCAGTCCTCTATGTTCACCCCAAAAATCATCAATGTTGAATCCCCGGTGATGCCCCCCCCCCACATTTGATTCCCCCCCCCCCTTGTTTATATGTCCCCCTGCTTTGACCCCGGTGAAAAGCGGGATATAAATACAGTTAAATAAATAAATAAAAACATGCCTGTGTGGCCAATAGTAGAACTTGCAAACCACTACGTCTGTGCTGGCAGGGTAAGATGTAACTGATGAGCCCAGGAGCTACTCAGGGTAAAGCTGTTGAGTGTGTCCTGGGACAATACATGTCACAGGGATGGTTGGTGAGTAACCGTATACGTTTGTGGGGGGGCAGGCACATAGGCAGTGTTGCAGGCAGGGACAATGGTCACACATGTGCATCCAATGTAGGGGTATGACAGGATGTAAACTGTGACGGCTCCCACACTGGACATGTAGCTCCAGGACATTCTCCCTGTGCAACCCGGGAGGATATGTAAACCGCCACACTGCCGCCCAGGGATGGGATCTGACACAGTGCAATGTGATGGTGTCTGTGCAGTGATACCTGCCAGTACAGACACCCCACCATCTAGGGGCCTGTGTGCAGGACACAACATGCATTTGCATACTACCTAGGGGAACACAGGGACACACATTGGAAAACACACGTACGTACTGGTTAACAGCTGTTTATTAGACCCGCAGTCACCTCCTGCATGGCCGCCCGTGCCTCCCACGGCACACCCCCCCCCCCCCGCGTGTACTGCACCTTGTCCTGGTGTCTCAGGTGACGGTGCTGGTGCTGGTGCTGGTACTGGTGCTAGTGCTGGTGTTTGCTGCCCACATTAGGCCCACAATTTCCTCCAAGACAGATATAAAATTTTGATTATGTAGTAAGTTAGCCCCGTTGCATTTGGTCACGAAGTAATCCAGGGATTTGTGCTGGGTCTGCTTCTTTTTCATATATTTATAAATGACATGAAAATGGGAAATAAGGAGTGAGGTGATTAAATTTGCACATGACACAAAATTTTCAAAGATTTTAAAACACAAGAGGATTGTGAAAAATTGCAGTAGGACTTTGAAAGATTGGGAGACTGAGATTCCAAATGGAAGATAAAATTTAATGTGGACAAGTAAAGTTTTGCACTTAGATGGTCATTCAATTCCATGAATAGTGGCGTTTTATGTCCGGGTTGGACGTCCAACCCATGCCAGCCCCTGATCATGATTCGGGTCCCAGCACTCTCCACATGTTACACAGTGTTTGTGTGGGGAGCGCTGTATGAGGGAGGAAGGGGGCAGTGCAGGAGAGGTGCCATCTGCTGGGACATAGAGAGGCAATTCAGGGCATATCTCTGTACATCCCCCAGCAATGACTTGGATGCCCGGCTTATTCCCAAAGGTGGAATAAGTGCTAGACTCCACACTGATTGCAGGCTGCAGCCCCCCTTATCCCATTGCACCACCACAGGAGTGAATCCCCCGCATGATCCCAGCCTTGGGGGCCTCTGCCAGGGGCCAGATAGCGGGTGACAAGACTGATTGGTGTCTGGGCACTGTGAGCCTCCGGCTGGGCATGGTAGTGCCATGGGCGATGGGATACCACTGCACCGCCCACCAGCCAGACCATTGGCAGGCTGGCCGGGGCAAATCACACGACATCTCCTTCCTTGGAACTGGGTGCACACCACCCGTCTAACTGGCCGATTCCACAACCTTGGGAATATATAGCTCCTGTGTTTGCGGTATCGGGTACAACTTGCCCCATCTATTTTTTGGGCATCCTGACCGCCCGGCCATGTACCTTTCTGAATTGGCCTCTTAGGGAAAGAAGAACCCAAACCATGGTTTTATATGATGCAAGGTTCCACATTAGGAATCACCATCCATGAAAAACAAGGATCTGGGCATTATCGTGATATAATATGTTGAACCCCTCTGTCTAGTTTGCAGCTAAGGCCAAGGAAAGCAATATAAAATGCTAGGAATCATGAGGAAAGAAATGGAGAAATAAAACCCAAGGATATTATAATGCCTTCTCTACCATATTTATTTTTATTTATTTATTGAACATTTCCATACCGCGTTTTCCAAAGGATCAAGCACGGCGTTACAATTAACAACAGTATGAAGGTTACAGACATGCACAAGTACATATGCGGTTTGCATGGAACTTTGTAACAAACTATAAACAGTGGGAGAAGCCATATATCAAACTGGAAACGTTAAAACTGTGTCTAACCTACTCGTATATACAGTACCATGGTAATAAATGTAATAACTCAAGTCATAGGAAAGGGGTAGTTAAACGAACCTACACAGTGAGTTATTGACAACTAAACTGTTTACTCTGCTTTGTGTAGCAGAGAATTTAAAATTCATTATTTATTGTGTCTGATGTATTGCAATCTGGTTGTGTGCCCACTATGTGGTTGTGTGCCAAAGTGGAGTGTAAAAAGGTGTGTTTTGAGTTTTTTACGGAACTTGTACGAGGTTATTCATTTGCTCTGAGGTTGTCTGGTAGTTCATTCCAGTGGATAGGGGGCAATGTGAGAAAAAAGCTTTGTAGCTTGGTAACTTTCTGGATTTCCTGTAAAATCCGTCGGTATGGCAAGTTTGTTTTTGTTCCCTGTTTCCATGATTTTGAATTGGGTAGTTTTCCTTCATGATTGAGTGTGTGCAATTCTGGTCACATATCTTAAAGAGGATATAGCAGAACTGGAAAGTACAGAGAACAGCAATCAGCATGTTAAAGAGGAGGGAAGGATCTATCTATGAGGAAAAGCTTAAAAGGTTAGGGCTCTTCAACTTGGAAAAGAGTATGGCTGAAGGCAGATATGACCGAGGTCTAATAAAAATAATTAATGGAGTGTAACAGGTAGAGGTTGCTTACTTTTTTTAAAAAGTAGAAAGACTGAAGGACCTACCCGCATGGACCTATAATTCAGCAAATTTAAAAAACTACTCTGATAAAGCTGTGATTTCATCACTCAGTGTAATATAAAACTCTAGAATTCATTACCAGCGGATGTATCAAAAGCTGTTAATGTACAGTAGCTGCCTATCAAAACGGTTTGGATGAGTTCCTGAATGTAAAAATTCCCTAAACAATTATTAAAGAGGACTGGAGAAAATTCCCTGCTCACCCCTGGGACACGCAGCACGGAATCTGCAAACCTTTTAGGAACCTGATAAGTACTTTGTGATCTTGATTGATCACTGCTGTAAACAGGCTACTGGTGCTTTGATGGGCATATGTTCTGATCCAGTAAATGGCATAGATCTTATCTGCCTAGCCCCTCAATCAAACCCCTTCCATCTCTCATCCCTTTCAAACATCGGCTCCGAGCCTCCTTTTAGTCTCAGTCACCTAGCCCCCAGCTCAGCCCCCGTCACTACATTGCTCCTCCATCCCCCTTCGCAGATCATTAGCCTCCTCTTCCAGCAATCAAGCTCATTTTCAGATCCCAAATGCTAGGCATTAGCATCCTTCCAGTCCGAGCCTCCCCCAGGATTATCCCTCGCTATCCTGGTTTCCTAATTCTCCCCCTCTCCAAGAGCATCAGTCCCATCCAGATAGCCATCTCCTTTTGTCCCAGAATAATTTTTTGTCCACATTAGCACGGAGGCTATTCTATTTTCTTTGCAGGACTGAATGAACACACTCCATTGGCTAATGAAGGGGCAAGCCAGTGTAGTGGGATTGTTCAGTGCTCTTTAGGCCAAAACAAAGACATCCCTGACATTTTTCTGCACCTATTTTGCACCTGAACATTCCAGATTTCCACTTTGTGAACACCCGTTGCTCAATGCCACGTTTAAATCATAGAACCATGATTTTCTTTCAGGGGACATCTTTCGTTCGAGTAGCACTACCACCATAACCCTCTCAGTCTCTTCTTTTTTCTCACAGCTTTGCCCTCTTGAATTGCCAGTTACCCCAACCCTCCATTCTAAAACTCGTTTGAATTTATGACATTGCTTACTACTCAGCACTCCCTGGATCTATTTTTCCTAACTGAAACCAGGTTGAGGGTTGGCGAGCGAAGCCCCTCCTCACACGCTGGCCTGCCCCCTGGTTATTCTGGCCTTGTCTAAACCCACCGAAATCAGGAGTGGTGGGTGAGTTTCAGTTCTCTACCCACTCCTCCCCCTCCCCTCCTCCAGGAACAACCATCTTCTGCCCTCCATTCTCCCTCCATAATTTTTTTCACTTTGTGTGCTTAGATCCTTCCCCTCCTCTGTATTTCCTTCTCACCTATGCCCCTCCCACTCTTTCCGTCTCTCTGTGGGATTTTAACTCTTATCCACCCTTTCTGAGACCTCCCTTCTCATACCTCCATCTTTTAATCTTAGAAGGATTTCAACATTCATGCAGATTCCCCCTCCTCATCCCGAGCGTTGGTTTTCCGTACTTTCCGTCGTGATCGTTCCCTCCGCCAAATTGTCTCTTTCCCCACTCACGTAGCTTTGACACTCTCTTAATCTCCTAATTTCGCCCTCTTACCTCGTCATTCGCTCCTCTCTCCCTTTCCTCTCAATCTCTGCCCTGGTCTGACCATTTTTGTCTCTTTTTCGCTCATCCCCTCCCCCCCCCAGCAAGATTCTTCCCTAGGTTCCCCGCCTAGCCCTGCCTCGGCCCACATTCTTCCTGTATAGAATTAATGCCAACGACCCTTCTCCAGTTCCCATCCTCCCAACATGTCCTGTTTCCCTACCGATTTTCTTTCCACAACACACCGTTGATGCTCCAGTTCACGTTTGGACCTCTACCCCTCTCAGACTACTCTTGACACTCTTGCTCCTCTCCAACCTTGGCCTGTTTCTCCATTCCGTCCCCACCACCCCTGGTTCCACTCTGGTCTATTTCTCCACCGAAGATATCTCCGTCGTGCTGAATGCCTTTGGCATAAGCACCTCTCCTCTTCTAATGTGAACAATTTTTCCGGCAATGTTTCCGTCATTATCGCTACCTTCGTGCATTCAGTGAAACAGTCATATTATTCCAACCTCATCTCTAACTCTGCCAATTCCTCCCCGTCAGCTATACTCTGTTCTTTTGCACCTTCTCTACCACACCCATGCCTTTCTTTCTTCCTCTTCCCCTCCCAATCTCCCCGATCCTGCTTGCCCCTCTACCTTCTTCACTTCTCAAAGTCCTCTCCCTCCGTCTCCACCTTTCCGTCTTGTCCGCCCTGCTCTTTCCCCTGTCACTGTGCCCACCCTCCTTGTCTTCCCTTCCTCCCCCCCCTATCCCTCTCTTTGCTTATCCCATCTCTGGTCCACATTCGGAGCCTCTCTCTCTTTCAGCGCTGTCCAAAGTTTTGTCTGTCCACCCAGAAACCACATGTCTTGCTGAGCCTATTCCCTCCATGGCTCAGGGAACCTTCCTTAGTCTCTCCCTTCTTCAATCCTCTCTATTTTCAAGTCTAGCCTATCCACATGGATTTTTCCCCTCACTAGGGAAGCACCCTTCGATCCGTGCCCGTTCCAAAGAACAGCTCCTTTAGCCCTTCTTCTCTTTCTAACTTGCACCCTATTTCTAATCTTCTCTTCCCTTTCTTTCTAAACTCTTAGAAAAAATAGTTTTCTCTCAACTTTCTGCTCACCTTGAGGCCTCACTTATCCTTCACCCCCGCCCACATATCTGGTTTTTGCCCCGGCCACAGTCACAAAATCTGTTCTTCTCTCTCTTCTTCTTTTTTTTTTTTTTAATATTGTTTATTTAAATTGTTCTCAAATGCAGAAAAAATATAAAAATACCTACTCACAATAATTAAACATTCCAAGAACAAACTTCCACTATCCATATAATACCACATCAAGGAGAGAAAACTTCACTAAAAATCCCATAAGGGTTACAATATAAATAGAAGCAAAAAGGAGTAAATGGAACTCCAATCCCCAGGGAGCCTAAATACACAAACCATCCCCCCCACCTACACATCTTCCCTTTATCAGCGCCCTCCTTATCAACAAGACACTGGATGAGTGAAACCACATCAACATAAAACATAATCATGGCCCCTCATAAGTTATCAAGCAACGGCAAGGGAACTTCAAAAAAAAGAAGCCCCCCATTCACTCACTCGAGCTCTTAAGCTCAAGAAACTGTTTCCGGCGCGCCTGAGTATCCTTACCCACATCAGGGAACACCTGAAGCTTATATCCACAAAATACCACATGTTTGTACTTTGACATAAGCACAAATAATTCTTAATTTAAGTGATTCTTGACCCGAAAGTCACCACCAAAGTACATCGCTTTTGGGATGATCCGCAAGCGCTCTTGGCAAAAACTCTGTAAGGTTAGGGCATACTGAAGCTGCCAAGAGAGAAACTTCCTTGGCCTGATCCGAAGCCCCCACCTTAGGAAAAAAGGGAATACATTTGCACAACTTCAACAGAGTCCCATCTATATGCAAAATTTCGAGTCAAACTATTTCTTTAACAAACTCTTCGGAGTGGCTAGAGCCTGTGGGGGTGGGACGGAAATTTAAGAAACGAGGGGTTTCCTGTTGCACGCTGGTGATTCGCCAAGCATTCCAAGCGATAAGAAAAGTGCAGAAATATCTTTCATTATAGCCTACCCGGTCTATCCTTATACGAGTGGAGCCTGGGAAATCAACCTCCAAGGTTAAAGAACCCACAATATGGTCATTTGATCATCAATCCCCTTTACTTTTTTAACAACATCATGTGTGAAACTGGCACACAAGGAGGGTAAACAAGTATAAGCAAGACGTGGTCCTCAATATTCAAAAGCACTGACCAAATATCCGACACTGTGTCACGCTCACTTTTAAGAAGGTAGAAGAAGTCATATAGTTGCTGCCGCAAGGTTAACAGGAACGTCAAGCGCTCCGTAACAGGAGATCTAATGAGGTAACTTCAAAGGAGTAGACGATGAAATATTCAGAGGGATTGGAGGTGGTGTTCGCGGACAAACAGGGCTCAAAGACGCCCCGTCCGGAGACGGGTTAGCAGGTGTATGGGCAGTTACAGGCTTGTCCATGGGGCCAGACACCTTACCTCCTACTCCTTCCGGTTTCTGAGCTGTTACTTTCGCCTTGCGTTTCCCTATAAACAGACCGAACTGCAAATTGCATTCTAACCTTTCAAGAAGCACCCCAAGGAGCACATAATGAGCAGGAAAACTCCTTTGTAACGCGCCCCTTAGAACGCTGTCCCCACAGGCCGCGTTCCCACACGTTCAGCCGCGTAAAACACGAGCTGGAGCTTTGTAGTGCTCATAGGGGGTCCTCCATGCCCGATGGCGGCCACTCTCTGCCTGCGCTGAATCTCAGCAGGCACCGGGCTCCACGCCGTCCTCACTTGCTCCGCGGTGCAAGACAACCGAGGCAGCTCCCACCCTAACAGTTCTCTTCCCAAACCAGGTCTCCCCTCATCTGCTGGGTTTTGTAGGGCTCTTAGGGGGTCCTCCACTCCCAAAGGGCAGCCACTCTCTTCCTGCGCTGATCTCATCAGGCACCGGGCTCCACGCCGACCACTTGCTCCGCGGTGGCAAAACAACCGCGGCAGCTCCCACAGCGAACAGTTCTCCTTCCCAAAGCAGGTCTCACCTCAG